>CM053581.1:181045864-181062265 GCA_028627135.1 Pseudochirops cupreus | reverse complement strand
CTGGTATTTAAATGAATGCACTATCTATATTTCTTATGTAGAGAGCCTGTTCCATTTTGTGATTAATAACTATATCAGCATATTTATAGTTACTGTAGGCATTGTGAATACTGCATTGCTGATACAGAAGCCCATTGGAGAAGGATGTCTATTGACTCTGCGTGGGCTCCGAGGTGAGTTTTTCCTGTGTGCTATGCTCTGAAAATAAACAACTATGATCTTAAGCCTTATTAGCATAAGTGCTTGTAAGGAGATATGATGTTTACCTGCCAGATATTGAGTCCACATGAAGTGAGGCAATACACTTGATAACTGGGAGTTCCTCCAAAGAGTTTCTATGTATCAGGAGGGAACCTATGACTAAGGGAGGGAAAATATTATATATGTACATATATATACACATACATACATATACACATATATTTATGTATATATACTAATGCACATAATATATGTGTATGTGTGTATGTATATATGTGTGTGTATATGTGTGTGTGTGCTTGTATGTATACACATACACACATATACAGTTTTCATCCACTTTGTTTTTACTTAGGCTGATCTTTTTCAAATGATGGTGGCTATCCATAAGGAAGTCTGAAAGTACTCAATGTAAATGAAGAACAGGAATATCTAGAGGACCTTGACATCAATCAAGAATCCCTCTTCAGAGTAGACTCCACATAATATCATCCACAATCCCAGCAAACATCTCAGCCAATAAAAGCATGTGTCTCCCTATCTGAAACTCCCTTTAAGTTGATACTCAGTGAATGGTTAAAAGTTCTTACTTTGGTTGATTCTGCCACAGTACATCTTCATAGAAATTACAGAATATGAGATAAATTGCTGGAAGAGAGATCTGAAAGGACCAAGCATGTTTTTTAAATATACAAGCAGACATGGTAAGATCATATATTCTTTATACCTCTCAGTTTGTTGCATAAGTAGAAAGATGAACAGATGGATCGTTTTTATATGATGTGAGACCAGAAAATAAGAATTCTGTCTTGAGAGATGAAAAAACCTTTATGAAGCACCTACTATATGTCAGGCACTCACAGATAGTATCTCATTTGATCCTCATAACAACCCTGGCAGGTAATTGCTATTGCTAGTCTCCTGTTCCATTTTTTTCCTTCTATCTATCTGGAAGGAACGAAGGCAAACAGATCTTACAGTGACTTGTTCAGGGTCACATTGCTACTATGGGTCACACAGTCATTATGGGTCAGCCAAAACTTGAACCCAGGAGTCCCTGACTTTGAGGTCAGCTCTCTAATACATGGGGCCATGCTGCCTTGCAAAGACATAGGAGACACCATGGGCTTATGGATGATTAGTTTGCTGATTACCTCTGGATCACTTTTCATTTTTGCAAAAGTGACTTTTCCATTTTTTTAAATATTCTCCCCTTTGAGAGATAGACCCTGAAAATCAATCCTAGAGTGCCTTTAAAATTATCTTGCCTCCTCTATAGATTTTCACATATACACACACACAATACATAGATGTGCATATAGATGTGCATGTATATACATATATGTGTACATATTAAGATGTATGTGTATATTTGATTTGATCTGTTTCTTTTGTTCTTCCCAAATTTATCTGTTTAGTAGTTGGTTGGTTGGTCTTGAATTTTCCTGGATGAGTTTCCCCAATCTAGATATAAGCAACTGATAAGATCCTAGAGTATGACAATAGCATCCCAATGACCTGGGTTGAAATCTAGGATGCAACCATGGCACTGGAAATACCTAAGAGCCAACTTACAGAGAATTTCTGCTTTTTTCTCCACCTCCATGCATTTATCTAGGTTATCTCCCATGCCTAGTATGTGCTCTTTCGTCCTCTTTGCCTTCCATAATCCTCCTCTTCCTTCAAGGGTCAGATCATATACCATCTATATTCCTATTTTTTCCTTCTGTCTGTGTGACTCTCTCCTTTGCCTCTATTACACATTCTCTTTTGTATCATCTAATCATAAATCTCAAGCTGGAAGAACCTCCAGAGATTATCTAGTCTCTCCAGTTCATTTTGTAAATAAGAAAAACGAGAGCTAAAAAGGGGAAGTGATTTACACGGGATGACACAGGTAATGAGCAACCGACTCCATCTCAGAGCCTTGATCCCTAACTTTGAATCCAGAACAGACCCCTCTATGCAATGCTACTGATGTGTAGTTGTTCATCATTGTCTTCCTAGAGTCAAGCATAATACCCTGCAGAAAGAGAAACCAAACATATGTTTATCAACTTGGTTGAATTGACTCAGTTCAGTGACTTCTGAGCTAATATGGAGGCATCTCAAATGGACTCAGAAGGACTGAGGACTGAGGATGGATATTTTAATTCCAAGACCTACTATTCTCTCGTTCATGTGAAGTGTAGATCTCATTGTGTCATTCCCCCAACTCAGTAAACCCCACTAGCTCTCTACTAACTCTAGGATAAAACAGAAACTCTTCTATTTTCCATTAGAATCTCTTCCCAAGCTGGCCCCATCCCACCCTTCCAGACTTCTTATATCTGAGTCTCTTCCATGCACCCTTTGGTTCAGTCATCCTGGCGCACATAATATTCCTCCCACAAGGCAGCCCATGTCCTGCCTCTTGTCCCTTTGGTCTGGTCGTCTTCCCCATCCTTGGAATGCTCCTCCCTTCCTCAATTCCATACCTTGGAGTCCCTTGTTTCCTTCAAGGCTCCACCAAAGTGTCACTTGCTACATGAAGCCTTTCCCAGTTTCCTCACCCACCCAGACCTACTGCTCTCCCTCTCCAAACTACCACATTTATTTTGTATATATTCTGCTTATGCTCATACTATCCCTGTTGTCTCCCCTGTTAGAATGTAAACTCCTGGAGGGCAGAGAATGCCTCTGTTTTATCTGTCTCCATGACTCAACACAGTGCATGCTACATAATAGGTACTTAAGAAACGTTTTTTAACTGATGACTGAATGACCTATGTCCCATTCCACTAGCTTATTGAGGCCTCAAGGTGATCCCAGGTAGTCAAAAAGTTATGCTATCAGAGTACAAGCTCTGGCAAGCTCTACTAAACTGGAAAAATTTAGAGCATTGGCCTGGGGACAGATTGCCTCTGTATGTATAGTTGAACTGTGTTTACACTTGCTCAACTGTAGAAGGTTGGCCATCAAGAGAAGATCTGGGGGTTTTGGTTACAGCAATTCTTGAAACTGTCTGAAGGTGTGGAGGACTGTGATCAGTACCAGGGGAGGGAGAACACCCACAGATAAAATCAAGTATCTTTTGAAGTATCACAATTGTTTAGAATTGTTTGCCCTGGATCACTCTTTAAAAATTGATCAGTATGAATATAAATATTGTTTATCAACTCCACAAGCCATATCCTGCCTAAGTACATTCACACAAGTCATGTATACCTCCCTACCCATGCTTGGAATGCACAACCTTCTCATCTCTGTCTTAAAGAATCCTTCCCTTCCTTCAAGGCTCAGGTCAGGGTGCCTTCTCCTTCTCTGGGAAGCTTCTATAGACATCATAGAATCACTGAGTTGAAAGATTCAGGTTCAGTGACAAGAAGGCTGGATTTGGAATCAAAGGACCTGAGTTCAAATCCCAGCTCTACCATTTACTATCTTTGTGACCTTGGATAAACCCCTTAATTTCCCTGTTCTTCAGAGTAGAAAGTCATTAAATTCCTTCTAGTTTTATATCTTTGAAATATTAGAGACCATCTAGTCAAAGACGTTCCTGACAAAAAGCCTCCCTTTACCTCATATATAACCTCCAGTCTTTGTTTGAAGGCCTCCAGGGATGAGGGGCCCACAACCTTCCATTTCCCCAGTTCCCCTCAATTGAACATGTTCCCTCCCTCCTTAAATAATCTGAGATTTCATGTCTGATCTTTTCTTTGTCCCTTTCATTCCTTACCCTGTATCATATGTATGTGTGTTTATGTTGCATCCCTCTAATCCCTCGAAGCTCCGTGAGGGTGGGGATGGTTTTATTTGTATATTTTTATCCCCGACACCAACCATGGTGCTTTGCTTACAGTAGGTACTTAACACATGTTTCTTAAGTTGAGTCAATATAAATATGGTTGTATGGTCATATGGTTGTGACCAATGCATACCAGCTTGTGAAACTCTGGGCAAGTCACTTAACATCTCATTGCCCCCAGGAAACTTTCTAAGATAGGGGTTCTTAACTTCAGCTCAGTGAACTTAAAAAAAACTATTTTGAAAACTATATTTCAATATAATTGGCTTCCTTCATATATTTTATTTTATCCGTTTAAAAATACTATTCTGAGAAAGGCTCTTCATGTTCATCTTTATACTGTTGTTATTTAAGTGTAAGTTCTTCTCTTGGCTCTGCTCACTTCACCCTGCTTCAATTCAGACAAGTCTTTCCAAGTTTTTTTCTGAAAGCATCCCTGTAATCATTTGTTCTAGCACAATAATATTCCATTGCATTCATATACCATAATTTGTTCAGCCAGTCTCCAATTAATGGGTACCACTCTTTAGCTTTTAGTTCTTTGCCCCTACAAAAATTGCTGCTATAAATATTTTTTTTCTTCATATTAAATAGGGTTAGCTAAGTGATGCAGTAGGCCTGGGGTCAGGAACACCTGAGTTTAAATCCAGCCTCAGACACATCCTAGCTAAGTGACCCTGGGCAAGTCACTTAACCTCTCTTTGCCTCAGTTTCTTCATATGTAAAATGGGGATAATAATAGCACCTACTTACCAGCATTGTTGTGAGGATCAAATGAGGTCATAATTGTGAAGCTCTTAGAACAGTGCCTAGCACATCATAAGCATTATTAAGCGTTAGCTGTTATGTGACTGCTTTTCATCTTTTTTTGATCTCTTTGGAGTATAGATCTAGTACTGGCATTGCTGGGTCAAAGGGAATGCATAGTTTAGTAACTTTTAGGGCATATTTCCAAATAGCTTTCCAGAACGGCTCCATCAACAGAACATTAATTCACTCATTTTTCCAGAGCCCTTTAACACCTGTCATCTTCCTTTTTTGTTAACTTTACAAATCTGATAGATATGAGATAGAACTTCAGAGTTGCTGTAATTTTTCTCTAATTACAAGTGGAACATTTTTCCATTGGCTATATATATCTTGGCTTTCTTCCCTTTAGAATTGCCTGTTCATAACCTTTGACTAACACCAATTTGGAAATAAATCAACATTTCAACAACCATGACATCTTCACATTTGCACTACTCCCTCTTTTCTGAATCCTCTGTGTCCTTCAGCGGCCTTTATTATTGGCTTAGCTCTTTATCACTCACAGCTGTGTATTGTTCTTAAATTATTTCATGCATGGCAGTGTCTTCTCCCTAACTAGACTATAAGCTCCCTGAGGGCAGGGGCCCAGCACATTGCTGCAGTGCTGGGCATATTAACAAGTGATTCAATTCATTTATTGTGTAACAGGACTCACACATGTGCAGAGCATCTCTGATGCCTCAAGTGAAAGAGGCTGGGGAGCCTGCTTTCTGTAAAATTGTGATGATATGTAACAGAAATGCCTTGGATAGATTTTGGAGGATGTGTAGACATTCTGTAACTGGTTAGTATCTGGTTAGAAAACACAAGGGTTGACTACAAAAGACCACACACACACACACACACACACACACACACACACACACACACATCTCATCTGGATGTGAACTTGGTGGGACCAATGTTGCATAGAATTTCTGCTAAGTTTGAGCCTACTGTCCCCAGAGATCAAGGTGGTATAGGAGGAACATGTCTCCAAAATGTTGAAAAGAAATGTTGGTATTTTTGTTCTTACTATTTCTTCAAAGTAAATATTCCTTTGTAAAAGCCCATTGATATTAAGTGGTTAAATGGAACTAGAGCATTAGCCACTGGCAATTAACAATGAGAAGTGCAAAATCACTTGGGGTTAAGTCAATGGCGATGTCAAAGAAACACCCCAAAGAGACACCCTCATGGTACCCCTAAAATCCTGAAGAAGAAATACAGCCAACCTCACTCTAAGATAATATGCCCCTGTGCTAGAATAGAAAGATTACTATTTCAAATAATATTGAATACAACACAATTCTGTAATCAAAAGGTAGGCTAATCCCCCAGAGCTTGTGCAAAGGGCACACCTATGATACCCAGGCTAATCTCTGTAAATCTGCCATCTCCTCTGTGGTAAGGGTTGAGGTGAGGTGTCCACATTCTTCTTGCAGAGACAGAAACTCCCCCTCCTTGTGCCATTGCCCAAGTCTTTACATTCACCCAGCAGAGCATCAGCTGACTCAACATTTCTCCCTGGAGTAACTGAGACAGAAACAAGTCCAAGACTGTAGATATAAAGCTGGAAGAGATGTCAGAGATCATCTAGTCCACCCCCTTTCTTTTCTGGATAAAGAAACTGGCCCAGAGAGGTGACTGACTCAAGGTCACCGAGGCAGCAAGGTTAAATTCAACACCCTTAAGGACGTACTATGATCCTGGTTCTGGGAAAACAATGAGAAAGCAGAACAAGGATTCTAACCCATGGCCCTCTGATATCATATCTCTCTACTACACCTGCAGTTCTGGTAACCACTCTTTATACCACAGCAGTTTCATCCAACTACCCCCAAAGGATGATCAAGGACTTGGCATGGTCCTGATGGCCCTGTCTAGGTGGTGTGGTGGACAGAGTGCTAGACTTGGAGTCAGGAAGACCTGAATTCAAATCAGACCTCAGACATTTTCTAGATGTGTGACCCTGGGGAAGTCATTTAACCTCTGTCTCCTTCAGTTTCTTTCAACTATAAAATGAGGATAATAAGAGCACCTATACCTCTTAGGGTTGTTGTAAGAATGAGATAATAGTCGTAAAATGCTGTATAAACCTCAAAGTGCTATCATTATTACTGCTACTACTCTAGAAAAATGAACTCCATACAAATGGAAATTATTTACAGTGAGAACTATATCTGCTTCACCCCAACCCTCAATATCAGCTTGGTACAGTGGTAAGACAAGCAGCGAGGTGGCACAGTGGATAGAATGTTGGGCCTGGAATCAAGAAGACCTGAGTTCAAATCTGACTTCACATACTTACTAGCTGTGTGACCCTGGGCAAGTTGTTTAACTCTGTTTGCCTGGGTTTCCTCATTTATAAAATGGGCTGGAGAAGGAAATGGCGAATCACTCCAGTGTCTTTGCCAAGAAAATCCTAAATGGGGTCACAAAGACTCAGACATGACTAAAAAATGACTGAACAACAACAGTGATAAGAGCACTGGCCTGAATTTATAGTACCTGGCTTCAAAGCCCACCTCTGAGTCTTACTACCTTTGTGACCTTGGCTGATCAATTAGCTTCCCTGGGCCTCGGTTTCCTCATTTACAAAACAGGAGGGTTAGACTGGGTAGCCTCTGAGGCCTCTTCGAACTCTAGATTTATTGTAAGAAGTGGTACTCCATGATACTTCAGTTAGGCTTAAAAAGTTGGGGGGGGGGAAGATGGTACAGAAAACAGAGACCCTGAAATATTAAGGGGAAGGCCTTCTGATACCAAATAAATGTTCTACATATTTGAGGCTTTAGTAGCTTAATTGCATATGAAGAGGTCAGCAAAGACAATGAAATTACCTCTAGGAATGCAGTCCAGAGATTGTATTCCTACCTTTGTCCCCAGCAATTCATCTTTCTTCATAAGACCCTCTGGAAAGGGTGACTGACTTAATTAGACCTAATGATTATAAGCCAAGATCAAGAACTTTACTGAAAGAAATTGCTTTGAACCAGGAAGGATTGTCAACAAGAGAGGCTAGACCTCTCCTGGAAGTGACAGACTTCAGAGGCAGAGAGTAGGGTTTCTGCCAATCCTAAGCTAAGGGTCACTGTGCTAGTAGACAGAACATAGTAGCACACCAGCTAAAAAGAGGACTATAACAATCCAGCTGAAGAGAGTACAGTACTACTCCACCAAGCCAGTGGATGAAGGTGGTGAAAGACTGCAGCTGTCCATTGAAGAGTGAGCCCAGGAAGTCCAGCAGATTGACTAGTCTAACAGAAATCCATGTCTAGAGGAAAATCCATTGGCTTCCTTGCCCAGTCTAGCAGCAGCTGGTCAAATGACTGCCCAGTCCAGTCTGGAGACAGGCCAGCAGTCAAGCAACCTGCCTAGTTCATCCCATCAGGAACTATCCAACAGCCTATCCCAACATGGAACCAGCTCAACAGCCTACAGACCTGTTTACAAGAAGCATATTGTCTCATCTAGCTAACATGCTGTGTCCTGTGATATGTAAGTTTAGCTAAGACGCCCATCCAACAGATATGTCATGTTCCGTAAGGAGACAGTTCAGCTAACAAGGTTAGCTCATCCATCACCAACATACCACCCTGCAGCAAACATTGAAAAGATCACCAGAAAAAGAAAGGTTATCAGGGCCCTGCAGTTCCAGAGTTGTGAGTTCTTTCGGCCGTGTATGTCCCTCACACACGTGCCTCCCTACTGTTATACTTCAAATTTGTACCCACTCTTTCCACTAGGACCCCCAGACTCTCTGTGTATTTGTGGGAGGATGTGCCCCTGGTTTAGGGGAAAATATTTTGTAACTATTGTTCTCTCTGTGCCATTTGAGCAAATGCCTTTACTAAAATATTTACCTTATTGGTTGATTATTTAGAAGAAGCACACAGGTGGGAACTTAGAAGTTGGTGCTAGAAAGATAGCCACCAGGGATGTGCTAGAGTCAGCACATTATCAGTCTGAGCATTTATATTTTGGAAATCAGCAAACTCTACAAATTAGGGCTTGATTTATTGTTTTGTTAATTGTCAAGACTTTAGAAAGTGATAAAATGTTAATCATTCAAATTAAGCTTAAAGTGTGCATTTTCAGTCATTAAACATTTGCTAGCTACCTCTTAATAGTCAAACATAGAGTTACCCCAAGAACTTTGCAAGTAATAGTAGTCACTCTTGGGTACCCAATCTGTCAGAGAAGTGTGAGTTAGGGTAAAGAGCCCAGAGGGGGCATTACTCTTCAATCCTATGATTTCATCGCCTCTCCTTCCCGCCCCCCCCACCCCCCCATTCCCCCCAGCCCCGCCGGCCACATATATGTACCTGTATTTGTATCCCCAGGGCTTAGTGAGTGCCTGGAACATGATAAAAACACATAAATAAAGCTTGTTTATGGCTTCAACTCCTCAAGAAAGCTCTCTACAGTCATTGCTTCTACTTCTCTTCCCCTCACTCAATTCTAAATCTTCTGTAGTCCAGTCTTGGACATCATTCAACTGAAACTGCTCTCTCCAAAACCAGTAGTGATCTCTTAATTGTCAAATCTAATGGTCTTTTCTCAATCCTCATATTTCTTGACCTCTCTGCAGCCTTTGACACTGTTGATGACCTTCTCTCTAACACTCTCTAGGCTTTCATCACACTATAGTTTCCTGGTTCTTCTCCTACCTGTCTAACCACTTTTATGCAATCTCCTTTGTTATATTTTCTTTCAGGATACACCCACTAACCATGGATAACTCCAAAGAGTCTGTCTTTGGCCCTCTCCTCCCTCTATACCATCTCACTTGGTGATCTCATCGCCTCCCATGGATTAGATTATCTCTATGAAGATGATTCTTAGACCTATTTATTCAGCCCTATACTCTCTGCTGACTTCTAATCTTACATCACCCACAGCCTTTTGGACATCTTGAACTGGATGTCCCATAGACATCTCAAACTCAAGACATCCACAAAAACATTATTCTTCTCCAAATCTCCCTGCTTCTGAACTTCTTATCACATTAAGGATACTGCCTCACTTGATCACACTGCTTGGGCCCTCACGACTCAGAATAAGTATAAATAGCAATTGTTTCCATTTTGGCCAGAAACCCTGAGGGTCTTCCCTTCCCAGACTGATGTTTTGTTTTTTTTTACTAAATAAAAGAGGCCGTTCTTTGCTTCATTTCTTACCTAGCCATAATCACTGAATGGGTGTTACCTCAGTCAAATTGAGACCTGGGAAAGACCTTAACTTAAAAAGGCTCCCACTGCATCTAGTCTTGATCTATATCTTGCCACTGGATCCAGAAGGCTCCAGAGGAGAGAGGGAGGTTGGTAACTTTGCACAGCTCTCCCTCGCTTGAAGCCAATTCACTTTCAAGTCATGGCATCACCTTCCTGATGCCATGGTCCTCTTTGAGAATGAAGAACAAACCACAACAAGGGTACAGCCATCCTCCCAGTCAGCCAGGCTCACAGCCTGGATGTTGGCATTGACTCTTCAGTCTCATTTATCCCACATATCTATATCTTTGTAAAGTCTTCATGGCATTTTTCATATATGTTATCTTCTCCCTACTCCCACACTGGTGACTCGGGAACAGGCCCTCATCACATCATGTCTAGACTACTGCAGTAGCCTTCCAGTTGATTTTCTTGCCTCTAGTCTTTCATTCCAATCTTTCCTCCACTCAGCTGCCAAAGTAATCTTCCTAAGTCTGGGTCAAACTATGTTTTCCCTCCACTCAATAAGTTCCCGTGACTCTCTTCTACGTCTAGGAACAAACATAAAATGTTTCATTTGTCTTTTAAAGACCTTCACAACCTAGTCCTTTCCCACCTTTCTCGTCTTCTTATGCTTTACTCTCCTCTATGTACCTTATTGTCTAACACTTGTCCTGTTGCTTCTTGAACACAATGCTCCATATCCTAACCCTATGCTTTTTCAGGGGCTGACAACCATGCCTGGGATGCTTTTCCTCCTCATCTCTGCCTCCAAATTCCCATGGCTTCCTTCAAGACTCTGCATTAAGACTTTACTGGTCCTTTCCCTCTGTCTCCCGCCCTCCCCCCCCCCACTAGTGTCTTCCTTCTGAAATTATTTTCCATTCATCCTGAATATCTTATATATACACAGTCATTTGTATGATGTCTCTCCCACTAGAATGTAAGCTCCCAATGGCAGAGACTGTGTTTCCTTTCTTTGTCTCCTCAGTGCCTAGGAGGATGCTTGGCAGATAGTAAACACTTAATGAATACTTATTAACTGTTATTGGGAGAGATGACATATATAAATCATAAAATACAAGATAAACATAAATTAGATGGAAAGGTCCCTTAGAGGGGATGACAGCAAGAGCTAGAGGGACCAGGAAAGACCTCTTCGAGGAAGTGACTCTTGAGCTGGGTCTTAAAGAAAGGAATTCCAAGAGTCAGAGGTTGAGAAGGAGGGTATTTCAGACATGGAGAATGCCAGCACAAAAGGCAATGAGAGATGGAGCACCACCCACGAGGAACAACAAGTAAACCACTATTTATGGGGGATGGGGAGAGTGTAAGAAAATTGGAAAGGAGGGGACTAGGTTGTGAAGACCTTCAATTGCCAAACAAAATACTCTGTATTTCATCCTGGAAGTAACAGGGAACCACAGGAGTTTACCTAGCTAGAGAAGGGGAGGAAGAAGGTGATATAATTAGACTTAAGCTTAAGGAAAATCACTTTGGAAGCTAAGTAGAGGACTATTTACTGAATGTAATTTGTGGAACTAATCAACCCCCATTACAAATACATATATCCACATATATATAGTAAAATCTCAGCTATCAGGGCGGCTAGGTGGCACAGTGAGTAGAGCACCAGCCCTGGAGTTCAAATCCGACCTCAGACACTTGACACACTAGCCGTGTGACTTTGGGCAAGTCACTTAACCCCAATTGCCCTCCAAAAAGCAAAAAAATTAATGATAAATAAAATCTCACCTATCTAGAATTCTGCTATCTAGTAATCTTATTTATCCAGAACAGAGCTGGGAACCAGGACATAAGCAAATAATGACCTCTGAAGAATAAAAATAGGCTTCCAAATACGCACTTCATTCACAGAAAGGTCTTTCAGACCTTTTCTCAGAACCCATTAATTCTTGCATTAAACAACATTTTAACAGCCTTCATTATCTCATTTTCAAGCCAGATTAGAACCAGAAAATGACAACGAGAAAGGATATTTCAAATTCTCTCCACCCATACCTACTTCCTTCACTCTTCTCAACTCACAAAGCCAGGAGGTAGGGTCAGCATACTTGGAACTGACTATGCCAATTTCAGACTATTTCTCTATCACTATCTCTCATTATGCTTCCCTCTTTCAAGATTCATTCTTGTGCCACCTCTTCCCCATCCTTGTTGCTCTCATTTCCCAGCACTTTGGGACACTGTAATAGTTTAACATTTTGTTCCTCATTTTCCTTTCTATTCTTTCCCCTGCCTACATCTTCAGGGACTTTGGTATTCATGCTAACAACCTGACCACATCATTCCTCCATAATGCTCATAACCTCTGCATCCTTTTAACCTTATGCTAACACAGTCATACCTTAGACTTTACCATCTCTCAGAATTCTGCCTCCAAGGTATGTAACTTTTTACTTCTGCTCTAACTATACCTTCCTGCCTTCAACCAGTCTCATAATCCCTCTCTCATTTCCCCCCTCACTCTAAGCCTATTCTTCAGTCAACTATGCAATCTATGAAGAAATATTTATTAAGCACCTGCTGTGTGCCAAGTACTATGGTGGGTGGTAGGGATACAAATATGAAAAATGAAATAATTCAATATTCAAGGGCTTGTATTTTTACAGGGGAGACAAAATTGCATGTATAAATGTATACACAATAAATGCAAACTCAAAAACACATGAAAATAGAAAGGAGCTGAATGCAAGGTAGTTTGGAAGGAAATACACTAGCAGCTGGGAGATCAGAAAGGGTTTCATGTAGAAGGCAGTGACTGAGCAGCATCTTGAAGAATGAGAGAGTCCTATGAGGCAGAGATGAGATTCTAGGAAGGAAAGACAGGCTAGCACAAAGACACAGAGACAGGAGGTAGCGTGTAAGCAACAGAAAGGTCAGTTTGGCTGGATTGCAAAGCAGGGGAGGAAGAATACTATACAAATAGGCTGGAAAGTTAAGTTGAGGTCCAGTTGAGAAGGGTTTTAAAACCTTGATATAAAGAAGATTATATTTCATTCTAGAGGCAATATGAAGCCATGGAAGTTTTTGGGGGGGTAAGGGAGTGATAACAGGGCTTCCTCTCACTTATCATGATAAACTTTAGGGCCCTTAGGCCTTCTCTGTTCTCCCAGTCTCTTACCTTCACTTTGGGGTATTTGGGGTATTTAGGGCTGTTTACTCCTCTTTGGAGTCCTCGATCACCCAACTCTCGCCTGTGGCTCCAAGAAACTGTGGCATATGTAGCAACTATACCCTGGTAAAACCATCTCAGCACATGGGCTAAACCAGGCTGAGGGTAACCAGTGGGCCTCAAACCTGTTGGTGAGATTGGGAGCTATCTACTCTAAGCATATGAAGACTTTCCCCAGCAAAATGGGCAGATGAGAACAATCTATTCCAATGGCCATGAAGGTGGCAGAAGCAAGCGCTGTGGAGTACTTAAAGCTCAGTCAGATATCAAAGATGCCAGTCATCCACCACATTTACCATCACCAGTTGTCTTGCCAGTGTACTTTGATGACTCTGGAAGAGAGAGTGAGGCAGATGTCTTTGTTCAACTCTGCCTCACTTAACTCCAATTAATTCACAAGTCAAGATATCACCCTATTATGTCACTGGTCCTCTTCAAAAATGCACAACATCTTCACTCCAGCCTCACTCCATTCTCAGCTTTGACCATATGTCCTGGCAGTTTAATGTGTTACTGGTTGTTATCCAAAAACCATTTTCTCCCCACCCCAATGCCATTTTCCATTAGCTGACCTGTGGATCCTTTCCTTAAGAAAACCACATTATCCAATTTCTTTATGTCTATTGCAAGATTAAGTGTCAGCTGCAAAATCAAGCTGATTTTATCCACTGCAAAGCCATTGTAAATCACTTTGCTTCTGCTCAACTGTACACATGACCTTTACTGATATTTTTCTCATTTCTCCATAGTGACTATTCCAAACTTTTTCTTCTTTTCTCTCAGACAAACTGTATCCCAGTCTCTACTCTTATAGCATTTTACCCAGAAGATTCAGGCCATCAGGCAAGACTTCTCAGTCTCCCTCCTCCACTCCTCTATTCTTTCAACTTTCTCATCATTGCCCTCTCTCTCCTTCTTCCCCCGAGTCATAAAAAAAATTTTCCAACTCCTCACTATAGTTAATTCCTCGTAAAGGGCCCTTGATTCCATTCTTTGCCATTTTTCTATAACCTTGATCCAAAAGTCATACATCTTTTCCCTCTTACATCTCTAGTCTCTAATCAGCCTGTGTCTCCTTTCCATCTCCTTACAAAAATGCTGAGGCCTTCTTCTATCCTATCTATCCAATCTTTTCTTCTCCTTCACTATTAGATTTCTTGAAAAAGTTAGTAGTTGGGGACTCACTTTGGAAAGAGTTGTGTGATTTGGCCAGATGAGACTCTGGGAAGCCATTGAGCCCCTGGGTTTGAAAACCCAGATGTTGGTGCTTCCCTCTCTGGTAACTAACTAGGTATGGATGTAATGGTCAGACGACTGGAAGCCCATCTGCTGATCTGTTTCTTTGTCTGCTTGTAACTTCTGTTTGTATTCTCTGAAGTACTGGGTACTGACTTCTTCCCCTAAACTAGGTAAATAATAATGTTTGATTGATTAAAGTAAGATAGTTAACCCCCCAAAAAAGTTAGCAGTTTTCTCTTCCATTCTTTATAATGGGGCATGCACCCCAACTCCTAGCACTTTGCTGAAATTTATATCTCTGAGGTTATTGATGACCTATTAATTATCAGATCCAAGGAATTTTTCTTTCACTATTTTTCTTCTTTCTCTGCATGTTTTGACATATTGACCACTGCCTCCTACTGGCTGTTTTTTTGTCACTTAGCTTCAAAGACACCAAACATATCCTGGCCTTTCATACTACTTCATTGTCCCTTCTCCATCTTCAGACACATATCCTTTAACAGCTTTTCAATTTGATTCAATTTAGTAAGAATTTATTAAGGGCCTTAATAAATAAGTGCCTTTATGTCATGTATGCATATGCATATACTGCACTGTGTTTTGATTCATTTGAAACCTAAAATTATTTTCCTCCAATGATGATGATGTTGTTGTTCAGTCATTTTTCAGTCATGTCCTACTCTTCATGACCCCATTTGGGTTTTCTTGGCAAGATACTAGAGTGGTTTTCCATTTCTTTCTCCAGCTCATTTTATAGATGAGAAAACTGAAACAACAGTGACTTGCCCACAGTCACACAGCTAGTAAGTGTCTGAAGTTGGATATGAACTTAGGAAAATGATTATTCCTGACTCCAGACCCAGCACTCCATCCACTGTACCACCTACCTGTCTATTGTTCTGATGCTACAACATATTACTCAGTATAAGTTACTCTAAGCTTGTGTCTAAAATAAGAGAAAGAGAGGTCTGATGGTGTGTCCCTAGATACACCACAGCCTAGCCCTTTCTAACAAAGCTATTAAGAGGAAGCAGAGAAGCTTCAGAAAAGAAATGAGAGGGCTACCTTCCCCATCTTCCCTTTCCCTTTGAAATCCAAGCTGTCATTTCAAACCCATCTATACTAGCCATGCCTTTGAATGATAATGATGATGATGACTAACATTTACATGGCTCTATAAAGTTTGCAAAGGGAATTGCATATATTATCTTTCTTGATCTACACAACTCTTCAGAGTAGGTATTATCATCCACTTTTAGAGACCAGACAAGTCAGGGTGAGAGAGGATGGATGAATTGCTCAGGGTCACATCGCAAATATCTAAGGCGGGACTTAAATTCATGTACTCCTGACTCTAAATCTTACTTTCAATCCCTTACACCATCTTGCTGCCTCATTGTTGGTCTGTACCTCACAACAGAACAATAATACAAACACATGTATGCAAACATTGCCACCCACAAGCAACGTATGCTATTGTAGAACAAGTTAATACAAATACTGTACAGAACAGACACAAACACACTCAGTTCTTTGTGTCTACTTCACATATACCTACCATTTTTTGTCCTATAGTCTCAATCAATTAATATTTCTGAAACTAACTCTAGAAACCCAATTATACTCCCATCCTTCACTATGCAGCAATGGCCCCTCAAAAACCAGCCCAGCAATCTCGTTCTGACAGCCATAGCATAATAATGAAACCCAGAAAGGTTTCTTCACCCAGCCTAACAAGGCTCTCAGTCTCTATAAACTAGATTCCCAAGATCTCTATACTTCTCAAAACAGCTCTCTCCCCACCCTGTCTCTTGAAGCTACACAACCTAATAAAACTCTCTTTTAGTCAGAAAAATATATTTCTGTACTGTGTCTCAATCTTCCTAGCTCAAGAACTTCATCACTTTTAGGGCCTCTCCCATACCTCAGTGTAATAACTAAGCCGTTTTCCAGCCTCTGTTAGTAATTTG
>CM053581.1:181030648-181045764 GCA_028627135.1 Pseudochirops cupreus | reverse complement strand
GAGGGAGAGGGTAGGGAGAAAGGGAAGAAGGAAGAGAGGGAGGAAGAAAGGAAGGAAGGAAGAAAGGAAGGAAGGAAGGAAGGAAGGAAGGAAGGAAGGGAGGAAGGGAGGAAGGGAGGGAGAGGGTAGGGAGAAAGGGAAGAAGGAAGAGAGGGAGGAAGAAAGGAAGGAAGGAAGAAAGGAAGGAAGGAAGGAAGGAAGGAAGGAAGGAAGGAAGAAAGGAAGGAAGAAAAGGAGAGAGGGAGAGAAGGAGAGAAGAAGGAAGTAAGGTAGTGAGGGAGGGAGGGAGGGAGGAAAGAAGGAAGAACACCAGAACTGTGGGCTACATGATCTGCAATCATTATTGTACCATGATTGTTCCCATATCCATCTGGGACCAAAACCGATGGGCTACATTGGTGGGGTCAGCATCCCACCTACCTCCACCATAGCCATCAAATCACACTCCTTGCTACTCAGGCTGTTGTTGTTGTTGTTGTTGTTGTTGTTCAGTCATTCAGTCGTCTTCAACTCTTCAGGATCCCATTGACCATTGCACACCAGTGGAGTTTTCTTGGCAAAGAAATAGAATGGTTTCCTTCTCCAGTGGATTGAGGCAAACAGAGGTTAAGTGACTTGCCCCAGTTTCCTCAACTGTAAAAATAGGGATAATAACAGCACCTACTCTGTAGAGTTGTTGTGAAGATCAAATAAGACAATATTTGTAAAGAGCTTAGCACAGTACCTAGCACACAGTGGGCGCTCAATAAATGTTTGTTCCTTTTTTTTTTATACTTCCATAGTACAAAGAGAGCTTAGAGTTCTTAAGAATAGTAATATAATCTCCTGTCCCTCATACTAAATGAAAGATTAAGCAGTTGCATGGACAACCATCAATCAGAAAGGGCAATTCTAGATCTGAAGACACTTTGGCTCTGTGTACTAATTATTGCTGTTTCTGAATCTAGCTTCTATACTATTCCATTCCCTCTTTAGGTTTGTGCTTCCCTCTCCTGTCACAAGATGGCAATAGTCCACAAAGATAACAGCAATGGAACTACTGTTATTTGTTTAAGAGAAAGAAGGTCTTTTGGACTCTATTTTCCAAGGTTGGCAATCTCCAAACCAAGTTTAAGCATCTGCTAGGGAAAGCATAGCAGACCCCTTCACTTCTGTTACATTATCAAATGACCAAATGAATGCTCTTTGGAGTGGCAGGGCAAGGGAGGAGGAGGGTGTCCTAATTCTCTGTTTCTGAACAGATTTAGGAAAAAGGAGATTTGAGAACTTCCAAAACAAATTACACAACATCAATCAGATTAACAGAAGAGGAAATAGAATAGTTACATAACTGTATCTTAGAAAAAGAAACTCAACAAGCCATCAATGAGCTCCCTAAGAAAAAAATCCCCAGAACCAGATGGATTGACAAGTGAATTCTACCAAACATTTAAGGAACAATTAATTCCAATATTATGTAAAATAGTTGAAAAAAATAGGTAAAGAAGGAGCCCTACCAAATTCTTTTTATAATCCAAATGTGGTTTTGATATTTAAACCAGGGAGAGAAAAAAAACAGAGAAAGAAAACTATAGACCGATTTCTTTAATAAATATTAATACAACAATTTTAAATAAAAATTAGCAAGGAGACTACAGCAATACATCACAAAGATCATACACTATGAACAGGTGGGATTTATACCAGGAAGGCAGGGCTACCTCAATATGAGGAAGACTATGAGCATAACTGACTATGTCAAAAACAATAACAACAAAGATCATATTATTCCTATTAAAAACCCTAGAAAACAAGGAAATAAATGGAGTTTTTCTTAAAATAAGTAGTATCTATCTAAAACCAAGAGCAAGCATTATCTGTAATGCAAATAAACTTGAAGCCTTCCCAATAAAATCAGAGATGAAGCAAGGATGTCCATTATCACCACTATTACTCAATATTCTACTAAAAATGCTAGCTATAGTGATAAGACAATAAAAAGAAAATGAAAGAATAAAAATAAGCAATAAGGAAACAAAACTATCACTCTTTGCACATGACATGATGTTATACTTAGAGAACCCTAAAGAATCAACTAAAAAACTAGTTGAAATAATTAACAAATTCAGCAGAGCTGCAGCATATAAAATAAATCCACAGAAACCATCAACATTTCTATACACTACCAACAAAACCCAGCAAAAAGAGACAGGAAGAGAAATTACATTTAAAATAATGGCAGATAATATAAAACACTTGGACCTCTACCTGACAAGACAAACCTAGGGATCATATGAACACCATTACAAAACACTTTTCACATGAATAAAGATAGATCTAAATAACTGAAGATGCATTAATTGCAAATTAAAAGCAAATATAATGAAAATGACAGTTTTATCTAACTTGATTCCCTTATTCAGTGCCATACCAATCAAACTACCAAAGAATTATTTTATAGAGATAGAAAAAATAGTTACAAAATTCATCTGGATGAACAAAAGATCAAGAATATCAAGGGAATCAATGGAAAAATGTTTTAAGGAAGGCAGCCTAGTAGTACCAGATTTCAAACTGTACTACAAAGTGGTAATCATCAAAACAATCAATGAAGAATGGAGGAATTTATGACCAAACAAGAACTAGAGGACATTATGAAAATCAAAATAGATAATTTTGATTACATTAAATTGAAAAGTTTCTGCACAAAGTCAATGCAACCAAGATTAGGAGGGAAGCAGAAAAGGAGGAAAGAATTTTTATAACTCATGTCTCTGATAAAGGCTTCATTTCTAAAATATATAGAGAACTGAGTCAAATTTACAAGAATACAAGTCATTTCCCAATTGATAAATGGTCAAAGGATATGAATAGGCAATTTTCAGAGGAAGAAATTAAAGCTATCTACAGCCATATAAAAAATGCTCTAAATCACTATTGATTAGGGATATGCAAATCAAAACAACTCTGAGGTATCCCATTACACCTATCAGAATGGCTAACATGACAAAAGAAAAAATGACAAATGTTGAGAAAGACGTGGGAAAGATGGAACACTAATTCATTGTTGGTGGAGTTGTGAGCTGATCCAAACATTCTTGAGAGCAATTTGGAAGTAGATCCAAAGGGCCATAAAAGTGTGCATATTCTTTGACCCAGTAATACCACTTCTAGGGCTGTATCCCAAAGAGATCATAAAAAAAATGGGAAAAGGACCCATGTGTACAAAAATATTTATAGCAACTCTTTTTATAAGGACTAAAAACTGGGAATTGAGGGGATGCCTATCATTTGGGGAATGGCTGAACAAGTTGTGGTATATGAATATAATGGAATACTACTGTGCTATAAGAAATGATGAACAGGAAGACTTCAGAAAATCCTGGAAAGACTTATATGAACTGATGCTGAGTGAAGAAGGCAGAACCAGGAGAACATTGTTCACAGAAACAGCCACAGTGTGCAATGACTAATTTTTATAGACTTAGCCCTTCTCAGCAATGCAAGGACCTAAAACAATTTCAAAGGACTCATTATGGAAAATGCCATTCACATCCAGTGAAAGAATTATGGAGTCAGAGTGCAGAGTGAAGTAGACTATTTTCTTTTTTGTTTTATTTTGGTTTTTTCCTTTTTCATGGTTTCTCCCATGCATTATAATTCTTCTATGCAATATGACTAATGTAAAAATGTGTTTAATAGGAATGTATGTGTAGAGCCTATATGAAATTGCATGCCATCTTAGGGATCGGGGGAAGAGAAAATTTAAAACTTAGGGAAGTAAATGTTGAAAAGTACAAATAAGTAAATTGGAAAAAAAAAGAAAAAAGAGGACATATTTTTTTAAAAATCTAATACTGGCTAAGACATAAAGTGACATATCAGTAGAAGAGATTAGGTACACAATACACAATAGTAAATGACCATAGTAATCTAGCATTTGACAAATTCAAAGATCCAAGCTTTGTGGGTAAAAATTCACTATTTGATAAAAATTGCTGGGAAAACTGGAAAACAATGTGGCAGAAACTAGGCATAGACCAACCTCTTACACAGTATACCAAGATAAGATCAAAATGGGTATGTGATTTAGACATAAAATGTGACATAATAAGTAAATTAGAGGAGCATAGGAAAATGTGCCTGTTAGATCTATGGATAAGGAAAGAATTTAAATCCAAAAAAGAGACAGAAGGGGTTATGGGAAGCAAAACAGATAATATGGATTACATGAAATAAAAGGCTTTTGCAAAAACAAAACTAATATAGCCAAAATTAGAAGTAAAACAGGACACTGGAAGAAAAAAAACTACAGTGTTTCTCTGATAAAGAACTGGTTTCTCAATTACATAGGGAAGTGAACCAAACTTACAAAAATCAGATCCCTTCTATAGTTGATAAATGATCAAAGGAAATGAACAGGAAGTTTTCAGAAGAAGAAATCAAAGCTAGTCTTATTAAAAAAATTCTCCAAATCTGCGCTTCTTAAATGGTTTAAACAATTTAAAAAGTGCTAAAAGAGTCACAAATGGGAAAAGTTTAAGAAGTCCTGTGAAATCACTGCTAATTAGAGAAATGCAAATTAAAACAACTTTAAGATATCACCTCACACCTCTCAGATTGTCTAATACGACAGAAAAAAATTATGGAAGGGAAGTAGAAAAACTGGCATACAAATGAACTGTTGGCAGAATTGTGAACTAATCCAACCATTCTGGAGAACAATTTAGAACTATGCCCAAAGGGAAATAAAACTGTACTTAACCCAGCAACTCCACTAGTAGTTCTACATCCCAAAAAGATCAAAGAAAAGCCAAAAAGAACTATTTGTACAAAAATATTTATAACAGCTCTTAGTGGTGACAAAATATTGGAAATCATGGAGATGGCTTATCAATTGGGAAATGACTGAACAAGTTGTGGTATATGACTATTATGAAATACTATAGTGTGATAAGAAATGATGAGAAGGATGGTTTCAGAAAAACCTGAGAAGAGTTATCTGAACTGACACAAAGTGAAATGAGAAGAACCAGGAGAACAATAAACACAGTAACAATACTGTGAGGATTATCAACTGTGAAAGACTTAGCTATTCTGATCCAGACAATAATCCAAGACAATTCCAAACAATCTATGATGAAAAATGCTATCCACCTCCAGAGATTACTGACGAATGAAGATTAAAGCACACTTTTTTGCCTTCTTTATTTTTATTGTTTTGTTTGTGTTTTCTTTTGCAACATAGCTAATATGGAAATGTTTGCCATGATCTCACGTGTAAAATCAAAATCAAATTGTTTGCCTTCTCAAAGAGAGAGTTGTGGGAAGGAGGGAAAGAAGTTAGAACTCAAATTATTTTTAAAAGATTGTTTAAAAAAATTTACATGTAACTAAGAAATATTTAATAAAATAAAAATATTTTTTAAAAATGATACTGTCCCATACTGGAAACTCAACAGTGGCCACTGGATTGTAAAAGATCAGTTTACATCCCAATCCTAAAGAAGGGCAATGCCAAATAATGTTCAAATTACCAAACAACTGTACTCATTTCACATGCCAACAAGGTAATGCTTAAGATTCTGAAAGCTAGACATGTGAAGAGAAGGGGGTCTAGTCATACCAGATCTTAAATTCTTTACCCAAGTGGTAATTATCAAAACAATATGGCACTGGATAAGATATAGAGTGGTTGATTAATGGAATAGATGAAGCACACAATATACAGAAGCAAATGACCATACTAACCTAGTATTTGACAAATCCTAAGATTCCAGCTATATGAGCAAGAACTCATCATTTTACAAAAACTGCTAGAAAAACTGGAAAGCAATCTGGCAGAAACTAGAAACATCTCACACTACCAACATAAGCTCAAAATGGGTACATGATAGGGGAATAAAGAATGATATCACAAGCAAATCATGGAGGCATGGAAAAAATTATTTGTCATTATTTATGAATAGTGGAAGAACTCATGACCAAACAAAAAATAAAAAGGTTCACAGGAGGTGAAATGTATAAATTAGAGTACATTAAATTTAAGTTTTTGCACAAACAAAACTAATGCAGCTAAAATTAGAAGGAAAGCAGAAATCTAGGGGAAATTTTATAGTAAATTTCTCTGATAAAGCCCCTATTTCTCAAATATATAGAGAACTGAGTAAATTTATAAAAATCAGAGCCATTAGCCAATTGATAAATGGTCAAAGGATATAAACAGGAAGTTTTCAGAAGAAGAAACTGAAGTTATCAACAATCATATAAAAAGGTCCCAAGTCACTAATAGAGAAATACAAATTAAAACAACTCAGGTATCACCTCACACCCATCAGATTGGTTTAGATGACAGAAAAGTAAAATGATAAATTACAAAAGTATATAAGGTTTGGAGGGTATCGGTACACTAACGCACTTTTGCACTTTGAACTAGTCCAGTCATTCTGGAGAACAATTTGGAACTATACCCAAAGGGCTATAAAATTATATATAACTTTTGATGCAGAAATACCACTTCTCAGTCTGCAAACCTCAAAGAGATTAAGGACTCAATGACTGCCTTCCTCCCCAATATCTAGTAAAATGCCAATTTCTGTTGATTTTATATCCACGGTACCACTATTGTTCAAACCTTTCTCATCTCTCATCTGGACCATTGTAATAGCCTCTTAATTGACCTTTTGCCTCCAGTGTCTCCCTTCTCTAATCTATCCTCCCCACTTGCCAAAATTATATTTTCTAAAATACAGGTCTGACCATGTCACTCCCTGCTCAAAAAGCTTTAGTGGCTTTCTATTTGTTTCTAAGAAGAAATGCAAAGTCCTTTTCCTGGAACTTAAAATCCTTCATAATCTTGGTCTAGTTATCATTTAAGATTCATTTCATATTATTTCATTACTCTGTTTCAGCCAGACTGTGTTAATAAAGTCCCCCCCATTGTGAAATTTCATTTCCTACCTCTGAGTATTTGCACAGGCTGCTACTCAAGCCTGGAATGAAATTCCTGCTAATTAGTCACCAGGTTCTGTCTCTGTAGCACCATGAGCAAAATATTCTGCATCACTACATCTGGCTTACAGTCAACCTGGATCACACAGTTCCAACCTTTGCCTCCTTTCATCATCTCCCTCTCCCCTACACTTACTGATGAAGCTGCTCATGTCCTTCCCTCAGCATACTTGCTCATTTCTCTCCTCTCTGCAAGTCTCAGGTCTCCCTCCCTTGGGATGAGGGGAAGAATGTCCTTTCAGACATAATCACGAAGTGAGATGATATAAAAGAGGAAGAGAAGACTAAGAGCAGGCCCTTTGGGGACATCTAGGAGCAGTGGGGGTGAACTGGAGGAAGATCAAGCAAAGTAAACTGAGCAGTGGTCAGATGGGATGGGAGGGGAGGTGGAAGAGAACAGTGTCATGAAAACCTAGAGAGGAGAGAACACAGGAGAAAGTGATCAAAACTGTCAGATGCTGCCAATAGGGCAAGATGCATAAGCATTGAGAAAAGGCCATTAGATTTGGAAGCTAAGAGATCACTGGTAACTTGGGAAAGAGCAGTATCAATTGAAGAAGCCAGACTGTAGCATGTTAAGAAAAGATTGAGAAGGAAAGGAATGGAATCATCGATTATAGGCTTTTCAGCGAGTTTAGCTGAGAACAAAAGAGATAAAGGATGATAGCTAGCAAGGATCAAGTGAAGGCTTTATTTTATTTTTTTAAGATGGGAAAGATACGGACAAGATTTTATACAGCAGGGAACCAGTTAGGAGATAGAGAGAGAATGAAGATAAGAAAGAGAGCAAAGATGGTAGTCAAGGCTGGAAAAGATGAGATGGGATGGAATTCAGGGTGCATGTTCAGGGGCTTATTTTGGCAAACAGAAGGGCCACTTCTTTATACAAGAAAGGAGTGGAAGAAGAAATAGGAGTGGAAAACATTTTACTGCTATAAAATGAGAAGAAGGGGGAAAGAGAGAGTTCTCAGCAAATGTCTTCAATTTTTTTCAGTAAAGTATGAGGCAAAATCTTTGCTTTATCTTACTAAGAAAGAAAGGGCTGGGGGTGCCATAGGAGCCATAAAAAGGTTTGAAATAGCCACTGTGGTGAGATAATTCATTGATTAGGGGAGTGTAAGAGGACTCTTTTTCTGTATGGAGGGCCCAGTTGAGATTATGTAACAAATTTGTAGTGGACCTAGTTAGCATTTATGATTTTTTCCAGTTCTGTTTGGCAGCACATGAGTAGGAGCAAAGGCAGCAGATGGTAGGAGTGATCTAAGTTATATTTATAGTGGAGACACCCTTTCTCCTAATATTAGGATACTTATTGCACTGATAATATGCTTTCAAGTCTAGAGACTAGATCATGAGAATCGGGAGTTAAGTTGAAAATTCGCATGATGAACAAAACTTACAACGTTTTTGGCCTTTGTCTTTTCCATGAAGACTGTTATGAGATAATGAAATGCCAAGGAAGGTTTTCTAGAGTCAAGGAAGGTTTTCTAGAGTCTATCCAGCACCACGAAACAAAGAGCAGCCATGGAGTGAGTTAGGTTCTTTTGCAGCTCCTATTATCCATTCTTCACTTCTTTGACCAATTACAATATCCAGTTTCCAAAGCGTATGTGGAGGTAATGGGCAGCTTGTTTACTCCCATCAATCACTAACCTAAAATCCCTGGGAATTTAGGAAAGTTAGTGATATACCACTGATGCATCAGAAATTAGACTTTTTCTATATTACAAGGGACCAGTTAGGGAACCATCTTTACTGCTGCCCCCATCCCTACTACACAAGTGATCTGACACTCTGATCACTCCCCAAAGAACAAATAGAGGCTTCCTGAGGAATAGATTTGAAAACCTTTTCTACTGAGGCCTCAAACACTTTAAACAAAATCTTCTGACAAATCTCATTTGGACACACAAATTTTGCCTGTAGGCTTTCCCCTTCGCCCTCTAGCATGGGACAGGAATAGATCTGTAATTTCATTGACATAGGGAACTGCTGATGAGGAAACTGTTACCAATGCTGATCAGCAACTGTCATGCAACTTACAGTCCTAGAGAGTTGCCATGGGCTCAAGGGTTAACTTCATTGGTTCAAGGTCACACAATCACTTATGTGTCAGATATATGACTGCAACCCACATCTTCTTTGCCCCAAGTCCAGCTCTTTATGCACTACACCACACTGACTCTAGTATCATCTCTAAAATGCAGTGCCTAGAAATGAACTCAAAACTCCAGACTGGAATCTTGTGACTCCTGGTTCAGTGCTCTTGGTACTGTTCCAAAATGCTTCTCATTACTCCTCCCATATGTTTTCACTGTTCTCTGCCCCAATATCACAATGTACTGTTCTCAGGATATAAATTTAGGTTCTTTAAAAGAAACAGGCTCAATGCTAACACCTCTCTCTCTGTCTTCCCCCCTCCCTCCCCTCCTCTGTCTTCCATCTCTCTTCATATCTCTCTCTCTTTGCCTCTCTTTCTCTTCCATTCCCTCTCACTCTCCCTCACCCCCTCCTTTTCTCTCTTTCACTGCCCACCCCTCTCTTTGCAGGTGGCATGAGTCATTTCATTAGGAAACCATGAGTCACCACCGGCAGAAGGCACTAGCAACCTCTCTGGGCCAGAGCTCACAGCCTATCAGTTGGTATCTCAGTTATAAAAGAGCAAGCTCAGTTTGGTTAAATATATCCAGAGAGCATCTCCTTGTAATGTTTAACTCACTTCCTTAGGGAACCAGCAGTAGCAACTAAAGCAAATGTACTCTTTCTTCCAATGTACTCCCCCCCTTCCCCTCAAATAGATGCTTTCATTGTTTATTCAATGTGCTTAAAGTACAAAGGAAGAGACTGTTCTGTAGTGAAAGGTGCATCAAGTGCCTAGAATCAGAAGTTCATATATCATGTCTGTCACTTTCTAGCTATTTGACCTTGGGAAAGTCATTTAAATTCTCTTACCTTCAGTTTTATCAGCTAAAAAAAAATTAAATAAGAATACTTATGCTACTTGACAGAGCTATAACTACAGTAGGGCAAAAGGGTTTTGCCCTGAGGTACACAAATTTAGAGGGCACAAAAATGTATGAGTTTAACAACTGGTTAGTAAAAATAATTGTTTTTAAAAGTAAGGTAAAAGATGTTGGAAACTACAAATGATGCCTATCAGTGTGCAACTATAAAAAACAATTCCTTCTCCCACTCATTTTAATTTGTCTTAAGTCTTTCTCATATTTTCACATCGTGAATTACAAAGTTAATCTGTAGACTCATTTAACACCACCTGTCCTGCCTTGACCCAGGCATACTGCTTGCTTCAGTTGCCAAAATTGCTAGCCACAGTGACTCATAGGACCAGGCTTTTGTTTCAATCAATAAACATCCATCTTCTCTTTTTCCCCATTACCCTGTATTCATAAAGAAATTAAAACAAAACAAAAATGCAAGCATGTATAGTCAAGCAAAATAAATCTTTTCATTGATCATATCTATAATGATCATATCTATAGCTCAGTCTGCACTCTGAAATCTATCACCTATCAGGAGATGAGTTGCATGTCTCATTATGAGTCTCTTCACTGTATCAGTTAATATTAGTCTTCTCAGGTGTCTCTGAAACCATTTTCTTCATCATTTCTTACTGTACAATAGTACTGAATCACACTGATACACCGTAACAGGTTCTTATCTTTCCCTTCTTTTAAAGCTCACTTCACAATCCACTGTTCTCCGAGTTTGCTTTGCTTATGGCTAATCCCTATCTTAATCTATTATTCCTCTTATTTCTCCCTCTCCCCTCTCTCCTTTCCCCATTTCACTGTCAAGTGAATTGTATTTCTGTACAAAATTCTGTACATATATTCACTTGTCCTTTGACTAGTTCATATAAGAATGAGGTTTGGGTATTGCCCATTCTTCCCTACCTCCACACCCTCACTACATTTCCTTGTTTGTTTTTTTTTGTATAGATTTCAATTCATAAGATTAATATGTGAGATAATTTTCCACATCTGTCCTCTCCTTACCACCACCTCCCTCCAGTGTATTCCCTTTCCTTTAACATTCCATTCTTCTTTTAAAATCAGTAAAATAGGGGAGTGGAGCCAAGATGGAGGAGTAGAAAAAGGACTTCCATGGGGTTCTGGCTTCCACCTCCTCCAATACATGTAAAAAATGACTCTAAATAAACTTTAGAGCTACAGAACTCACAAAGTGACAGAGAGAAACAAATCTCCTGCTAAAGGAAGTCTGGCAGGCTGGCAGGAAGGGTCCATCACAGCATGCTGGAAGCCGAGCCCAGCCCTCTGTGAGCCCACAGTTTTAGCCCCAGGGTGGCCCCGACCAGCTGTGGCTGGAGCAGACTTCATGTGAGTACATCACCAGCAGTTTCCAGACTTCTCAATTCTCAAATGCCAAAGACAATGTAAAAGGTCAGTGTGGAACTTTGTTAAAACAGGGGGAGCACAGTCCAGCTGCTACCCTTCGAGTGAGAAGCAGAGGAGGCTCAGTGGCTGCAGTCACTGCCATGTGGCTGATTCTGGAGCTCCTGGCCTGCAGATTGTAGGGGGATCAAGTGACCATTCAGAGGATAATTGCTCTTGTTTTGACCTATTTGGATCCGGATCACGGTCTTGGGTGGTGGTTCTGGGGTGTGTGACCAGTGAGCCAGAGTAAGTGGGGGCTGTAGAGAGGGTACCTATCTAACAGCTCCGGCAGCTGCAAAAACCCCAGTGGTCAAGAAATGAGCAGATGACTGAGGTCAAGAAATGTCCAAGAGATATGACCAGAAGAGTATAATTCCACAACTACAGAGCTTCAGAGAAAAATAAAATGGCATGGACTACAAGAGAGTATCTGGAATAAATTAAATAAGATATTTTTTAAAAAGAAAATGCATGTGAAATAGAAACTCTAAATGAAAGAAATGGAAGAATAGATAACTTAGAAAAAAAGGTAGAAAACTTAACCCAAGTAAGGTTAAAGTTACATCCTGGGCTGATTTGCCCCTCCTTAGGAAGCCTAGTGCCCCCCTCTTCCAAGGGCCCACCATGTTGGCCCATACTTAGTATTGGGCTTTAGCCCTATGTACAGTAGGTCAAAGCTCAAGGGATCCACCATCTTCAGGTTCCTCAGTACACATTCATATATACATAAATATGTGCACATATATATGTATTTCTTTAAATAATGAGTATACTGAAAATAGGTTCCCACTTGCAAAAGGAAAATATTGACATGCAACTCTTCAGAAACACATCTACTGTGTACAGTAAGGTACTCCCTTATAAGTGCGCTCTGTACTAACACAGAACAGAAGACATAAATAACACTTTTCTTGGAGCCTGTGGGTTTCTTTCTTGATGCATGCACTGGCAGCTGGCTTCATGGTTAGATTTATCACAGTGCTTGCTGCCTGGATGGAGTAGGTGGACTGCCCTTACAATAATAGCAGTGTGAAACTCCTGAGGCTGAGATCCCAAAAGATAAAAATAACCTTTCCCATGCAATCTTCTGCAAAGGCCCTACAGAATCCCTTGCCACCAAGACTGATATCTCCCTACTTCTAGCCTCTTTCCCTTGAAATCGATCCTTTACACAGCTACCAGAATCATCCTTCTACAGCACAGTTCTGATCTTATCAAGCCCCTGCTTTAAAATCTTTGATAATGGCATCTCATTGTCAACAGAATACAGTACAATCTTCAGAGCCCAGTTTTGTCTTTCCCTGAAATGCTTTCTATTTAGAATACCTACGGGACACAAAAGATAGAGTGCTGGGCCTAGAGTCAGGAAGACCAGAGTCCAAATCCAGCCTCAGTCACTTGTGTCCATGGGTCTTGCCAGGCAAGTCATTTAATTTGTTTGCCTCAGTTTCTTTGAAATAAAATGGTGATCATAATAGCACACAAAGTTGATGTGAGCAGTCCCTGGCCCACGGTAGGTTCTACATAAATGCTTAGTTCCTTCCTTTCCCTTCCCTTTCCTCTCAGACAAGGTACTGTTTAAGGCTCAGTTCAAATGCCCCCTTCTCCTACCAGAACCTCATCTCCCTTATCATCTGATATCCATCTCACATTCGGTCCCCGTTGTAATTATTTCCATACGTGCCTGGTCTTCTCTGCTGCGCTATTACTTCCCCAAGGTTGGGGCCATATCATATTCATCTCTTTGTTATGCTCTGTGCCCGCCACTGAGCTTTGCTCCTAATAGGTGTTTAATAAGCGTCTCACAGAATCATAGAATCCCAGCTTTGGAAGAGGCTTCAGAAGTTATCTAACTCAATCTATACCTGACCAGGAACCAACAACCAACCTAACAAATCATCAACAGAGCCTTTCTTTGGTTTAATACCTCCTCTAAGGGGGAAGGGAGGCTGCTCTCTTCCAGGATGATGCCAGTGGTGTGCTGGAGCCAGCTAGAACTGGTTTAGAAGAGCCAATTGTAAAATTTTCAGTGCAAACATTTATACTTCAGAAATTGGTGAACTACAAATAAGGGCTTGACACTGTTTTTACAATTGTCTAGATTTAAAGAAAGTAATGGAGAGAATGTCAATAACACAGATTAACCTTAAAGTTGTTAAACATTTGCCAGATAACCCATTCTATCCTCAGAATTAAAGAATCACAGTATTTGAGAGTATTGAAGGGGACCTTAGCTGCTATCTAGTCCAAACCAAAAAGAATGTTTCTTGACAATGTTTCCCAGAGAACTGTCTGGGGATGACTGGGGATGCAGACAAGGAGTTCAAAATGCAATTGTGCCCATTTGCTGAAGATGGCAAATTTTTTCAAATGGGGAAGACTGTCATGGGAGTTTGGCTCATGCCCAGAGTGCCTCAGGTGGCATCCCTCCACAAAGGAGGGAGAAACTGCAGCACTCACTTCCAGGACAAACATGAGGATGTGTAAGGAAAGTGCCTTGGAAAGACTGTGGAGCAACTGCAGACATGCTATAACTGCTTCTGGTCTGTTAATCCTGTGGTCAATGGAAAGCCCTTGACTGCGTGCAGAGGCATTCAGAAGGCCTTTGCTGTCTTCCATCACATCTCTTTTGCCTCAGTTCTTTTGGCTGCTCTCTTCTTTGTTGGACACCTTCACTCAGGGTGTCCAGTGAAAATAGGGCCATAGGGAAAAGGCCTTGAGGACATGTGACCCCAGGAAATGAGCCTGGCTCCTTGGGGTCTGCGTTTGTTCTTTTCTGGATGAAAGAAAGAAGTGGAATCTCCAATGTTACGAATTTAGAAAGGTCAGGACAGCCAGTGAAAGGAATTTGGAAGGGAGCCAAGATGGCGGCGTAGCAGCAGCAACATATCGCAGCTCTCACATAGCCACCCCAAAATACCCATGAAATAGGACTCTAAACCAATCCTAGAACTCCAAAATGCACACAAAGATACTTCCCACTAAAGTCAGCTCAGCTACGAGGAACCATATCAGCACTGTGAACTGAAACCAGCCTGGCCTGAAGCCCGGCTGTGCCCCGGGGGTGGCTGGACGGAAGGAGCAGAGGAGCCTCTCTGGTGAGCGGATTAGCGGCAGCTGCGGGCAGCATTCAGAACAAGGTCAGTGGGGATTGCAAAAGGGGCAGAAAAGCGTCTGGCCAAAAGGCCTCCAGAGTGGAAAAGCGAAAGGCAGAGGTTTTGCACCCACCTCCGCATTGTAGCTTCCCGCCCGCGGTCTGCAGACAGCAGGGGGACTAAGCGATTGTTCTCAGGCCAGTGCTCTCGCGTTGAGTGCCCTGGATCTGGATCGCCATCTTGGGCCTCGGTCTTGGAGTCTTCATTATCCAGTCAGCCGGAAGTAAGTAGGAAGAGTCCCAGCATCTTCCTGAGAGCTACGGCAGCCAGGAGGACCCCAGCGATTTGGGACAGAGCTTTCCCTTCTGGAAGCAGAGCCCCACAGAGATTTAAAAAAAAAAATCACAGTCTGAACAACCATAAGTAAGAATAAGCATAAGAAGCAAAGTAAGAACAGCTCCCAAACCCTAGACTCCTTCTTTGGGGAAAAGAAAGATCATGGGAGAGAGAGGCAGGAGGAGAGCACAGCCAGAGCACCCCCACCAGGGGCCTCCAATAAACATGAAGAATGCCTTAAAGCTAGAGATGAGCTGAAGAAGGATTTTCAAAACCAAAT
>CM053581.1:180986525-181030148 GCA_028627135.1 Pseudochirops cupreus | reverse complement strand
CTGTCTGGGGAGTCGCTCTGCTCGCGGCTCAGGCAGTCCGCTCAAGCTTCCGGTCCCTGTTCGGGCGCCAATTGCGGTGGGCTTCCTCACGACCACCGCCTCTAACTGTGCTTGAGTTCCCCTGCCCTCTCACTTACCCATGGTAAGTCTTCGGTCGTCACTGGCCCCCGAAGGGGAAATACCAGACAGAGCGCCCGAGGTGTATCAGAGGTTGTTTATTCAGCCACAGCTACATCACGACTCCCCCCACTTCCGTGTGAGTAGCAATTTAAAACAATCATCAACCAATCACCACTACATATAGCAAACATAACCTTATATGGTCATACATCAAACAAGCCTGCAGCAGCGCAAACCCAGCCCCTCACCCAGCCCCTCACCCAGCCCCCAACATCAACCAAAGGATAAAACAACAAATATATGCTCACCAGAGATGTTTGTCACTGTCACAGAGGCTCCCTTGCCACCTTAGTAAGATACTCAAACAGCAAAATATGCTCTAACAGTCAATAAAGAGAAAACTAAATGGGTAAGAAAGACCCAGGTCATGACCAGATCACTGAGTTAGTAGATCAGCACATTTATCTGGGATAAGCACTATAACTGGAAAATGAGTTATAGAGAAGGAAGAGAAACCTAGACATTGCGGAACTCTGTAATTTCTTTTAAGATTCCAAATTGCTCCCTTACATAAAAATCTTTCCCTCTCACACCAACATTTTCCTAGCAAACTGTAAGGTTGAAAATCTTGGGATGCTCCAGTCTCCAAGGAATCAAAGCTTGTGGGTGACTTAGAAGGTAATGCTGGTGGGCAAAAGTAGGGGCTGGTTGATGTATGTTTCCACTGATGACCAAAATCAATAAGTGACATAAAAATATCACTGAGATAACGTATGATCAGAAAAGGAAGTGGGCTAGTGTTAGAAAGAGGATGAGATAGATGAAAAATAACCCAAGTGTAAAAAGACCTAGAGAAAGATCCAGCATGGTGAAAGGATCAAGGATCCATGGGAAAACAAGAACAAGAATCACAGAAGTTGAGAAAGTATGAGTGATATAATCTGCAATCTCCACCAATGTAAGAAGCACCCACATTAATGGGTATAGGAGCTTCAGCTCCAGAGAGAACTCTAAGCCACCTCACAGACCAAGTCTCAGCACGCCTGAAGTAAGGAGCCTTTACCTCCATGGGCTCAGAGATCCAGAGCTGGTCCATGTGGGTTATTTCTTGTTCATGCTTCCCAGTCACCACTCTGAGGAGAAGGACAGTCAGTCTGGTCCCCTCGAACATGATCATCTCAACATCTGAGGGCTTTCACTGATGCCATTCTCAGACATCATAACACCAAGATTTCCCTCAAGACTCAGTTTCAACATGATGCCTTCCATAGTCACCCCATCCTGGCCTCCTTCTAAAGCTCTGACCCTCTGCTTAACCATTTTAACTATATACTATTAGCTCCTCTTAAGTTCCTGGACCTCTTGTCATCATTTGTCCCTTTCTACACCCAAACCCTCTGTTATCCCTATCATCTGTTTTCTCCTTGTATATCCACATCCTGCTGAATTCTCCTGGAGAAACCTATGCAACTTTGTTTCAAAGTTGGTCAATGAATCAGCTTTGCTGAACTGATGATCTTCTTGTCACCTCTGTTTATATCTTTGGTACACAAGAACCCTCACTGGTATGAGAGGGAACAGGGTTACAGTCAGAAATGAATGTGATCTAAAAACTAAAGTCAGCCATAAAACTAAAAAAAAATCATGCCCACTGAGTTCACTACAAACTGTTATAATCTAATCTCATTTGCAATCTTATTGCTAAACAGAAATACCTACTTTTTCTCTGATTGACTCTCTACACCAGTGTCCACAGGGGCTATTTCAAACCCTCTGTTCACTCATCAGATATCCTAAATCATCTCCTCTCTTCTTCAGTAAAAGAATTCAACTACTTTGTTGTTTCTGTTCAGTCATTTTTTTTTAATCACATCTGACTCTTCATGACCCTCTTTTGGGTATTCTTGGCAAAAATACTAGAGCGGTTTGCCATTTCCATCTTCAGTTCATTTTACAAATGAAGAAACTAAGGAAAACAGGGTTAAGTAACTTGTCCAAGGTCACCCAGCTAGTAAGTATCTGAGCCTGTATTTGAACTTGGGGAGATGAGTCTTCCTGACTTCAGGCATGGCACTTTACTGAGAAAATTCAAGTTCGGTTCTCATAAGCTGCCTCTTCTTCCACATTCTCTCCTTAAAAATCATTCTCCCTCATCCCCCACCCTCTTCTTCTTTGCTCCAATCTTGGAGGAAGAGGTAGGCCTTCTCCTTTACAAGGCTAGGCTGTTTCCTTGTATTTTTGATCCCATTCCCACCTGTTTCCTCCAAAATGTTCCCTACTAATCATTCCCACTCTTTCAGTTTCTTCTTATACCTTGGCTCCTTTCCTAATGTCTTAAAAATGTCCAGATCTCTCCTGTCCATCACTTGAGCTTGCCATTTCTTCAAGCTAATGAACCCAAGGCTTCTGACTCTAGAATCCTTTGCTAAACACTGGGGATATAAAGAGGTCTTTCTGCTGTACCAGCTATCTACCAGGCTCATGATCTTTCCTCCTCTCCCTCCCTTCATTCTATTCAACCTAGTATCTCATCTCTTTAAGGTCCTGTCATATACCAGGGAACTAATAAGATAATTTAAAATTTGGCTAAGGGTCACTTTCCTAGACTGGTCATTAATTCTGTGTGTCCTTGAGTAAGTCACCTAACCTTTGTGGACATCAACTTCTTCATCTTTAGAATGAGGATGGGGGAGGTGGCGTCAAAGGGTAATAGTTGTCACTAAAGCTCTTGGTCAAAGAGGGCAGAGTATGATAAGCACCCTAAGAGAGGCATAAAGAAAATGCTATAACAGTTCCAAAAATAGATTCTATCACTTTGGGGCAAGGAAAGAATCAGAGATGGATTTTATAAAATGTGGCGTTTGAATTGAATGTAAAAGGGATATGTAAATTTCAACAGACAGAACTGGTCATCATTTTGGGAAGAGGGAGAAACATAAGCAAAGTGGTCAACAGAACATACAGTTTGTTTGGGAAAAGAAATTTATTTTGAGTGGAAAATAGGGTACATGTAGGATAGTTCATAGAATCAGAGGATTTAGAGCTAAACGGACCTTAAAGAGTTAGTCTAATACCTCATTGATGAAAGTAAGGCCTAGAAGATAAGTGACTTGCTCAAAGTCACACAGGTAGTAAATAGCAAAGTCAGGACTTGAACAAAGGGCCCCTGTTGTCAAATCTAGTACTAGTCCCATCATATCCTGCTTAAACAGTATAAGAGAGCACAAAGAGAGATTTACAGTCCCACAGTGGTAGAGCTTGGTCTACTAGTCTCCAACTGAAGTGGCCAGGAACTAGTTAAGTAGAAACTCTATGGACTTAAGATAGGAGTCAAGAAACTGGCCTAGAATAATTTGCCTATTTTTCATTTGTTTTTCTTCTCAGTCAGTATGCCCTGTGCCCCTCTCTGCTTACCCTACAGCCCCCTACCTACAGATGTAATCACAAACTCCCCCCCTGCCTATTCTTCATTCTTCTTCTTGCTTGGTTGTCATGCCTTGTGCCCCTCCGCTTACCCTACAAACCCCACCTTGTCTTCGCAACAGCTTGCTTGCACCTGTATAGTAACCTGCTTAGTAACCAATTGTGTTAGTTAGATATAAAAACCTAAAAACTGTATAAAAGGTTCTTCATCCCCGAACTAGATGCTGCTCCCTCCCTTTGAATTGGCATGGAGTAGCCCCAGCTGGTAAATTAAAGCTCCTTAAAATTTTTTATTCGGACTCTGTGCTCACTTTGTTAAGATTCATCATTTCACAACATTTGCCTCCCACACAGATGTTTCCATTTTCATGTATGTGCCTTTGTTGGTGCTGTTTTTCACCTGTAATGTGTCAGTTTCTTCCTGTCTCCTATTCAAATTCTAGCTTTCCATGAAAGTTTGGCTCAAGCACTACATCTGTCATAAGCCTTCCCTGATCATACTAACCCACAGTGATATCTCTCTTTTGAATGCATCACATTCATTGTCTACAAAACTGTTTATCACATACTATTTTAATATCTCTTATTCTTTCCTTGTACTGTTATTTAATTCATATCCTTTAACTTTTCAAGTCTATAAATCAAGTCTGAATGACTTGTTTAACCTAACTGGGTGGCAAGCTCCTGAGGACAGAAACTGTTTCACTTTTTATTTTTTTGTTGTTCAACTGTCCACAATGCCTAGCACAGTGCTATCCACACGCTGATAAATGCTATTGAATGAATATCCTCATCTGTAAATTAATAAGTTAGCTTTCTGGCACAAACTAGTACAATGCCCATGTTGTAACCTCAGTGGATTTTAAAACTCTTTGAAGGCAGAAGTAGAGAATTAATATTTAACATTTTTATTGAAATGAATGCAATGTGCATTTAAATAGTGTGAGCTTAAACTCTTCAAGATTAATAATGATACTAGCTCACATTTACATAGGTTTGCAAAATGTCTTACAAGTTGTAAAATACTGTCTCTTTAAGGCTCTTTTCATAATAGGCACTTGAATAATGCTTGTTGTTTGATAAGAGCATACTTTTGGTTAAAGCACAAGGGCTCTTGACTTGGGATCAAGGGGTCTTCAGATTTCAGGAAGTCTGTGAACTTGAATAGGGGAAAAATGACATCTTTATTTCTTTTAACTGAAATTTATCATTTCCTTTATTTAAAAGCATTATTCTGGGATGGGGTCCATGGGCTTCACCAAACTGCCAAAGGGATCTATTACACAAAAAAATGTTATCAATCCCTCCCTGCTCCAGGACATTTTTTCTGAATATGCATTTGCCTTCTGAATGAGGGTAAAATAGCAATCCTTCATCCTAAATAAAATTAAGTCCCTAGTGAAGCCCTGGGGAAATATTTATTGACTACTGAATATGCTCAAAGTTGGACACTCTGGACAGTATTCAGGTAAATTCAACAAGCATTTCTTGAGCCCCTACAACGTACAAGGCACTGAGCTAAGCAGTTGAGTAATTTCTTATATGAGAAGCAAAAGAAAAAAAATGGAATAGCTTCTGCTCTGGATGTAAAATGCAGTGTGGGCACTGAGAACCTTTTGGGAGTGTTGGTTACTGAAGCTGGGGAGAATTCATAAGGTTTAGAACTACATCTAGTCCTAATTAAGGAGGCATAAAGGTTAGATGTTAACAATAATTTTAAAATATTAATAATAACGACACGGAGGCCTGCAGTGAGGGGCCCTGCTGGAGATGCCCACGCACATGTGGTCATTCCAGTTTACACCTGACAGCACTGACGGCTCAGAACCCAGGGTCACTCCCTCCCCAAGACCCATAGCGATTGTGGGTGACCTGTTTGTTTTTATAATTTTGCAGAGGGATGACCCTGCCCTGCAATTATCTGGGTTGAGAGTCTCAAATAAATTAAGCGCGTGCCAAAGGCAGAACAAAGCCAGGAAGTTTTCTGAACTTCGGTCAAAAGGGTGACTTCAGACAAATGGCATCAGCTGTTTGTTATGCTTTTTAGTCATCACAGTAACTTCAATTTCTTTTACCTCTAACACCAATAAAAGATTTTCCTTTTCCGCAGCTCCTCCGTGTTTATCCGTCCTAATCTCTAGACCTTGGCCCCGACCTAAGGAACTGCAGCTACCCTAACAGCTGCTAAAACATACTTGTACAAGACAGACCCGAGCCTTCCTCTTTAAGAAACTGATTCACGTGGCTGCTGTGTTGTGTGCGCTCAGCTGGGAGGTGGGTGGTTCCTGAAGAGCGCCACATAGGCTGTCCGGGAGGAAGGGGAGGAGCCGGTCGTCGGGATTGGTTAGGGGAGAAGGGGTCAGGGGCGGGGCAAATCTCGAGGAACTGGCTCGCCCTGGGACAGCTAGAGGAGGGGTGAGCCTCACTGCAGGGGGGTGGGGGGTGGGGGGAGTAGGGGGGAGGGTAGTTAAGGAAGGGGCGGGGCCCCGAAGGAGGGGCGGGGCCCACGGGGGTAGGTGGCCCGGGCCAACTTGCGGACCAGAAGGGTGAGGGGCGGGGCCAATCTGTGTGATTGACGCCCAAGGCCGGGCCACTGGGAGGCGGGGCCAAGACTGGGGCCCGACTGAGACCGAGAGACGGGAGCGGCCAAGGAGCTTTACCTCAGCTGAGGAAGCAACAGCCGCCTCCGCCGCTGCCGCGGACCGACCCTACGGCCAGGCCGCTCGAGGTAAGTCCGGTTCTCTGGCCGGAGCGGAGCCGAGGGCTGGGGGAACTCGCTGGGCCTGGCGGTGTGAAAGGGCGCCGGACCAGGGATCGAACTGGAGGAACTGCCTCCCGGGGTCTGCGCGGCCGCGGCCGTCCGCCCTCCCTCTCCCCACCTCCTCTATCTCCCCACCCCCTCCCTACGGGCTCCGGGGCCGCAGCCGCATCAGCAGCCGGGGAAGAAAGCACTCTAGGCCCGCTGAGGCGGCGGCGGCGACAGCAGGCTGAGCACTGCGGGAACGGAGAAGAGACGGGCCCGGGCGAGGCCCGCACAACCACCGGGGCCTCTCCCCCAGACGTATCTCTGCCTGGACCCCCTTCCTCCAGCCCAGTCACAACTGGGCCTGGACGCCCCTCCCCTGGCCACAACTCAAACCAGACCCTCTTCTCCAGCCCAACCACAACTCGAACTGGACTCCCCTGACCTCCTTCAGTCCACCCTTCAGTCCCAGCCCACCACTACTCGGCCTCCACCTCCCCTCCCCCAGCCACAACTCACCGGCACTCCCTCCCCCATCTACAACTCTAACCCCGACTTCCCCAGCTCCCGTACAGCTCAAGCTTTCAACCGAGCTTTAACTCCTCCTTCACAGAACCATAACCCCCAACTCAATCCTGCTACAACACTCCCGTCAGCTCGACAGCGGCCCAGCCTCCCATTACTCCCGCAGCCTCTGCACTGCACTCCTCCCCCAACCCCTGCTTCCTTAAGGTGCTTTGGCTGCAGTTTCAGCTGCCCTTCAGCCCCACACTGCCTCCCCAGCCATGACAGCCATAGTAATCCTCTTCCTCCCTCGCCTACCACCCTCAGCTGCTCTCCGACCTCCCCTTCCCTCCTTCCATGTAAAGAATGGGCCTAATTGTTTCACTGTTCTCACAGCTACCTCCCCCCCCCAGCCTTAGATGTCTGTTTTTATTTCGGTGAAATAGGTCCCCTAAAGCTCCCACCGAGAAGAAGGCATTTGTACCTTAAAACGGCAGCATAAACTGCAACGTGACACCAGCAACAACTTTTTTTTCCTTTTACTGCCTTATTAATGTCTGTTTTCATATATTTTCTTAGTCTATATCATAGACTGCTATTTCAACACTGACAGGCCTCGAGATGCTGGCCATCTTTAGCTAAAGGACCTTGGGTTCAGAGTTGTGGGAAGAATTAAGTTAAAGATCCTTGCCCTTTCTGTGAACTGTAACTTTATATTATCAAAATGCGTCCCTAGGGTTGTATCAACCATTTGCCTTTAAAGACAAAAATAAACTGCCTCGTCTGTGATAAATGCTGTCGCGGCGTGGGTTGACCCCCAGTGTCACGACTTCTCTTTAGTATCTAGGACTTTGTCATAGGTTAGGAGGACAGTTGTGACTGTCCCTATAAGAAGGCTAAAGGCAAATTTGGTCTCTTAACTAATGGAAGGTTTGGGGGCTGTTGATGTTGCTCCAAGGCTAGCTGTGGACCCATCTGTGTGTGTTTCTGATTGGCTTGCCTATCTAGCCCAGCTTTCCCTGCGGCTCTGCCCTCCTCCCCTCCCCTCCCCCTCCTAAGTCTGCGCTGTGTTGCTCTAGCCTAGCTCAGCTGTTTCCTCCCTGTATTTGTTGTGCTGCAGGAGGTCCCAGAGCCTCGTTCTCAAAACCTTACTCAGGCGTGTTTTGATTGGTTCTTGTGTAGTCACGTGCCTTGCAATCAGCTGTTTCCCAGAGCTCTTTGTATGGCGACTGATCCTGCAGCGCACTGGCTCGGCTCTCTTCTGTAGTCGGCGGAGGGCGCTAGCAGTTCTTTTTGCTTAGCCGCAGTTCCTGCTGTTCGCTTGCTTCTGTGCCAAGCTGGCTGCCAAATATAGGCAGCCTAAGTGACAAAATCTCTTTGGGGAGAGACTGGTAGGGGGCGTACCTGTGGTATACTAATCTATTTCTTGCTTATGTTGCAGTCCCTTTTCACTATGATTCTGAACAATTGTACTAAGAACAAAGCAGTGGAAATAATAGGAGTTAGTTATCTGCTTTATATGCAAATTAATAAATTTAATTCCTAAATTCTGAAATTTGCATTAATCTCCCTTGCAAGAAAAATTCTGATCACTTGGGTTGGAAGAGCTTTCATCCTTTTCCCTTATAAACTTTTAAATATGAAGCACAGCAGGTCACGTAAGAATTTTTTTCATTTTATGCCCGATGAGATGATTTGTTCTTGAAACAACCTCACTGTTCAGTAATAGGTTATTTGCTAACTTTGCATAATTATCAGTGTTAGAGTAATATTTTACCAAAACACCAGGAACAGCCATTTTCCAAATAAATCCTGTGACATTTTGGGTTGGACAGTATATTGTAGAACTATGTGTCTATATATAGACTTCTACATATCTATGTAGATTTAGCTACATATAGAATATGTATATTTATATATATTATATGATATATACATATAGATATACACACGCATATCTAGTTAGATGTAACCACTAGGGTGTGTGTGTGTGAGAGATATATAATAGTTATATGTCAACATAAATATAGCTCTCTTCACATTATTTATACACATGCTTCTCTATACTGTTCAGCCAGTGTATTTCTTATATAAACTGTGTAGGGTTCCTACTATTAGAGGAAATAAGATTTAAATGCCCTGAAGGAGAGGATGGTTTGGGTTAGGTAGAGAGGAACAGGAAAGGGATTTCAGAGGAACATGTAGCAAAAGCAAAGGCCTTAAGTGCTTAATAAGACTGAACCGGGTAAGATTCTTTTTTGAGTAGATGATTGAATAGGTGAGTGAGGCACAGTTATACCATGTCAGGATTTTATCTTATAGGCAGTAAGAAGTCATCGGAAGCCTTCTTTAAGACCTATTCCATGGCCATCTCTGCCTTCTCTGAACTCTTACAGCATTTATTGTTAACACATCTTGCTTTAAGGATTTTTTTGGATTTCTTTCCCAACTGCAGTGTAAACTCTGAGGCAAGGACTATAGCTTCCTGTACTCTTGGGGTAGCACTTAGCTGGTGAATTAAGCAGTGAATTTTGCTACCTTCTAGATTAAAAGGTTGAGGTTTAAATTAAAGTGAAATTAAATGACTTGCCTACAGTAGTAGACTCAGCTAATAATCATACAACCTGAGTTTTGGAGCCAGGACTTAAACCTATTTTTTGATACAAAATCCAGGGTTCATTTTTTCAAGCATTTACTAAATATCAGCTGCGTATAGGCACTCTACTAGATGCTGGGGATACAAAATAAGAGAAATAGTCACTGTCCTCAAAAGGTCTACATTCTGTTTGCAGTAGGAACTGTTCTTCCCACTGAGAGTACATACAACTTCTGTTTGGTAATTGAAGTTTCTGAGCAGGGGAGCAATGTAATGAAATTTTAAAAGTAATGGATCTGGGATCTTCTTAGTGTGGGTAGCCCTTCCACAAATGTCAGACACAATTCCATGCCTTCTTTTTTATGCCGTTCTCTTGCACTTAAGTTAAACTTTAAACTTGGTACACTGTGATATGTTTCAAACAGACATAGTACAATGAATGTGGTTCCACTTAAAATATTTATATCCTATTTAGATTCATCACTAGAGGCTCATTACCAGTTTGGCAGCAGTGTGATGCATTTTTTGGGCCACAGAGATTTTCAAAAATTACCTATTAATTTTGAAGGTTCTATGGTCTTGCTTGACACAGAAGAATAAGTGTTTGAATTAAATCTGTGAAGTGAATATTCATACAATGAAATGACAGGTCACTGACTATTAGAATAATCTGTTGAACTTCTTAGTACTTTGACCTTAAATTTATTATGTGTGAAAGGGCAAAGCATAAAGTTTCAAGATAAGAAAACAAAGGTTTTGTTAAGAGGATCAGAAAAAAAAGATGATTAATGGTAAAACTGAATCTAAGTGGTAGTCTCTAATGTAGCTTGATAATAACAACTATGTTTGTATGATTGTTTTCTGTTTGTTTCACTGCCTAATTATGTGATGAAAGGTAAATAGCATTACCACCCAGGATGGGAAAGGTACACAAAGTTATCTTAAATATCCTCTATCAAATAGTTTTTATTTTTTATTTTCATTTGCTCAACACTTAATATTTAAAGCTTGTTTGTGGGAAGAAAAGGTGGCTATATTAACAAATAAAATGTGTGAGCATCTGAAGGCCCCTCTAGAGCTTAGAATTTCTTAACCACCTACTGTCTGTACCTTAAGTATATAATGAACTTGATACTTCAACACTTTGTTCTTCCAAACAAACTGAATCATAGGCCAGTTTACTTTAGAAGATTTTTATTTATTTATTTTTGTTTCTGGTAAACTCCTCATCAAAGTGTGGCTGCAGTATGCATCATGATATGTGAATGATTATGGAATAACTTTACTGAAAGGTGTTTCTTGGAGATTACAAATGTCAATTGATTATTTTGCTGACTCACTGAATTACATCATTAGTTCCTTTTCCAATGTTGACTAAGATAAGTGTATTTTGTAAATGTCATTGGCATTGTTGAAACTACATTGAAAGAAGTTTGGAGATTGTTAGGGGAAAAAAAAACTGATCCTTCACAGGAAAGAACAAAAATTATTGGAACTATCTGAAAATAAAGCTCTGGTCTCCAGTTTTTCAGCTTTTACTGAAAGCAAAAATAACAAAGGCATAGTATTACAAAAGAAATAGTACAAGGAAAATTCTTTTTCCTTGAGTCCTTGAAAAGTAGGTTGGATGAATATTTCTTACTAAAGGGAACACATTATTCCATTGTCTGAGAAATGACTTTATGGGTTAATCTTATTTTGGTTATTCATATCTCTGTTGTCTGTGTAAGCTTCCATAAACATATTTACAATCTGGCAAAATGAGATAGAATAATAATAATAATAGCTAACATTTATATAACATCTACTCTGTGCCAGGAACTGTGCTTAGCAGTTTACAAATTATTATCTTGGTTGATCCTCTTTATAATCCTTTGAGGTAGGTGCTATTATTATTCCCATTTCACAGATAAGAAAATGAGGGAAATGGAGGTTGAGTGACTTTCCCAGGGTCACATAGCTAATAAGTGTCTAAAGGCACTTTTGAATTCAGGTCTTCCTCATGCTGGACATAGTGGTGTTTGTCTGGTGGCATCCTTAAATTGTGTTTTAAATATTAAATCTGTTTTACTCATACTTAACCAGAATTCATGAGTTTGGGGTTTGTTTGTTTTTTTACAGAAAACCATGTGAAAGTGAAATGTAGTGCTTTGATTGCATTTCAAAGGCCTCCTTAGGGACAGTGTATTAAATCTGACTTTGCCTCACATCTGCTTGGACCAGATCTGGAGCAAACACAAACCTGACTTTGCTGAATTCTTTCCAGATTTACTGAATAAAAGACCAAAATACAGTTTTATGACTATAACTTAAAACATTAAAACCAGAAACTTAAAATTTTTCAAAGCATACGTTAGCATATTGATGAGAGGTTAACACCGACCTGCCTATATTATATAAGTTTTAAAACCTGAATCACCAAATAAAAAAATTTCAGAACAAATCCCCTTGAACCTTGTTTCACTGCAAAATGCATAATTCTCTGGTGAGTAAGACCTCCTTTTGGGTACCACTGCCGCTTGTACTTCCTGGACCAACCTATTACTGTATAATTAGTGGTCTTTTCACATGAGTAATTAAAAAGTTAAAATGAGACTAGTAGTTTGTATTTGTCCCAGGACTTGTCAGATCAACTAAAGAGATGGAGGTATTGACTGTGGTCTTATAATTGTTGAAGCGCTGAGTCTGGAAATGATTAAAGCTTTTTTTTTTTTAAACTATAGATAGATCTCTTCTTTTTCCCCAAACCCCAAACATATCAATCACAGTAAATAGTGGCCTATTCAAATAAGTGTGATGAAATGCACCTCAAAACAAAAGGCTGTCAGGTGGCCATTTCATTGGGCATTAGGCCCTTGGGAACTTTCTTCTACCATCATGAGAACATCTTGGAAAGGCAAGTTTCTCCTTCAAAGTAAATCAGATTTTCAATGGTCTCTTTTGTCTTTACATCACCTCCACTTCCCCCATATGTCTCTCCCTTCTCTCAGAGGCCATCATTTCTTGTAACAAAGAATTTTCAAATAAGAAGATGAAAAAATTGTTCCATACTATGATCTCTCACTTCTGCTAAGCATCGGGAGAAGATATCCTACCATATCTCTGCGTTGTGTTCAAGCTTAATTTTACAACAGTCAGTTTCAAATTTTTAGTCATTGTTGCTTTTTTAATTTACGTTGTCGTCTTTCTGTTTATTATTTTCTTAGCTCTACTTACTTCACTTTCCCTCAGTTCCTGTAAGCCTTTCTGTGCTTCTCCTGAATTATGTTAGTTGCTTCTTAGAGCACAGTAATCTTTTGCATTAATGTACCACAAATTATGTAGCCATTCTTCAATTGATAAGCATCTACTTTGTTTCCAGTTCTTTGCTGCCACAAAAATGCTGTCCTAAAATATTTTAGTAGATATGAAGCCTTGCCTTTTGTTATTGACCTTCATGGAGTGTGACTAACAGTAGGATCTTTGAATCAAGGAGTGGACATTTTAGTCAATTTGAATGATTCCAAATTTCTTTGTAGAATGATTATAACAAATTAACTTTTTGCCAGCCTGCTTTGCAGTTTGAAAGAGTTCTGTTCTTTTGCTCAAGTACAAACACGTGTTCTTTTTAGTTTTATTGACTTTGAAGTGGTTGCATTTCACTTCAATATACTTATTCTCTCTTGATGCTTCTTTGGAGAGACTGTGCAATGTGGATTTGAAGTTTTCTACTCTGCTCATTACTTCTGCTGTTCAGGCAATAAATTCTGACATTTATTCCCTTCTAACTTTATTCTTTTTTGCACCATTCTAGAATATTCTATTGTGCTTCCATGCTCTCTTGGGAGTCCACAGATTTCTGTTTTTCATCAGACATTGGTTCAGTTTGCTTTGTCTTATAATTCTTATTTAGAGACATTTATAATTGTTCTTATTAGTCATCCTTCTAATTTTAGTATCCTTTCTGTTTATCTTCTTGTGTTCTTTGTTTCTAATTGAAATGCTTGGTGGTTTTAGCTTTTTCCTTATATTTGCTTACCATTTGCTTCTGAGCCCTCCCTGTTTGGTGAGTGATTTCTGATATTGGAGATTTTTCTTTTCCTTTGCTTCAGTACCTGCTCTAAGCTCAGGGAGGAGTGAAGGGGATGAAGCAGATAGCACTGGCCTTAGCTGGATTTGAGACCCACTTTGCCAGTTTCCTGCCCCAGTTCTATCCCTAGTTTCTGTCCCTTTCATTCTTCACTGGGCTGAATCAATGTCTGTTACCATTTGCAGAGTTGGGAGGAGGACAGGATATGTGTGTTCTGGGTGGTGTCTGCAGCTTTAGGATTCTGTAACCTAGAGGCCGCAGGGGAAAAAAAAAACAGAAAGAAGACAAATTTCCTTCCCCACCTTCCCTTTATATTTTGTGCAGTATACCTCTCACTGTTTCATTTTACATTTTGTAGATGGTCAGTTATTTAAAAGGCCTAGAAATAGGAGAGACCTACATTACACATCTTAGCTCTAACACCTACCACCTACATAACCTTGGAGAAAACTTGAAACTTTCCAGCCCCATCCCTCACAGTCTGGCATACCTGCTCTATATACCTGTAACATATTTTGTGGTTCAGTTAACAGTAGTTACCAAGTTTTTTAGTCAGTCATTCATTTTAGTGGTGGTCAGGGGAGGACATGACAAACATTTGTTCTGCACGTTACTGTTTGCAACAAGAACATAATTCAGGAAGCAGGATGCTTCAATTTATTCCATGGTATGCTTACTTGTCCCTTATTTTAAAGGAGAAAAGGTAGGATCAGGTTTGCAAAATCTTACCTGAGGATGAGATCACCTTCCAGCAAGGTCCTTTGACATTTACATCCCCATTAACCCTTCTACCTATCTTTCCAGCTTCTTTATACATTATTCTCTTTCTTACACTTTATTGTACAGTCAAACTTGCCTTCTCTCTTTTCCTCACATGGCATTCCATCTTTTTTCTGTATTCTTACATTGGGTATCCTTCGATGCTTAGAATATATTCCTTCCCTCCACCTCATGGAATCACTTCTTTAAGACTTAGTTCAAGCATTACCTTCTATACAACATCTTTCCTGATTTCCCAAAGTGCTAGTGCTCTCCCTTCCTAAATACCTTGTGTTTATTTTTCATTTATTATATGCATACACCTCCAGTATCTTCTTGATAGAATTATTAGCTTCTTGGGAGCAAAGGACCTTTCTTTTTTTGTTTTTGTTTTTGTATCCCCAATGCCTGGCACATAGGTTAAGGGTTAGAGACTATACCTGTGACTTTATTGGCATAGGGAATTAGTGGGTAAGGAAACTCTTCCTACTAGTGGAGATTGGCATTTTTCTGCAACTAAAGTCTTAAGTTTCCTAGAACACTCAGAGGTTAACTGACTTGTCCAGTCACATAGCTAGTATAGGTGAGAGGCAGAACTTGAAAGTGGGTCTTGGCCTCAAGACCAGCTGTCTACTATGTGACATTGTCCCTAACACATAGTAGGTAGTTAATTCTTTATGATGATTGCCCTTTTTTGTCTCCAGGACACCCTGCTCTGCCCCTCCCTTTCTAAATACCAATTACTTTTCAGTTTCTGAGAGTTGTCACTGTGGCTGTTTCTACCTACAGTTTAGCCAGTGGGTTCTAGGTATGTCTCTCATTGAAGCTGGCAGCAGTGTAACTCTTGTTCAGTGTTCTCTGGATTCATCAGTTGTTATTTTAATCAGTGATCAAGCACATAGAAGGAACTTATTACTATGTATTAGGTATTGTGCCAGGAATTAACAAAAATGAAATAGTCCCTAATCTGAAGGAATTGACATGTTATCAGAGGAAAACATATATTTATGTAGAAAACAAATGCAAAATAATTCTGGTGAGCACTAGAAAGGAAGGTACTAGAGAAGCTATAGTAGCTTGGGCCATTGGGAAGGCCTTTCTTAGGAAATGATATGACTGAATTTAGTTCTGAAGGAAACTAGGGATTATAAGAGGTAGAAGTGAAGAGAAAATGATTCCAGAGGTGAATGCCATGTGTGAAGGTCAAGAAAGTCAATTCTGAAATTTCCAGCAGCACTTAGAGCAATTTCTCTACCCTTCTTCTGAGAATGTTTCCTGAATATCAGCACATTTTTCAGAATTTTCATAGTCCATGCTTTGAGAATGACTGACTTAATAACTGTAATTCATTTCTCTTCTACCATTGGACCATACATTTACAACTGGAAGAGACTTTAGAGATCATTATTAGTCAAATAGATGTTTGGAGACATATAAGCTATAAATTGTACACAAATTTGAGCACACTGCTCCCTTGAATGACTTTGTTGTATTCACCATTAGTGTGACATCTCTAACCACCTGTGTTAAACATTTCCATTTGACTATCTCATGAGACATCACTTCAAACTCACGTCCAAAACCAAACTTCACCTTTTCTTAGCTCCCCCAGTGGATTTACCTGTTTCTGTCAGTAGTACCATCATTCTTTCAAACTTTCATGCTAGAATTTATTGTTTCACGTCCAGTTACCAAGCCCTGTTCTTTTTTTTCCACTCATCCATTCCAACTGACATCATCCAATTAATCACTCCTTGACTATTGGAATAGTTTTATAACTGGTTTACTGATGCCTATTTCTTTAATTTTCAGTTCATCCTGAACATGGTGCCAGATTCATCTTCCTAAAACATCATTTTATATATGTTTCTTCCATGTTACCTTGCCTAGATAATAACATCTAAGCTCTTTAACCTGTTTAAGTCCTTCTGCAATCTCTTATCTTTCCATCCAACCTTATTTTCCTTGACATTCATACATGTTTCTCTTAACATGATTCATTTTCTGGCCCATTCCCTAGCCATTGCTCACATCCTTAACCCTGTCTGGGATGCCCTTCCTCATATTTTCTACCATTAGCCATTTAGGCTACGCCAAAGAATTAGCATGCCTTACTGTCCCCAACTGTGATAAACCACCACAATTCATAATTATCTTTCCCTTTTTTTGCTTTCTTACAATATTAAATACCTATGTCACTGATTCCCAGTCTTTGGTTTATGGGAACCCCTTTTAACATCAATTGTTTGGTCACCCCCCCCCCCCAAGACACGACACAAACACACAATAGCAGTTGAAGTATTATTTTTTCTTGATTAGGAAAATATATGACAAAAAGCTACAGAGTTCAAGTAACACTGGAAAGAATTTGTATTTATTAATCACAAAAGCGTCAATGTATATTTTTTAAAACCCATTTAAGCATCAATTTTTGGAGCTAAATAAGGATCAAAATGACAGTTTGAGGTGCAGGTCTGGATTTTTGAAGCCCTTTGATAAATAACACAGCACCCTGGGTAGCTGGAAACCAGTAGTCAATACTACTTATTTGGCACTTAGCAAACGATCCTTTGTGTTATTTTTATATAGATGTCCTAGCTCTCCAGCTAGCTTTTAAGTTACTTGAGAGGAATGATCCTTACACTCTTCTATCCACTGTCCCTAGGGTTAGTGCCTTGAATAAAATGTAGTCAGTATGTGTGTGACAACGTCTCAGTAGCTCATAAACCTTAATATGTGTTGCTGTGTCATTGCTGCTGTTTGTTAGTCGAGATCATATTTTTGAAACTTTACTAGTTGAATCACCATCCATCGTCTGCTATCGTTATGTCAAAGGCAAAATTTTCTCCCTAGGAAATTTAGTTTCTGGCTTTATAAATATTACATGAGTGGGGAGGTTATATAGAAGGAAAGGAAGAATTACAGGATATCAAGAGAAAGAACAGGTACATTTTTTAAAAAATAAATTTTTGCTGATACCCTTTATTGTTTGTATCACCTGGATTTCCTTTTTTTATCTTTCCTCGCAGAGAACCATTTCTTATAACAAATGTTTAAAAGGAAATTTTTAAAAGTTCGTTAAAATTGATCAACACATTGAGAAAATCTAATGTTACATGCAGTGTTTTATACCTAAGGAGCTAAGACTCTGAAAAGGCACAGAAGAACGGGGGGTGGGGGGGGGTATCTTTGCTTCTGTTCTTTGGAGCTACGCTTGTTCTTTACAATTTCACAATATTCAGATTCACTTGTTTTGCATTGTTATTTCTTTCCTTTCTTTTTTTTGGGAGGGTGGGGGAGCATGTAAGGGGAGAGACCAGGCAATCAGGGTTAAATGACTTGCCCAAGGTCACACAGTTAGCTCCTGTCAAGTGTCTGAGGCAGGATTTGACCTCAGGTCCTCCTGACTCCAGGGACCATGCTTCATTCTGTGCCCCATCTAACTGCTTTTTGCATTATTTTTTTCCATTTACCTTGTTTTGGTCATTGTGTGTATTGTTTTCCTGGCCCTACTTACTTCACTTTGTGTTAGTTCATTTAAGTCTTTCCATGCTTCTCTGTATCCATCATGCTTGTGGTTTCTTAAAGCATAAGAATATTCCATTAAATTCATGTACCACAGTTTGTTTAGTCATCCCTCAGTTGATGGGCATCACTTTTGTTTTCAGTTCCTTACCACCACAAACTGTAAGTGGGTTTGGAGCCACCCCAGGGGTGTGTGTGCGTGTGTGTGTGTGTGTGTGTGTGTGTGTGTGCCTGTGGGTGCACATGTATAAAACCTCATTGAAGTGAAGTATATGCCTAAAAGTAAAATCTGCATCAAAGGATATGATCATTTTAGTCACTTTATTTCCATAATTCCAAATTGGAAAGGCACATTTTAATTTCATACCAACCCCTCTATAAATGTTTTCTTTAATATTCTCAAAACCTTGATAATCCCTTCTACATATAATTAACTATTTGAGAGCATACTATAGTGAAGTATCCTATAAAATTCCATAATAGAGTGCTTTGTTATAATACTGATTTATCTTTTTTTTAATTTTTTTCTTATACTGATTTATCTTAAGAGTTAAATGCTATTCCTAGTATGTAGTACTTTTGTTTACTATAATGGCATATAACCTTGCTCTTTCTCTTGGTCTGTACAGCAATGTTAATGAGATGCTAATTATGTAAAAAGATAATATGCTCTGTTTTAAGACGTCCATCTTGTATATGTGAATTCCTGGAGTTGCATATTTCTGATATGCAACAGAAAAGTATATTTTTTGAGTATTAAATTTGTTGTGTTCAAATAGTTATATGTATTTATTGCAAAATAAAGAATTGTTTCCCTTTCATGTGAAAGCTGAAAAAATGGACAGGTGGGACAAAACGATAGACTAATGAAAAATGGTTTCTTATAGAAATTCTTGGAGGTCCAAGTGAAATAATAAGAGGGATAAATAATATACATTTAACCTCCAGTTGGGAATTATATAACAAGCTGTCTTCTCCAACTATAGTGAAGCTAGCCTTCACATATGGATTCTAATATAATAATCTCTGATGTCCTTCATGAAAAGAAACAAACATGGGAAGAAGGAGTAGGTGAACTAAACAAAATGTATTAAAGATGCTTCTGTTGGAGGTGATACGAATTTGAGGCCAGCAAAGGATTTATACATATGTCTACTTTCCTATTTATATAAAATCTGAGATTAATTTTCACATATATTAACATCTTTGATAAAGATATCAAATGGGAATAGTCAGGCTTTCATATGTGATACTGTACAACAGAAATCCTGCTGTTATACAGTTAGTAAAGGATACAGTGAATAAAGATCTCACTATTTGATAAAATTATTTGATGATTATTTTATAAAATTAAAAAGCATTGTTTTGATGACCCACTCTCCTCCACAAGGGTGTCTCTAGTGCTTACATTAAAATCAGACAAGATTCCCAGAATTGAATTGAATAGGAAGAGAGCAAGGCTTCCTTGTCTTTAGGAAATTGTACAGTGTCTTTAATGAACTCAAATCTCACCTTGCAAGAAAGGGCTGTCTTTATATGACTGATGCATAGAGTATCTCCACCTTGGAAAAAGTAAAGCTGCCTGGTAAGGTGAATCTTTGAACATGAAGAGGTTGCAATGTATCACCAATGCATTATGTAAGAGAGCTGCTCTAAAGCGTATTAGATGTGAGAGGAAGGTGAGGCGGCTCATTTCATAGGGCTAATAACTGATAGCTTATATGTTCCACTGATGTGTACTGAATATCAGGAGATCTAAAGGAAAATCCTTGGAACTTTGAAGGAATACCCTATGGAAGATTTATGGGGAAGATGAAGACAAGAGTAACAAAGAATGAAAAGGTATAAGATGGCTTGTAATCTGTACCATTAGAGAGTACCCACATTTCTGAGATGACATATCCATCAACATCAAAGTATTCCTTCATCTTTTATTTGGAAAAGTTAAATTCAGAAAGAGGGGGAACTGTTCTTTCACTCACTGACTCTCTTATCCATAAAATACTGTATGTATTTTTAGTATGAAGGCCAGAATTGTAGAGTTAAAATTGTTATTAGTGCAGTTTTTTCCTTGTAGCACTTATGTGCTATAATTATAGCTGTGCTTACTGTGCTTAATGCAGGTACTTAACTATCATCATTGCTCAAACATTATAATAGATTATGTTGTATTGGTTTTGAAGAAGTTAACATCTGCTCTGTACCATACCTGCATAATGTTTAAAGATAGAACGGAACTTTTTTTTCTCGTGTAATTTTCCCAGATTTTAATTTGATAGCAAATTGTCAACTTGTGAATGCTAGACATTATCATAGTATCTTCAGCATTTAAAATAACATTTATTTTTTTTTAAATAAAGGGTTTATGTTTAGAATTTGATGTCACATATTTTCTAAGTGAAAGCTAGAGTTTTTCCTTAAACATTCAAAAGTAAGAAAAGAACTTCTATGACTTAATGATTTGCATATATTCTTCTCATCTGCAATATCAAGTATAATGATTGTCCTAGTTTTGTGCATTTACTTTTGAGAATTTTAGACTTTTCCAAGACCTTATATATGAATAGAATTATTATATAAGAATGAGTTATTATTGTTAGGGAGTATATCTCACCCCTTCTCAGCTTTATCTTTACCATTAAAATGCAAACTCCTTGTCCATATCACTGGGTTGTTTTTTTCCTTAAGGCACTACAATGAATTTGTATTATTGTGTAGTTCAGATTTATAGTCCTCAAAGTATGTCCAGGTTACATTTTTTCTCTTGTCACTTTTAATATTTCAGCCTGTTGGCTTTTCTCGTAGGCAGCTAAATGGCACAGTTGAGAGAGACTGCTGGCCTGGAATAGGGGAGACCCAAGTTCAGTTGTGACCTCAGACACTTAATAATTAGGTGACCTTGGGTCCCTGACTCAGTTTGCCTTAGCTATCATGACTTACCTTAAGATGCTATCGTAAGGATCAAATAAGATATTGTAAAGCATTTAGCTCAATACCTGAAGCACAGTAGACATTGTAGTGTCTTGGGCTGCACACCTTCTTCAAGCCCCTTTGTTCGATCCTTCTACTTTTGCCTCTAGACCTTTTCTTGATCTGAACCATATTCCTTAAGTGCCCCCTTTTTCTGTAATCTTTCATCTTTTCTGCTAATGTTACCTGCTTTGAAAGATAAGGGAAAACTTACTTCTATAATGCTTTATAGTTATCAAAGCATTTTTTTAAATCATCTTAGCAATCTGGAACTGTGCCTAAAGAACTATAAAAAAGTGCATACCCTTTGACCCAGCAATATCACTTCTAGAGCTATATCCCAAAGAGATCACAGAAGTGGGAAAAAGACCCATATGTACAAAAATATTTATAGCAGCTCTTTTTATGGTGGCAAAGAATTGGAAATCAAGGGTATGCCCATCTGTTGGGAAAGGGCTAAACAAGTTGTGGTATATGAATGTAATGGAATACTATTGTGCTATAAGAAATGAGGAGCAGCTGGACTTCATAATAACCTGGAAAGACTTATACAAACCCATGCTGAGTGAGGAGAGCAGAACCAGGAGAACTTTGTACACAGTTACAGACACATTGTATCTGTGATGACTAGCTTTGGTAGACAGGCCTCCTCTCAGCAATGCAAGGTTATAAGACCACTCCAAAAGACTGATGACAGAAAGGGATGTCCACATCCAGAGAAAAAACTACAGACTGAATGCAGATTGAAGCAAACTACTTGTTCTCTCTCTCTTTTGTGTTTTGTTTTATTCATTCTTCTCGTTCACACCATTGGTTATATCCTTCTTTACAACTTGACTAATGTTTAATGTGAAGGTATTTGTAGAACCTGTATATGATTGCATGCTGCCGTGGAGGCAGGGCCAGAGGGAGAGGGAAGGGATTTAGAACTCAAGGGATTGTGGAACTGAATCTTGTAACCTAAAAATAAATAATTTTTTTAAATTCATTATCTTATACCTAAACTCAGAGAAAGATATAGAAAGACTATAGTTTAAATGGAGACTGAAGCAAAACTCGTTATCGTTCTCTTTCATGTCTGGTTTTGCTTTTTTTTTTTTTCTTTTCCCAGTGATCACTCATTGGTTACAACCCTTCTATATGACCAAACTATTGTACAAAGTGAAAGTATTTGCAGATCCTGTACATGATTGCACGCCACCATGGGGGGAGGGGAGAAAATCTGAAACTCAAGTGATTGTGGAACTGAATCTTGTAAATTAAAAGTAAATGAGTAAATAAAAAAATTTAAAAAAAAATTCATTATCTTATTTGATCCTCACAACTTCCATAGGAGGTTGGAAGTACAAGTGTTAATCCCCATTTTAAAGATGTAGAAAATGTGATGAAAAGTAAATACTTGCTAGAACGTCACACAGCTGTATAAGTTAAAGTTAATATTTGAACTCAAGTCCTCTGCCTTACTTTTTAGTTTGTTCTTTTTATGAGAACAAGGAAATTGTACCTCCATATCCTGTATTTCCCAGATTAAAAGTGATAAGTAACAGTCCTCTCCTTCCTCCCACCATCTGCATTGCCTGGGTGTCAAACCTTATCTGTTTCCACCATTTTTTGCCACTAAAATGCTGTATTTAATTATATATTTGGTGTTCGGTTTTCTTGTATTCAATAGGTATTCTGTGTCTTTGGATAATAGTCTATGTTAGAAATAACTATGTTGCTTCTAGTAGAGTAGGTATCTGATAAATGTGTTTTGATGGTTGTAGTACATCTCTTCTTGTTATTCTTAGGTTTTTAGAGCTTGGAATAAACAACAGATAAAAATGGGCAGAATTTTCCTTGATCATATTGGTGGGACTCGGCTGTTCTCCTGTGCAAACTGTGATACAATCTTGACCAACCGCTCAGAACTCATCTCTACTCGCTTCACAGGAGCTACTGGAAGAGCTTTTCTTTTCAACAAGGTGGGTAAGAAAATAAATGTATGTTTGTATTCTGGAAATTCATATTCTGTCCTGTCACCTGGAAATAAACTTGATAGTATCTGTCCTGCCTCTGTATTCCCATGTTGAAGATCTTAGGAAACGTTTTTCTTTGGAAACCCCTTCTTTCCATACACCTTTGTCTTCTAGCTCAATTGAATCATAGCTTTAAAGCGGAAAAGGACTTTACAGGTCATAGGTCACTGTGACCAATCTTCTGTTTTCTCAGTGAGGAACCTGAGGCACAGAGTGGTTAAGTGACAGCCCAGAGAAGTTAAGTGATTTACAGTAAGTGTCCGAGGGAAGGATGTGAACAGAGATTTTCCAGGCTTCAAGTCCGGTAAATATCCTCTGCACTATGCAACACTGGACATTTATGCTTGATTGCCTTAAGTAGTTATCCTTTAAAAACCTATAAGCTACGGGAAAGGCTTTGAAATAATACCAACTCTGTTGGAGCCATTTAAAATGATTGATACCTGGGTGGGAGCTAAGCTCATATCAGAACCACAAAAAAATGTCATCAAGTGAGTGCTGATCTCACATAGACAATGAACAATTTCCCATAGAGAGATGACAGAACTTTTATCGTAGGATTTAGAGTTGGAAGTAACTTTGAATATCATCTAATCTACCCCCTCATTTTACAGATGAAGAAACTAAGGCCAGAGACTTGTTCATAGGTACTAAGTAGCAACAACAGAATTTCAGCCCAGTCTTGTGACTATAAATCTAGTATTCCTTCCACTATGATATAGCATCAAAGATCAGACTTTGAAGCAAGGAGATGTATAAGTGGCTTGTCTCTCCAGTCCTGTCAGTCTGTAGTTATTAGCAGTTATCCTGTTCTTTGTCTATAATGAGCATTAAAGAATCTCCCTTCTAAAAATATGAACTAAATACAAGCCTTGGGAAAGCTCTTTTAGAAATCAAAACAGATGATTGTGCTTAGGCTCTAATTATCATCCAGGAGGTCATTGTAAGTGGGCCAGCAAAAGTAAGGAAGATGATCTCTTAATTTCCTTTATTTTGTAACTAAGGGTAAAGAAACCCTTTGGGCCTGTGATTTAAATTTTATCATTAATCTATCCTATTTTAAATCAGTGGGAGTAAATAAGAATTCCCATTCTGTTTCATTAGTACTTAGAACTTCTTGTTAGAAAATTCTTATCTGTGGTAAAAATTTGTACTTAAAGTGATACAGACTGGAAGGAACCTTAAAAGCCATCTAGTCAAATCTATACCTGAAGTAAATATTCCCAACAAGTACATACTAGCCTCTTCTTGCACACTTCTGCTGACTGGGAATTCACTGTATCTCATTCTACTTTTGGATAGTTCTCATTGTTACTGGAATAGTTTCTGACTGTTGATCCTAAATCTAATATTGTGTAACTTTCACCCTGTGTTCTTAGTACTCTCTCCTTTGGGATTGAGTTGCCTGTCTAATCCCTCAATCACATGACAGCCCTCCTAAGATTTGAAGACAACAATCATATATCCTTTTCCTCCATCCTTCTCTTGCCTAGCCTAGATCTCTCCGGCTCATTTTAATTCAGCTTTACAGTTAACTGTTCAGCGGGTGGTGACCTACTAATAGATTACTGATTATATTACATAATATTCTGATTATATTTTATGGTATAACCTTTGTAGCCTAGAAAAAGTACAGGAAAAGGACTTCTGTAAACCAGAATATTTTAGTGTAATGCAAGTTTACTATATACTCATATATGGGCACTTTCACCTGCAGAAACAGGATTGTTGAACAATAATAATATATTGCAAGGTACATTTTTCTTTATGAAGGTCCCACTACATACCTTTACCTAAGTCCCTAAAAATCCTTTTCAGATTTGTATTTCCCGGTATCTGTATCAGTTTATCTGTATCTGATTTAAACATCTGTTGAAGACTTTCTGTTCTTAGACTGAGTTAGATCAATTCCAGTCAGTTTTACTGTATCTTCAACATGAGTACTGACCAAAAAAGGTTTTTCCTGTTACATTTTTATATCTGTAATCACTTCTACCATGACCATGGATGCAATATGATTTCTTCTCTTCATTCTTTAACATGACCAAAAAATGTATTTTTGAGGTCTGCCAGCAGTTGCTCCCAGGAAGTCATTGAGCATCTATTAAGTACTTGCTGTATCATAGCCATGATGCAGACTCTTCAAGAGGTTTCTTCCTGTTACCATAAGAATCTTCAGCCGGTTGATGACCTAACTAGGTCTATCATGGCTGGCAAACATTAATACATCCTTCTCCTGATAGTTGTTTTGAATTTCACACAGTGAACTATAGACAACCCCTATCTCACTCTAATGGTCCATTAGTACCTTGTACCCCTTCATCAGTAGATTTCAGGTTAGGTCCATAGCACCTCCTTGATATGTACCAAAAAAAAAGGTTGGATGACCTTGACTTTGAGCCATATTTTAAAATGAATTATTATTTGGCACTGAAATATGATTTCTATTTCATTGAGAGATTAGTACAATGTCGAAGGTAATTTTCTGTATAAAGTAAATAAACAAAGACTATCCATGCTAACGTTCACTGTTCAGATTTGGAATAATGACTGTACCTGAGGCCATGATAAAATATTACAGCTTAAACTAAAAAAAAAAAAGTTGTTTTAAGGTTAATGTCTAGCATCATTGCTGTATAGTAGACATTTAAATACTCATTGACTTGTTCTCCTTATTGTGGAAATTGTCTTAAGCTTAATTTAAAATGAGTTCTATATGTTTGAAGAGTAGTGTGGTATAAGGGATAGAGAGCTAGCTTTGAAGTTAGGAAGACCTTGGTTCAAGTCCTACCTCTGACATACTGGCTTTGTGATCCTGTAAGAATAATTTAACCTGTCAGTGCTATAGTCAGTTCTCTCAGACTCTTACGTTTCAGAAAAGGTGCCTATATCAATGAAATCATAGGCCTTGTTAGTCCCTATCTGTATCTGCATATTCATCTGCCTCAACAACATCCAAAAGTTGGGACTTCTCAGAAAGGGTCTGTACACTAATAACTCCCTTCATCATGATTGCTGTAGCTTAGAATTCATCCCCTTCTTTCTTTTCACAGCCCCTATCATGTATAGACTCACTATCACCTCTCACCTGAGATATTACAATAGCTTCCTGATTGATATCCCTGCCTTGAGCCTCTTCCCTCTCAAACCCACCCCACACCTAGTTGCTTAAATTGATATTCCTGCCCAATAAGTTTCAGGTTCTTTGCCCCTAGGATCATATGCAAACTTCTCCTTTTAGTGTTAAAAGACTTTCACAGTCTCATTCCATCCTTCCTTTTCAGGTTTATAATAATACTCTCTTTGATGCACTCTACAGTCCAACCACATTAACCTACTTGCTATCCCTCACACATAATATCCTATTTCCTTGCCATTGCACAGGTTTTCTCACATGCCTGGAATGCTCCTTCTTCCTCTTCCCTCCTCCCCCTACTACCCTCCTCTTTCCCCCTACTTCCCCTCTCTCCCTCGCCCTCCATCTCCCTCCATCTCTCTCCCATCCTCTGCTTCTTAAGAATCTGTACCATCCTTCAAAATAGGGTAGCAAAATGTTTCAATGGATAGAGCACAGGGCCTGGAGTCAAGAAGATCTGAATTCAAATCCAGGCTTAGGCATTTACAATCTGTGTGACCCTGGACAAATCATTTACTGCTGTTTGCCTCAGTTTCCTCATCTGTAAAATGAACAGGAGAAGGAAATGACAAACCATTCCAGTATCTTTGCCAAGAAAACTCCAAATGAGGTCACAGAGAAGGGGACACAACTCAAAAAGAACTGAAGCTTCCATCAAAACTCAACTCAGGGAACGCCTCCTACATGAGACCTTTCTTGATTTCCTTCCTCCCCCATTACCTTGTATTTATCTTTAATATTTTAATATATATTTTATCTACCTGTTTCCCCCTAATAAAATGTAAGCTTCTTAAGGCCAGAAATTCTTTTGGTTTTTTTTTTTTTTGGTATGTAGGTATGTTTTTTGGTTGCTCGCTTAAGATAATGGGAAGTTGTGTGTCATAATTAATAGAGGAAGAAACAGCTTTGAAGTCAGGAAAATCTGGGTTTACTTCTGCTCCTAACCCATACTGGTTGTAACCTTGAGAATCTACAGCATTGGAATGAGTTTCCCACACTTCAAAGTGCCTATACTGATGAAATCACAGACTTGGACCAAAACAAAACCAGGAAAAAAATGTTTCCAGTTATTAAGTGATTGTATTAGTGCCATTTCATCTGTTCCCATGCAGTGTTTTCAGTCAAATTATGGACAGTCCTACTGGCCCCACCCCAAGAGCTTTTTAACCAGATTAGTTATAGGGTTTTCTCATTGTTAAACTTCTATATTAAGAAGCTTTTATTTCTCTAAGTCTTGTCATTTATATCTCTACATACCCAGTACTTTGTGCTACCCCACATCAGTCAGAAAATTTGGTGTGTTGGCACGCAAGTGCTGCACATGTAGCAGGCCTGGGCTTGGCAACAAATGATGCTTATTTCTTTGAAAACGTTTTCCTTCTTAGGTAGTTAACCTTCAGTACAGCGAAGTTCAGGATCGAGTTATGCTCACCGGACGCCACATGGTTCGAGATGTGAGCTGCAAAAACTGCAACAGCAAACTTGGCTGGATCTATGAGTTTGCCACGGAAGACAGCCAGCGTTATAAGGAAGGCCGAGTGATTCTGGAGCGGGCTCTTGTCCGAGAAAGCGAGGGCTTTGAAGAGCATGTACCCTCTGATAACTCTTGAAGAGAAAAAGCTTTCCGTCTTTTCCCAGGTCTCCTTCACTGAAACAGAAAAAAAAAATCTACTTACATACACTGTCACCTTAGCATCAGAGTCGGATTCATGAACTGTGGAACAAGAAGTGGAGAGAATTGGAGGTGGAACCTTTCTTTTTTTTTTAAAACTTTATATTTTCCATCCAACAGCTGTGTGTAGAGGGAGTATTATGCAGATGCCATTATCTTTTTTTTCCTTTTCTCTTATGTTTTACATCTTTAAGCTGAATAGTGTATCTGCAGCTATATGGTGGGTTGAAAGGGAAAACAAATCTGGGCTAATAGAGTGAAATCAGTGTTTTTTAGTGTGAACTTTGGAGGTAAAATAGAAGTCAAGTATGGTTTTTAAGCTTCTTTGGGGGACTTAATTTTAATTTAAAAAAAAACCCAGTTATTTCACCTGATTTGCTAGCTTCAGATAAGAGATCCGAATTTGTGACCAGCGCTAAAGGTTCAGTGTTAGTGTGGCTCGTGCTGGCCATTGTGCCATATTCTTGTGGGGGTTGAACAGTAGCACAGAGCCCATTCTTCCTTGTCAGTCTTGGCCCAAAGACGTCACCATTGCTAGTTACTTGTCACCACATACTTGGTGTTGATTGGAAACTTTTCAGAAATGGGGCAGAACTGCTTGGTTGTCCTTTTTTCCATGTAACTTAAGCATAATAATATAAATAAAGAAATAGTTGGATGTTTCTGGTCCTGTGTTGCTTTAACAATCAGAAGTATAAATGATGAGAATTTGATAAGTAATGATTGCAATAGTGAATGTTTTTCTTTTCATCTCTTTTCCAGATTCACTAAATGTAAGAGGTTACTGCAATCTGTTTAAACTAAAATATTCTATTTTTAAACCCACAATGTTGTAGTTAGGAGGGAAAAAAAACAGTTGAGCAAAATGTCAGTGTGCATCCATGCAGAAAGCATATAATTTGCATCTGTTTAAAAGAAGGAGAGACAACAAAACAGCCTGTCTTCCAATACTGCGTCACACAGGGGTTTGGTGCATGCCTCATGTGTGATGATCTTTCTGATAGGCCTTTATGTCCTGGTACTTGGGCCAGCCAAATAGATTCATTCTTTGTAATTAATCTCTACCAGGAATTCAGCAATTGAAATCAAAACTATAATTAGTCCTTCTGTAAAGAGGACTTCAAGTTTGACTCAGGGTGTTTGTCCACATTTCCTGACATTGGAGAATTGGCCCTTATTCCTTCAAGACACTCCAGTATTTTCCACTGGTCAAATAGAAGCCATTAAAAATAACTTATTTGAATGCACCATCCACACATATCCATGGCTTTTCTAGATCTGTTTGATTAGAAAGAAGACTCTGACCTGGTCAAACCTTCAATCTTCAGCAGCCATTTCTGCCTGCTAGACATTGAAGACATCTGCTAGGCTTGGTTAGGACCACGTTCTTTCTTATCTGATCTCTAGGTTCTTGGTTAGATAAATTTCTCCTGTTAACCAGAGACAATATTGTAATTGAATTAAGATGCACAAAAAAGATATCTTCACCAAGGAAGCCCCTTGGCTTATTTGCATATTGATCTTTTGACAAATTCATAGTGGCATGTTTTGCCTGCAGCACTCTGTATGTTTGCTGTTACAATAAAGTATGTTTTGTCCTGTATTGTCTCAGCACTGTTTACTACTTTCCAGTGTGTCTTAGCTTGCTATATTAGATTTGAGGGAGGGGAGGTGCCAGGGTTGGATGTAGAGTTGCATGGGGCAGCATTAAGGGGAGGCAGTATGATATAATGGGGAAAAATACTGACTCTGGAGTCAGAGGACCTGAATTAAGTTCTTACCTTTAATTTTTCCTCCACTGACCTTTGACAAGTCACTCAACTTCCTTAGGTTTTAGCCCCTCCTGTAAAATGAGGAGATTGGATTTAGATGGTCTCTGAGGTCCTTTGTAGCCCTAGTTCAATAATCCCTAGGATTCTTTCTTCTGCTACTCCTTAACCACTGTTCCTGGCCCTGGGGTAAATAGAGGGAGATAACTCAACTTTTGCCTGCCCCATCATAATAAATTATATTAGTATAATGCAATATAATTTTTTCCTCATAACAAACCTATTATAAGGTAGATAATATTCACAGAGATGACTTTTATTGCTTTAGATATTAACTTACTCTTTGAGTGTTAGTCCACTAGTATTAAGTGCCTTCTATTTTAGAGGCTAAGTGCTGAGGATACAAAGAGAGGCAAAAGATAGTGCCTGCTTTCAATGAACTTACAGTCTGATGGCGAAAACGGCCTAATAACTATGGATAAGATAAATTGGAGATAATCAATAGATGGAAGGCACTGGGCATTCAGTGATGTGTGCAAAGGCTTCTTGCGTAAAGTGATGGGACTTTAGCTGAAATTTTAAAGACTCTAGGGAAGCTGAGGCAGAAATTAAAAGGGAGAAAGGCATGGGGAACAGCCAGTGAAAATTCCTAGAAATATGTGTGAGTAAATTAGTGGCCTAGTAAGATTTCAACATGTCAAGCCAACTGAATTCAATATTTAATATAGCCCTACTGTGCAAACCATTGTGCTTAATTTTGGGATTACACATATGAAACCTGCCCAAGGAGCTTAAATTGGGAGGGAGGAGACTGTAGTTTAAAAATAAGGTTTAGGGAGCGATGGAGGCAATGGAGGGATCAAAGTGCTCTAGGAAAATTTGAGGAAATGGACACCAATGCCTGGGAGTGAAGAGAAGAGTTAAACAAGGTATTGCAGAGGATGTAGTATCTGACAGTTCAGATTTGAAAGAAAGATAAGATCTCTTGAAATAAAAGATTCTGGAAGGTGGAGATGAAGAGGGAATGCATTTCAGCCATGGAAAACAGCTTGTTCAAATTTGTGAAGGCAGAAGATATGTTTACTTAAGAGAACAGCTAATATTTCAGATTGGGGCATAGAATACGTGAAGGGGAATGATAGGTAATAAGACTGGAAAGGTAGGTTAGAACTAGATTGTGGAAGGTCCAACCACTTGAGGAGCGGGAGAGTAACATGATTACTCCATTCATTCCTTAGGAATATTATTTTTGCAGTTGTGTGACATGCAGGTTATCAAGAGGAGACAAGGGAAGGAGAGCGATTAGGCCGTAGCAGTTATCCAAGTAAGAAATGATGACAGCCTGAGGTAGGGTAGTGGCCATTTGAGTACAGGGAATGGGACAGCTATGAGATATTGTGGAGGTAGGATTAATGGGATTTGACAGCAGATTAGTTGTGGGAAGAATTGAACATGACCTTATGAACCTGGTTGATTTGAAGAATCATGCTCCCCTTAATAGAAGTAGGGGGGTTTGGAGAAGGGGCAAGTTTAGGAGGGAATGTTGATACACAGCAGGCATTTGAAAGTATCTTCAACTTTCTCACCCTAAATTTGCCAATTAGTTGTCAGAATTTGGGTTCCTACTTCTTCCATCTCTAGAATGACAATCTTCTCTTCTTAGACAGCTGCTACCTTAGTTCAGCCCCTTATGCTGTTAGAATAGCCTCCTGATTATCTCCTCCCCACTCTAATCCCTCCTACACCGCTGCCAAAGTGATTTTGCTTATGCATGGATCTTTCCATGCTACTGTCATAATCAATAGTTCTCAATTGTCTCTAGGATCAAATAAATTTAGCTTTCAAAACCCTTCACTGCCTTGAAGGGAGTTGGACTAGAGAGCCTCTGAGGTTCCTTCCAACCCTAAATCCAAAAATCTATCTTTCTAGCTTCATTGGCTGTTACTCCCCCGCTTTTGCCATCTAGGCAAACAGGCCTTCATCCTGTTTCTTCCACACAGCATTCCATGTCCTCTGTCTGTACCTTTTGCCCTGGCCAGCCCTCATGTCTGGAATACTCTTACTCTCTCCTTATCTCCACTTCATACACTACCTCTCTTTCTTTAAGAGAGAGTTCAAGCACCACCTTTTACAGGAAGTCTTTTCCAATTTCCTGTAGCAGCCCCACAACTTCCAGTGCCTTTCCTCTTAAATTACTTTGTATTTCATTACTTTGTCTTTATTTTCTTTATGCATATTTATGTACATGTCTTCCTCTGTTAAATACGCAAGCTGTTTGCAAGTTGGAGCTTTATATTTGTATCCCTAGTGCTAGTCACAAAGCAAGTATTTAATAACTATTGATTGGTTTGTAATAAATTCAGGAGAGAGCTTAGGTCTGAATACATAGGATCAAAGCTAGAGGGGACCTTGGGCTGTCTAATTCAATGCTGTCATTTCACAGATGATAAACTAAGACCCAGGGAGATTAAATGACCTGCCAGGAGTTATAGAGATAATATATAGAGGCACCTTTTGAACCTAGATTCCCTCTTTCTAGAACCAGTGTTTGCCATTCTGGGAATCAGCTGTGTAAAGATAATTAAATACATGGAAGTTGATGCAATGACCAAGGCAGAAAGTGTAGAGAAATTAGAACCTAGCCTTGGTATAGTGGTGGTGGTGGTGATCCTGTACTTAGGCATGGGAAATGGTAATCATCAAAAGAGAGCCAAAATTCATTTTCAGCAGCTGGGAGAACAGTATAGCAGAAGCCAGAGCTAGAAGGGAACATTGTCAGAGAGCTCCAATAAGATGAGGATTGAAGGAAAGAAATTATTGGTGACTTTTTGAGAGAATAGAGTTAGAGGGTTCAAAGCCAGACAACATGAGATCATTGAGTAAATGGGTGGTATCATGGATATGAGTCTAGTAAATCAGGATAAATCTCTTATGCCCATTCCAGGTTATTCTAATTATCATATAATACATATTATATAGATAGAACTATCCTCTGACCCACTCACATATCCCAACAAGTTTTATTTAAGAATAACGTACAACTAAATGCTGGTGTGAATAGCCCCTGATGTTCCATTTTCCAAAAAAATACATTCCTCCTGAGTCTTTCAGGTGTCCTGTGTCACTAGCCTACACCAATGTTTGTAGGATAGCAAGCAGCATTTAATGGCCTGGTCATTTTCCCTTCAAACATCAAGTTACCTACCTTTGAAGATGTTCTCTCTAGTTTTCTGCTTCCACATCTGCTGTGAGCTTTCCAGTATTTTAATTGGAGGGTAGACAAATTGTATCTTTTGTCTCCTTTCCTAGATTTATGCTTCTTTGTCTTTTGAGCATTATGGTTGGTCAAGGTGAAGCTGGCTTAGCTCATGGCTGGCCTTGCAAATTTATTAGCAGAGCACCCCCCACCCCCAATTTATTTGACCTTTGTCTTAGTGTAGGAGGCCTGCAATGTAAGGCTCCTTGTAAAGCTCAGGAAATACAATATTCAAATGAAAAAGTGTGATCTGTGATCTTATCATTTGGAGAATTCTCTCCGAGGATGCAGATTGCAGTCCATCCATGCCTGCCCATCCTGTGGGACTCTTATCCATGTTCTCCCAAAGTTCACCACAAGAAGTATATCCAGTAGGCCAGAAGCTAGGGCTCGCTCTCGCTCTGTCAAAACATTGGAAAAGTAATCTTTAGTTCTCATCGCATGACTAGCCCATGATCCTGTGACTCTCCCTGTCCCCCAATTCCTTGATGATGCCCTTTACTTCCTGTTCTTCCAGTGTTCTCTACAGCCTGTTCATGCCTACCATGCACTTTTCCATTGTCTTCTGTGTACTATTTATTTTTAACTCTTCAAAGGTTATTCAGTTCAAATCCATCTCTGGCTATCATATAGCAACACCAGTAAAACCTTAGTATTAAAAAGATGAGCTTCGGCTCATCTTCAGGTTAAGCTTGGAGTCCATAAAAAAGCACTTCTTCACTCCTTATGCTCCATTGTGGTGTGGATGTGACCCTGGGATCTTGAAGGCTCTACTGGCTAAATGCAAACTGGCAGATTCTACCAGGCTAAGCATGTTTTCTGAGAACCGACCTAGTGAATCACAGAGGTTTATTGCCAATAGTTTGGCCACTTGGTAATAACATTTTTTGGTCATAATAACCCATGAAAGATGTGTTTCTATAAATATACTCCTATGTATTTTAAACATATTTACTTAGAAACAAATACATGCCAATAAGCAATTAACCTAGCCAAAATATACTTTCGTGTATATGATAGCTAATATAAACATCTATCTTTACTTGAAATCTCAAATCCATAGGTAGACTCTTGTAGTTACTTATCTGCAGTGCGTGTCACATATGTGATCAGACCCTCAGACTGACTAAACAGTCATTCGTTTGAACTACAGTTTGCACACACTCCCTGCTTCCCCTTACAAGTCGTGAGAAAGCGAAAGCGGCCAGTATAGACTAAGCCAGAGGGGCAGACGCAGTCTGTTACCAGATTAAGAAGTAATTGGGGAAGATTTAACAAATAAATAAAAATACAGTAAAACATACAGAATTTTAACTTTGAAACCAAGTCAATGTGTGACCTGGAGGGATCCTTACAAATGAATTAGGGGCCCCTGTTTCTTTTAAGAGTTTTACATTATTAGGCTGAACTATCCAGTATTTTGGAGAGATCGTTAGTTTGAGGTGATGGCAAGGTCAAGTGAAGATTTTTTTTTTAAGTAACAGGTCAGACCTGAGTAGGCAATGGGAAATATGCTAGTGGATATGAGACAGAACTGACTAATGGGACAAGCAAGGACTTGGGCCTAGAAATCAAAGGCCCAAGTAGAGAAATTGAAGGCCGCTAGGTGGTGCAGTAGATAGAGTGCCAGGCCTGGAGGCAGGAAGACTCATCTTCCTGAATTCAAATCTGGTTTCACATACTTACTAGCTATGTGACCCTGGACAAGTCACTTAACCCTATTTGCCTCAGTTTCCTCATCTGTAAAATGAGCTGGAGAAGGAAATGGAAAACCTCTCCAGTATCTCTGCCAAGAAAACCCCAAATGGGGTCACAACTAAAGTGGCCTAACAACAAAAGAGAAATTAGGTTTGACAAAAAGAAAGCCCACTTTATCCTCTAACTGGCAGAAAGGGGAAAGCATGCATGAAGATGTTGAGGTATTTTAGTAGGGATGTTGAGAAAGTTCACAATGGAACTTTTCAGTTTTCATAGTAAAATAGAAGGCAAGGTTAGCTGTTGAGAAATTGAGAGTTAGTGATTTGAGAAAGGAAGTTTGAAGTGGCTGCATTGGTAGGAAGTCTTATCAGTAAAGAATAAAAGGATTTTCATACATCATTGGTTAAGATTAGACTCTGAAGTGGATCAGTCACAACAGGTTTGTAAGGGTGAAATGGTGTGTGTATGGAGGGGGAAGTAGAGGTGGAGAACGGGACTAGTGGATTAAGGTGTGAGCCGCAGAACTAGAGGCAAGGGTTTAACAGTAAATGTTGGACTATTTAATTAAAGAGTATTGGAATGGGAGGAAGATGAGACCAGGACAGTAAGATGATAGAGTTGGGTTGAAGAGATATGGGGAAAAGACAACAAGAGATTGTTATTAGAGAAGAAAGTTTCAGAGTTAAATATCATGGAGGTGAAACAATTTGGAATGATGGTAAGGTCTACCACAGGTAACTGAGGTAGAATGGAGGTATGGTCCATTATAATCAGGGAGGTTGATGACCAATTTCCAAAAAAGTTCAGTTCAATGAACATTTTTAGGTACTATATGAAAGGCCCTGTGCTAGGTGGGTGATATACAAAGTAAAGAAAAAAAGCTCCTGCCTCCAAACAGCTTACATTCTACTGGCTTGGTGAGATAATACAATAGCATTAAAGTACATATAAAGTTTACACAATGATTTCAAGAGGGAAAAAGCACTAACAACTGGAGGGGGCAGAGCAGGTAGATCAGAAAGGACCTCATGTAGAAGGTGGCAGCCAAGCTCTGCTTTGAGGAAAGCTGGGGCTTCTGGTTACATAAAGAACCACCTGTGAAAAGGCAAAAAGGTGGAAGATAGGTTATTATGTACAGGAAATATCTAGCTGTACTGTTTTACTGGAGCAAAGATTGTATGAAAAGGAATTATATAGAACAAGAATGAAAAGGTAGGTGGGAGTCAAATTATAGAAGGCTTTAAATGACAAGCTGATGATTTGATATTTTATTCAAGAGGCAATAGAACGCCAGCAAAGAATTTTGAGTGGGGATCGTCAGATCTGCATTTTAGGAACATCAATTTGGTAGCTGTGTGAAGAATGTTTTAGAGAAAAGAGATGAGTCTGGGAGACAAAAAGGTTATTGAAATAGTTTGGATGACAAGTAATAGGAAGATGGGAGGGGGCTGTACTACAGTTGGTGCCTGTGTAGGTAGAGAGAAAGGGACTGATGTAAGAGATGTTATGGAAATAGCGTTTTCTCTTTTTTTTCTTTAATCTCTTTTTTTAAAGCTTTTATAAAGTGATAATGAGAAGATAACAAGAACAATTTATGAAGCATTTCCCTACTCCTAATTCCATTAGGGGTATACTCTCCCCTATAACACTTTGGGCCCTGGGAAGACTGGACCCAAACAGTTCCTCCAAAGCATTTACTCCACTGAATTCACTTCTAATACAACGCATGGATGGATGACACACTGTTGCTCTCACTTAGTGACCTTTGATCCACTGCCGTACTGAGTCAAGCAGCTAACTAGGAACTCTGCTACTCACCGGACTCAGTTATGCAAAAATCTGGTACCAACTCCAGCTCCTAGACCTCTGATAGACCACCTTCTGCCTTTTTGAAGTTCACAAGGTTGCAGTGTAGTCTGATGCTCCATCTAAGATCAAGAAAGAACGAATGCAAGTAGCAGAGGGTCATATTGATGACTGAGGAGAGGGAGGGAGGGCCCAAGGCCAGAATTTTACAATGTTTTCCTTACACAAACTAGCCAGCAGGGATAGACCTAAGGAGACAGAATTTTCAAAGGTTGATAACTGACTTCATATGAGGGCTAAAGATGGAAGAGTCAAAAGTGGCTTTGAGCTTACAAACCTGATTAATTCTGAAGACAATTCTGAATTCTCAACAAAAATAGGGAAGTTTGGAGAAGGTTTAGGGTAAGAAAATAATCTATTCCATTTGGGGAGATCTTGAATTTTAGATGCCAACAGGACATCCAAATGGAGATTCCTTTAGACAATTAGTGATGTAGGACTAAAGTTCAAGAGAGTTATTTGGCTGGATATATACAATTGGGAGTCATTTCTGTAGAGGCGGTAATTAAATCTGAAGGAGATGATAAGAGCGCTGAGAATGACTGTAAGGAGAGTAAAGACCCTAGAACGGGCATAAGGATGATCCAGGAAAGGAATTAGAGAAGGAACATTCAGATGGGTGGAAGAGCCAAGAGGGTCATTTCACAGAATTGAAGGGAGTACCTAGAAAAAGGGTTGGTAGACCATTAGAAGAAGCAGCAGGTAAAAAAGAATAAGGCCTGAAAAAATATTTAACAGTGATTTTTTATAATCTTGGAAAAAACAATTTCACTAGAGTGGTACAGATGCAAGTTGAGTGGTAAAAGGTTGAGAAGTGAGTTGGGGTGAGGAAGTAGAGGTAGGCAGTGTGAACAAAGCATTTTATCAGAGTCTTGTCTAGCTAGCTTGTGCTGGCTAGCAGGGATGGTGGGGATAGACTACAGCACAAGGAAGCTTCAGACCTTGAGGAGGAGGAAATGGAATCTTGCCGCCCTATTCGTCCATACAACTGCAACCCGTGAGAATCAATAAAAATGTCTCAAGTGCTTCCTGAATTAGCCATGAGCCGCCTGGATATATCCTCCCTTTAATGGTGTAGCACCAATGCAATATTTATAGCACCCACAATCATGATAAAGACCGTGACTATAAATATCTACATGACATTTGACTGCGAAATATACCAGATTCTCCAGGTAGAGGACAGAACTGAAGCATTTATTTAGACACCAGAAAACCAAATCCTGAAACTATTAAGCTGTTTCCATCATAGTACCAAAGATATTCAGAAGCCATGATAACAGTAATAACATCCTTCAGCCTTCCCAGAAAATAATACAAGATCAATATCTACTTAGGAGCCTATCTGGCTCCTTGTCCGAGTGTCCTCTCTCCCCCACCCTCTTGCTAGCTCTGACTAACTTCTGTGGCTCTGCTTCCCTTCAGCAAATGCCTCCCAGCACAGGCTCCACGTGACTACATTCAGCCTATTAGAGGGCAGAGTTTATCTTCACAGCAGGGAAGCTTCCTGTGGACTATGCTCCACCCTTTAGCAAATTCCCCCCCTTACAGGCTCCAAGTGATTACATTCAGCCTTTTAGGGGGCAGAGGTTACTTTCAAAGCAGGGAAGGTCTTCAAACTCTCCCCTAAGTCTGTTAAGGGGCAGGGAAGATCTTCCAATTCCCATTCTCATTGCAAATGGGGAGAGAAGACCAACCAAATATGACGTTGAACTTCGAAGACAACTCTCTTCCCTTGCTAAAGAAAGAGAGAGACCGAAAGCAGTTGAGAAAAGATTTCTTCCTTAGGGAAGGGCTGGCTCCAGGGCTAGAGTGGGGAGTGCTGTACAGACCGCCGTCTTTTGCCTGCTCCAAATAAATTATTGGGTAACTCAGTAAGTATTTGCGGTGCTCTTCAGTGCCAGGCGTCCTAGAATGTTCTGAGGATTCCGAGGCAAGCCAGAGAGCCCCTGCTCTCGTGGAACTTAAGTGCTCTACGACGATAATGCCGAGGGAAGAAGAAGTGGCTCAGGCAGAGACATCAACAAAGTGATTTTGATGGATACGTATCAGTACCTTTGCTCCAGGGTTTCTATCCTGGGACCCATAAACTTTTTTTTTAAAGAAGTATGTTGATAATTACATTTCAGTTTAATTAGTTCCCTTTGTAATTTTATATGTTTTACTTTATGCTTAAAAACATGATTCTGAGGAATATATAGCTTTACCAGATTGCCAATAGGGCCCATGATGCAAAAAAAACTTAAAAAGCCCAGTTCTAGACAGACAGACATTAACTTACCACACCAGGCAAAACTGAAGGGTGAGTGAAGGCCAACTTTCTGAGGATCCTTAGCACAATTCATGGCACATAGTGGGCACCTAATAAATGCCAGTTAATTGATTAATTGGTTAATTGGTTCAGAATCTTAGATGTGGAGGCAAACAATCGAGCAGTGATCTTAGATTCCTGGAAAAAATTCATAATAAGGAAAGACTTTAAGAGGATAGATTGAAGTGACTGGGAGTGTAGGGTCTAGAGAAGAGAAGATTAGGGGTGAGGGGATGAAGGACATAATAGTATTTGAAGATTTATCCTGTGGAAGAAGGATTAGATTTGTTCTACTTGGAACCACAAGGGAAGGGAATTGCCCAGAGGCGGATTTAGACTCAGTGGAAGAGAAAACTTGATAATAATTAAAGCTATCAAATAGGCTGCCACAGGAGGTAAAGGGCTACACTTACTTGTTAGAGATCATTGTACAAGGGATTCTTAGGTTCTGACTGGACTAGATGGTCCAGTCTGATGATCTATTCCCTTATAATGCTGGAAAAATAAAAGGAGGCCTGAATTTGAGTAGTTAACCTCTCACTATTGTTGGCTACAAGTTAATAAATAATCTGACTGACTTTTTCCTACTGCTGTGTAAGAGAGCTAGAATTGAAGTCAAAAGATCTGTTTTCAAATGTTAACACTGACACTTAGGAGTTGTGTGACCCTGGACAAGTCAATTAAGATCACTAAGTCTCATTGTTCTCACCTTTAAATGAGGATAATAATACTTAGGCCACTTATTTCATCAGTCAACCAATATACTTTATTAAGGGTCTATTGTATGTTATTATGAACTAGAGGGGTATGGAAAGCGGAGGGAATGTATTATACTTTCTTCCTTTGCTCCTCCTCTCTTTCCTTCCTCCTTTCCTTCCTTCCCTCTTTCCTTTCTTCCTTCTTTTTTTCCTTTCCTTCCTTCCTCCCTCACTCTCTTCCTCCTTCCCTCCCTCCCTTCCTTCTTTCCTTTTTTTTATAAAGACATTTATTGATATCCATTTGATATAGTTCACTGAAAGAGCCTGTAAACATAAACCATTATTTTCTTGTAGTTATCACCATGCTCCACGTAAATACTCAACAATCAGAATTGTCTGCTGAAAGTCTTACTGTTAGACTTATAGAACTTAATATACAGATTTAATGGAACAGTGGCACTTGTGTACTCAAGTGGTCCAGTGACTTTCCTTCTTTCCAGACCCAAAAATGAAAATCTTTTCTTTCAGGGAGCTTAGGGAAGCACTTTCTAAACCTGAAAGAAATGTGTAAGTTGAGGTTATTATTACTTCTTTTGTCTTTATTATTATGTTCTCCTATTGCCACTAGCCAATATCTAGAAAATGCAAATTTACTTTAATAATACCTTAAGCAAGACAATTAAAAAAGATAAATCTACTGTATTTCTTAAAGGCACATTTAATTGCCAAATAAGGAATACACCCCAAACCATTTCAGTTTAACATCACTAATCATCATGATCATCAATAAGAAACATTTACGTGACATAAGCACTTTGTAGGTATTGGACCAAAAAAATGTTAATGGTGTAGTCCTTGTCTTCAAGGAACTTACAGTCAAATGGGAATATGCCTGTGGGGGAGGATAAGGGATGGAAATGGAGTAGAAAGTAAATATTTGGGAACAAAATGAATTGGCAGAATTGTAGTCCGAAGAGCAGGGTTCAGATGTGACTCTGCTACTTCCTGTGAGACCTAGAGAAAGTTAATTCACCTTTCTAGAGCATAGTTTCTTCTTCTATAAAATGCTTGGAAGAGGTTGTGATAAGAACAGAATATGAAAAGAAGTACAGTTTGGCTGGAATGCAGAATATATGATAAAACGTTGGACAGATAAATTCCTGCAAAACTCTAAGGACCTTAAATCCTAGTCTATTTCAATATTCAGTTGTCAACAAGGAGCTATTGAGTGTTTCTCAGGAGAATTAACTGATGATAGTGGTCCATTAGGAAAATAACCAAGACAGTCATATAGAAATCAGACAGAGGAGAGACAGAAGACAGAAAGAACCCTTAGGAGACTATTAGAATAATCTAGGTAGGAAATAAAAACATGAAAGAGGGCTTATAATAGGAGTGGAAAGGAAGGGCTAGATCTGAATGGTGATAGAATTAATAGGAGTATGCAATTTATTGAATTTGTAATTGAAGAGGGACAAAAAAGAGCCAGTGGAGTTTTCCAACATTATGAGCCTGGGGTATAGGGAGAATAGCAATTCCATGAACAGAAATACACATTGGGAAGAGCGTTGGTGAGGAAAGTACTGGAACAAAGTATTTCCTACCTTGTTCGATAAGCTTTTTTAGCTAATGCTGCATTCCTTAAGACTCTCTTGGTTCACATTTACCATTTCCTGGTAGACACTATTGGATCCTGTTGGGAACTAGGGCGCTGGAGGGAAGATAAGGAAAGGAAGGGAGGGAAAAGTAGGGAAATATTGGGAAAATATCTCTACCCCTCTCCTTTTTTTTGAAAGTTTAATACCTTATATTTTTTTAATGTAGTCATCTCCATTTGGAGACAGCAGGGTGATTTAGTGGATAGAGTGCCAGGCCTGGAGTCAGGAAGACCTGAGTTCAAATGTGGCCTCAGAAACTTATTAGCTGTGTGACCTCTGTTTGCCTTAGTTTCCTTGTCTCTAAAATGAGCATGAGAAGGAAACAGCCATCTTCCCAGTATCTTTGCCAAGAAAACCCTATACCAGATCATGAAGGGTTGGACACAACTGAACAACAACAGGAGTAATTTCCAATTAGCCCTCCCTTCTGACAAAGGGGGGAAAAATAAAGCAAAAGCAGGGACACATGGGCTCATCTGACGTCTCATGCAGCCTTCTTCAGACATTGGACCTCTCTTCTCCAAAGAAAAGACGGAGGTGCATTTTCTCATCTCTTCTCCAGGACTAAAATTGGTTATTGTAATTAGACAGCTTTTAGCATTGTTTTATTATTCATATGCATTGTGTCATCACCATTATGCATATGTAGATACAGATATGTAATAGATACATATGTTCATCAGAGTTTTCCTGGTTTTGCTTGCTCAGTATCATGTGATTATAGATATTAGTCTGGAAGGAACCTTAGAAAATCATCTGGCCCAGTGGTATCAAACTCAAATTGAAATGGGTCCACATATTGACTTAGTTTTAAAAGGTAATATTGTCTATATTTTATTGTATTTTTATTTATTTTGTTAAACGTTTGCCAATTACATTTTAATCTGGTTCTGTTGCTGCTAGGCAGGAAGGCGGCACAGCGCTTAGTCAAGAAGACGTAGGTTCAAATCTGTCATCAGACACTAGCTGTGTGACCCTCAGCAAAGTCATTTAACATTTGGCTCAGTTTCCTCATCTGTAAAATGGGGATAATAATGGCACCCACCTCCCAGGGTTGTTGTGAGAATCAAATAAGTAATCATTGTAAAGCACCTGGCTTTGTAGTGCAGTATGTTAGCTATTACTATTATTCCCACCACATGTTTGACACCTCTGATCTAGTCCAACCCCTTCACTTCACAAATGGGGAAACTGAAGCCCAGAGACTTTAGGTGATTTTCCCAAGGCTATATAGGTAACAGAGAGATCTAGGATTCAAACCCAGGTCTTCTGCCTTCAAATTCTGCCCTCCTTTCATCCCCTCCTCTACAACTGTTCATACAACTCCTCCTAAGAGTCTCAGAATCTCTGGATTCCTCATTTCTTTGCAGTACTGTTCCATTTTCCATGATTTATTTAGCCTCTGCCCAATTAAGAGGTACTCTGTTTGCAGTTCTTTGCCACTACGGAAAGTTCAGCCTTTTCTTTTACAGTTACTTGCCCCCAGAGCTAAAAAGGACGCATCAGCCGTGAGGTCTGCTTTTGATGGGTTATCATCCTGTATACTCCATTCACGTCACAGATGTGGCAGCCCAAGGAAAAGAAAGAACTTGTTCAAGGTCATACAGCCAGTTAGTGGAGGGGAGTTGGTAGTAAGAACCCTCCCTTCAGGATCTACAACTTTCTGATCACATGCCACTGGCTTCATTGAAGTTACTAGCTATAACTTCAGGTTTGCAAATTTAGTAGAAACTCTTTGAGAGATTGATCTCTATTAATAAGAGAGTCTCATTATCATAGTGGAATGAGGGGTTCCTCTATTATGAACCAGGGAAGCTTGGAGAGCAGAGGAAATATACTAAGAAACTTCCAGTATTTCTAGGTTGGGGGTGGGGGAATCACATTCACATCCTTCCCCTCTTCAACCTCCAGCATGAAATTTCCATGGTCTAAAAGTTGTGGTTTAGCAATAAACCTTTTCAAGTTCAGACATCAGGCAACTAGAGACTCCTGTTTTTGACTTGTCTCATACCCACCCCCTTCCCCATCCCAAACTGTTAAAGGCCCTGTGGCTCTACTGCACAATGTCTGTGCTTGAAAAACAGGTAAGAGCAAAAGAAGGAAAAAAGTCACTCAGAACTTTTACTATTTGGTTTCTGGAAAGTTTTAAACTGATCATATATTTGACCCTAAAAACTGCCACCTTCCCAGCACCATCCTCCCTAGACCCCAGAGACTTATAAAACACTTAAAATAGGAAACCAGGAGAGTCACTGTGTCATAGTGGATCAAACTGGCTTCTGATTTCAAGTCCTGTCTCTGACACATACTGGCTGTGAGACTTTGGGTAAGTCACCTAACCTGAATGGGAACTGAGCTGTAGCTAGAACTTCCTCACTGAGAGTTCCTTTTGCCAAAGAATTCACATATCTAGCCCTCATCCCCATCACCCACCAACCAAAAACTTAAAATAAGGAGTATAATTTCCTATTATTGATTATACCAAGGAAAGAAATTTGAACCCAGCTGGGGTTTCTAAGGATACATAGACCCCCCCAAGATACCTCGTGGTTTTGCAGTGGCCAGTTCCTACCAGCAGATGGCATAAATGACACACAATAGACGGGGGAAAGCCTGGCAAAACTAATAGGGAAAGAGTAAAGCTAGGAAAGTAGAATTTCCCTCCAGAGAAATCCCTAGGAAGTATCTTCTAACCACTCTCTTCATTCTATACAGGAGAAACCTGAAGCCCAGAGAGGTGAAGGGACCTGCATAAGATCTCACTGGTGGGAAGTGTCTTCATTCCATGACACTGTGTAGTTTCCACTGGGCCCTGAAGTTGAAGGAGAAGTC
>CM053581.1:180965946-180986025 GCA_028627135.1 Pseudochirops cupreus | reverse complement strand
GGGGGGGGGGAGAAAGGGGGCGTTATAAGAAGTCTAGAAAGATTTGATGGGGCAAAGAGTTATGAAATACTTTAAAAGCCAAACAGAGGATTTGTATTTGATCCTGGAAGTAACAGGGAGCAACTGGAGTTTGTTGTTGTTCTTCCTTCAGTCTCCAAGAGGACCAGTAACATCACAAGGATGATGTCTTGACTTGCCAGTGGACTGGATTTAAGTGAGGCCGGGCTGCACGGTCTTTAGTCTCACTCTCTCCTCAAGAGTCATCTGAGTCCAGTGAAAAGACATAAGTCAAAATGACTGGTAATGGCCCAGCAGCCCCTGAAGTTTATTAATAGGGAGTTGATATGGTCAAATTTGTGCTTTTGGAAGACTAATTTGACTAGAAGCGGGAAATACTTAAGGAAAGGACAGAAACTGCAAACATTTTAATGGAAAGAAATTGTAAGTAGATAAAAGAGAGAAAGATAAGAGATGAATCAAAGGTATGAGTATTAGAACTGTAGTGGTGCCAGGGACAGAAACATGGGGACAGGGAACTGCTTTGGGGAAAAGCTGCTAAGTTCAAGGAATTGGTGGGACATTCAAATGGAAGTATGCTGTGGACAGTCCAAAATACAGGACTGGGGCTTGGGTGAGTAGAAAAAATAGGCAATACTGATTTGGGGTATCACTATCATATAATTTACAAATCAAATTATGAGTAAGGTCAGTTCTCTAAAGGAGAGCATGTAAGGTTAGCAAGGATTCAGATAAGCACTTGCAGGATTCAGAGAGTATGTCATCAAGACAAGGGGGAAAAGGAGATACTTTTAGCTCAAATATCCTATGATTCTGTCATCCCTCTCTTTTCTGTATGTTTCAGGGAGCAGCCCCAGGAAATTTGAATAATTGGACCCAGTTGCACAGGGGGAGGTTGTGTGATAGATGGACAGTCAGGGAAAGAATGAGGTGCTCTTCCTGAATCCCTGGACCCATCAAGAAATACTGACGAGAACAGGAAATGCACCACCAGGGAGTGACGAATGAAGTATGGGTAGTGGGTGTGGTAATGAGTTGCCCTGACCCTATATATGGTTAGAGACAGATTGGTCCTTGAAATACAAGGAGAGAGGACTCTGCTACCTCCTGAGGTTCCATGTGTATGGAGTGTGCATACACATTTCTCTCTCTCTCTCTCTCTCTCTCTCTCTCTCTCTCTCTCTCTCTCTCCCTCTCTCTCAATCTGTGTGTGTGTGTGTGTGTGTGTGTGTGTGTGTGTGTTGAAGGAATAGAGAGTTTCAAAAGAAGGCTTAAGGAGAAAGGAAACATGCAGAGGGTTTACTCATTTAGGCTCATTATTAGCCCATCCCTTAGGAAGGTGTGATAAAAGCCGGGAGGCTATAGAAGACAGAGAGCAGGGCTGGCAGCCACATGGCCAGTTACCTGCTAAGAACTGAGAAGAACAGGTATAAAGGAGAGCTTTAGGAAGGTAAAAGGGACAGTGCCATGCCACCACCATCATTACCCGCTCGGTACAGATTTGAGTCCCGTCTCCACTAGCCTGTAAACAAAAGTGTTTTGTTTCTAGCAGTCAGAATCTGGGCATTTATAAAGGAATCTACTGATTATCACCTTGGAGAACTTGTTAGATTCTGAAATTTCTAGGTCATCTGAGTTGGAGCAATGAGCCATAGAAATGAGAAGTTATGATAATATATTTGGGTCTTTTGTGTCAGGAGAAGGAGCCCCTGATGCAAAGGTTAAGTATGATTCTTTAGGATTCAACTTTTAAAGAATCTAGGGCAAAGAATTTGCCCAGGAGGGTGGTGGTAGGCACTTGTCATGTGAAGACTGAACAATGTAGGGTGGTTCTATCTAGGTTAGGGTTTGCCCAGCCTCCGTCTGTATGACTGGGAACCCTCCACTTGACAGGGCTGTTTGAGCCAGGATAGGCATGCTAGAATGTTAGAAGGAGAATTCCATTTTAACTCTAGTCACATAAGCAAGACAGATGAAACCAACCTCAAGAGTATAAACAACAAATGGAAAGACGCTTTCTATTGTCAATTGATTTTCCCCCCTTTTCATTTCACCTGGCTGGTTCCTCTCTTTGGATGTGTGGGTTCATTAGCAGCTAGAGAGGGAGGGGCTCTAGTTCAGTATGTAAGAAGTTTAGGCATTTCCCTCACTTTGACTGTCTTGGAATGTATTTCATATCAGTATGGGGGCACTGAAACTTTTCATTGTAATCAGGAAAACAAGTTCAATTCTGACTTCAGACACTTAGCAAGTATGTGACCTTGGACAAATCAGTCAGTCAGTAAACATTTATTGAAGACCTCCTACATATGAGGAGGCACGATGCTAGAAGCTAGAAAATCAGAAAGTGGCAAGACTGCTCCGGCCCTCACGGAGCTCACAGTCTAACAGGGGAATCAGCAAGCAAGCACATGTCTACAAAGGAGCTATAGACGGGATAAATAGGAAGTGATTAAAAGGAAGAAAGCATGAGAACTAAGAGGGGTTGAGAAAGGCTTCCTCTCTGCCTCAATCGTCAAATGAAGATAATAATAATAATAGCATTTACCTCGCAGGGTTGTTTTGGGGATCAAATGCGGTAATATTTGTAAAGAACTTAGCACAATGCCTGGCACACAGTTTTTATTTACTTAGTAAATGCTCATTCTATTCCATTCCACCTCACCTTCATGTTATCTCTGGATGGAAGGCAACAGACATTATTGAATACATTTTGCAGGTGGGAAAACTGAATCCCAAGCTGGTTACACTGGAAAGCAAGTATGCCACTGAAGGGCTTTTGTCCATACTAACCACTTCTTGGGCATGAGTTGGCTCCCCAACCCAACTTTCATCTGTTCTATAAGCCTCCTATTGCTTACTCTCCCTGGTAACACTGCCACTCTCCCTGATTCCCTTTTGGCCAACTTCCCCTTTAAAGTAGAGGCAGTTTTACAACCTCACTTTTGAAAGGTTTTGACTACTAATAACTACAGGAAAATATACAGGAAATTAAACTAACAAAGAAGAAAGCCACAAGTCTCAAAATTGTCTAAGAGTAGGTAGCTCTGGTCTTTGTTGGAGTTGTAAAGCTAGATATGATAATAATGACCAACCTTGACCTTGAGGAAAGTCAACAAAACATACCTTTGCCCCTTCTTTGCAGAGGCAGGAGATTCTAGGTGCGCCATGTTGTATATCTTGCCAGACATGGCTAATGTTTTGGTTAGTTTGCTGAACTTATTTTTCCTCTTTTAAAAATCTTTGTTAAAATGTGGTTTGCTGGGTAAGGAAAGAAAGGACTATATTAGGAAAGGAATGTGAAGTAACAATAAAAAGCACCAATAAAAATCATTATTTAAAAAACAGAAAAGAAAATTTAAAGCTAGGTCTTGATCTTTCTTGTTTGTGCCTTTTCACTGACTCATTCTTTTAGCTCTTGGCCTAAGTCAGCCTAGTTGCTGTCTAATCCAGGTTAGATACCACACCAAACTCCCAGACTCCCACCTCAGGGTGGATTTAGGTTGGCATGACTGCCAGGTTTCTCAGCTGTTTTAAAACCAGTGGGTGTGGGTGCCCCAATTTGAGAAAGGCTCTTGTCTGTGGGCTTCTGAAGATTCCTGCCCTGGGCATTGGGCTACTCAGCAATGACCTTGTGGTCAGCGCCTTCATTCTTCTGGAGGTTTTGATGATACCAATTCCCTGGAAGACCTATCTTTTGCTTAAACCATTCACACCACAGAATTTGCGAATTGGATGAGACCTTAGCAACCCATACACAAAAGGAATCCCCACCATAACATTACCAACAGGTGGGTTGTCCAGTCTTTACTTGAGGTCTTCTATTGCCTCCCAGGGAAGAAACTTCCATTTTTGAACAGCTAATTATTAGATAATTTTTTTTTCCTACTAGGAAGTCTGTATTAGCTTCCTTGTATCTTCTTCCCATTCTTTCTGGTTATGCTCTCTGGTGACAAATAGAACAAGTTTAATCCCTTCTTCCCAACCCAGTCCTTATATATTTGAAATCAACTCTCTTATCACCCAAGAGTCTCCTCTGGGCTGATCATCCATAGTTCCTTCAACTTATCTTCATATGATATGATCTCAAGGCCTTTCACTATAATGTTTACCCTCCACTGGATGATCTTCAACTTACTAAGTAGGCCTTCTCAAAATATGGCACCCAGAACTAAGTATCATACTATAGATGTGTTCTGATCAAGGCAGAGTGCAGGGGGATTCTCAACCCTGAAGGTTCCCTGTCTTAGCTAATTTCTTTACAGCAAATTGACTGATTGGTTGTTAAGGCTTCTTCTGCCCTTTTGGTAACCCTTAGGTCCTTCCCTTATCCTAGGCTAGCATGTGCGTGACCTTAGACAAAACATTTCATCTCACTGGTCTCAGTTCCTTATCTGTAAAATAAGGGGTTTAGGGAAGCTGGTCTTTGTGTTTCTTCTATCTCTGACATTCTATAACTGATTTACTGAGCACCTACCACTGGATAGAGGTTTCAGGAATAAAAAGTATATAAGACTAAACCTCCTTGCCTCTGAGGAACTCATAGTCTAATTGGAGGCAAGACATAGCATATGATGAAAAGTCAAACACAAGGTGGCATATGAAAGCTGTGTGACCTTGGGGAAGGTACATATCCTTGTCTAGGCTTCAATCTAGTTATCTCTAAAATGAGGGGGTTAGACTGTGTATTTATTTTATTTATATGTATCCTGTATTTACTTATCTATAAATACATTCTATCTTATTACTGGAATGTAAGCTCTTTGAGGGCAAAGACTATCTCACTTTTGTATTTGTAGTCCTGGAATACTGAAATACAGACAGTAAATATTCTCCATCTGCTTGGTCTTTCCTGTGTGGATGGACATGTCAAACTCCTTTTAGGGATTACAGATCTTGTACAGGATACCCTACAATGTTCTGGGGTTTAATGCAGTCAGCACAAACAGAAGCATCTGAAGGATCTCACTATCCACTAGGAATTCCTTTTCAACTTGAATTCTTAGATGCATTTTCTCCACTACTGAGTCTAAGACTTTTGCTAGTATATCTCCGTTTTATGCCTCATTTGATGTTTACTGTTAGAAGAACATTGGAAAAGGTTATTTCTTTTGTCAGATCTTCCAAAGAATCTTAAATAATATTAACATATAGATGGGAACCACCTTGTTGTAAAAGAAGCCTGCAAGGCATCATTTAGTCTACTGAATGAAATGATTTGTTTGTAATCAAGAAAGAATAAGCATAATGGGATCTTATGTTCTCTACGTCCTTCACTTAATTGTGAAATAGTAAAAAGGGGATTCATTGTGGAGTAACAAGCACAAAAGCCTGCTTGTTCGCTACTAATCCCCTCATTGAAGATGCCCTTAATTCATGTGGAGATGATTCTCAAAATGATTTTATCCAATATGTGTATCTGGGACAGATGGGACAGATGGTCAATGAGCTGGACCCAGAACTAATAAACAGAACAGGCTACATGGATTTCAGAAAATTTTTTAAGCTCTTTCACTGACCCTAAGCTTTCCATGAAAGCAAAGACCCAATTTTTTGAGTCGGTCAATTGACAGTCCACTAACAAGCATTTATTAAGCACTTATTTATGTGCCAGACACCACACCAAGCTCTGGAGACACAAAGAAAGACAAAAATGCAGTCCCTGACCCCAAGGAGCTCACGTTCTAATGAGAGAAATAGTATGCAAGCAACTGTGTGTACACAAGATCTATCTGTCTGTCTATCATCTATCTATCTATCTATTTATCTATCTATCTATCTATCTATCTATCATCTATCACCTATCTATCTATCTGTCTATCTATCTATCTATCTATCTATCATCTATCTATCACCTATCACCTATCTATCTATCTGTCTATTTATCTGTCTTTCTATCTATCTATCTATCTATCTATGTATCATAAAAGTGGGAAGTAACCTCAGAGGGAAGGCAGTAGCAAGGGAGGGGGTAGGGTAGAATGTTGATCAATCAGTAAGTCAATAAACATTTATTAAGTACCTACTATGTACCAGACACTGTACTAAGTGCTGGGAATATGATGAATGGCCAACATAGTCCCTGCTTTCAAGGATTTCACAGTCTAATGCAAGGTGGGGTGTGGAGGAAAACAACATACAACCCATACAGATGTGGATGACATGCCCATCCACACTGGAAATACTGAACAGATGGAGAATGTCTGCTGTTCATATTTCAATGTGCTAGGCATACAAATACAAAAATAAGTTAGTCCTGCCCTCAAGGAGATTACATTTTACCAGTGGAATCCACTATATATTCTTAGATAAGTAAATACAGGATACAAACAAGAAAGCTATATAAACAGGATAAATGGTGTGTGTGTGTGTGTGTGTGTGTGTGTGTGTGTGTGTGTGTGTGTGTGTGTGTGTGTGTGTGTGTGTGTGTGAGTGTGTGTGTAAGTAATCAACAGAGGAAAGGCACTGGAATTAAGAGGCATAGGGAAAGGCTTCCTTTCCTCAGAAGGTGGAATTTGAGCTTAGTCTTAAAGGAAGTCACGAAAGCTGGGAAGCAGAGGGGAGGAGGGAGAGCGCTCCAGGAATAAGGGACAGCCAGTAAAAAGGCAGGGAGTTGGAAGATGGAGTCTGTGAAGTATGTGAAGAAGATCAAGAAGGCCAGTGTCCTTGGCTAACATTTTGTTGTGGCAGTTCTATGGCAGTGAGATGTGGAACCCTTCTGCCACCAAAAAACTAAAAATGAATCATACAGAAAGCAATAGAGAGGTGCAGGTTGGGGAGTTGAGCTGGTCACAACATATAACCAAAGAGAAGAAATCGATTACAGGGCATTGTCAAGGAATCACGTGCCAGGAGGGGAGATGGACTGGTCACAAGGGAGGACAGAGGAATGACTGGCAGACAGACAGGGTCCCCACTAGTACCCTTGCAATGTTGGAAGAAAGTAAGAGAAAGGCCACCAGCACTTCAGGTGGACTCTTTGTGCTCAACTTTTATGAGCACATAGATAAGTATCACACAGGACGGGCAGGCATGGATAATTTTGTAATCTGCTTTGATGGAGAGAAAATTCTTAAACTGAGGAGGTGCCAGACCCAGTTGAGTATATTCCTAGCACAGTATATTCCTGGTACAGGCTTGTTCATTATTCACTGTCCAGATGACAACTTTCCTCCAGCAAAACCATGTGATCTGGTATGTGACCAGCAGAGGGGGATGTTGGGCTGATTTGCATTCTTGGTCCACAGGCACGTTGTAAACAATAAACTCAAACTGGGAACCAGAAACCCTTGTCTGCTCCCAAGGTCTTGAAAGCCTTGGTTTACAAGGGGTTGGCCAAAGAAAGTCAGAATGAGGCCACTTGCTGGAGTGCTGGAGCCAATCAGTCCCAAACCTCTTCTGGTCTAGAGCTGAACTATGGGAACAGTCCACCAAGCAAGACCTGGAAAAGAAATCAGGAGACCGGGTTCAAGTTCATGTTCAGTCACTAACTCAACTTAGGGAAATCATCTACCTCCCTGACCTCTTAACTCTCATTGCGCTTTAACACTGCCTGAACTTTCACGTTTAGATAATGGTGGTGAAAGGTCAAAGACATCTGCCTGGTCGTTTGTTATTTGTGTAACCTGAGGTAAGTGACTTCTCCCTCTGGTCATCCTTATCTCATATAGAAAAGGGGATTGTTGGACTAGATAATCTCTGAAGTTCCTTGGAGTTCTAAAGCTAAAATCTCACGACCTATCAGATGAGAATAGACCATTCCTATAAATGCAGTGTTTGAGAGGGCAGAAGGGAACTAGAATGAGACTCATGGGGGAAGGGGAGAGAAGAGGGGATGAGGAGGGCCTATGCTGACCCTAATAAAATATCATTTATTATGACTTCTCCTTTGGGAACTCCTTTAGCCCAGGGCCCAGTTCTGAGGGGGCATCCATAGCAGAACCAGGAGACGGGTGCATGGAGAGGTCAGAGGGTAAAGCAGAAGCAGCTTATCATAGAGAAAAGGTCATTCACTGCTTCTGCAGTCAAAGGATCTGGGTTGGAATACCAGCTGAGTCACCTACTAGCTATATGACCTTGGGGAGGTCACTTCCCCTTGTTGGGACTACTTATATGTAAAATGAGGGGATTGGATTGTAAAATACTTTCTGGTTCTGTCATCTTACGGCTCTAGGCCCCCTCCCCACCCCCAAACCATTATATTGATAGCTTATAGTTACAAAGATTTATATAGTGTTCTATAGTTTTAAAAACTTTTCTAACAGCTATATAATGTAGGTAAATCATTATTTATCTTCATTAGGCGGCCAGATGGTAAAGTGGATGGAAGGCTAGGCCTGGAGTCAAGGAAGACCTGAATTCAAATTCGGCCTCAAACACTAGCTGTGTGACCCTGGGCAAGTCATTTAACCTTTTGCCTTAGTTTCTTCATTTGTAAAATGGGGATAATAATAGCACCTACCTATTGTTGTGAGGATCAAATGAGATAATAATTGTAAAATACTTAGTAAAGCTGACACATAGTAAGCACTGTATAAATGTTAATTATTTTACTGATGAGAAAAACTGAGGTTAAGAGAGATTAAACAGCTCACATAGGATCACTTGGTATTATATTCTGTATAATATATATACATATACATACACACACATATTAATATGGCAGATCCAAGATTCAAACCCAGGTCTTCTGACTCTAAATCAATTGCCATTTCCTCCCTCTCTCCCTTTCTTCCTCTCTCCCTCCTCCCTCCCTCCCTTTCTTCCTTCCTTCCTTCCTTCTTTCTTTCCTTCCTTCCTTCCTCTTCCCTCCCTCCTTCCCTCCCTCCCTTCCTTCCTTTCTCCCTCCCTCCCTCCCTCTCTCCTTCCCTCTCTTCTTCCCTCCCTCCCCAGTTCATCTTTCTTTCTTTCTCTCTCCCTCCCTCCCTCCCTTCCTTCCTTCCTTCCTCCTTCCCTCCCTTCTTCTTTCCCTCTCTGCCTCACTTCTCTTACCTTTCTGTTCCTTTCCATTTTTTCCTTTCTTATTTTAAAATTTTTCTTGTTTTTCATTGCTTTATGTTTTTTTCATTGTTGTTGTTTCTCAATATTTCTACAGCATGGAACTGAACCCTCTCTTGCAACAAACTAAAATAATTAAGCAAAAAACAACTGATAACAGTGTTCTGCTAGTGCATGCAACATTCTGCCTTCTGGCCCCCCTCCTCTCTGCTTAGAGGAAGCAAGTATGCTAAGACATTTACTATAATAGATATATAGGGTAACAGATATAGGGTGTTTTCAGGTCTACATTAGAGAAGGCTCAATAAATCCACATTTCCTGCTTTGCTCTGCCTACCCAAAACTGCAGTCAACTGGTATAGTCATTTCTTGCTTCAGTGTCTGGAAGGTCCTTGTTGTGAATTTCTTTGGCCAGTTCATTCTCATCACTACCCCAATTCCCCCAAGGACTTCTCTCCCAAAATGCTTCTTCTTTCAACATCTCTCTTATAAGGGCCAACCTCCTTTCATCTTTTTTTTTAGTCATGTCTGATTCTTCATGATCCCATTTGGGGTTTTCTTGGTAGAGATCCTGGAGTGGTTTGACATTTCCTTCTCCAGCTCATTTTACAGATGAGGAACTGAGGCAAATAGGGTTAAGTGACTTGCCCAGGGTCACAAAGCTAATACATGACTAAGGCTGAATTTGAATGCAGATCTTCCTGACTCTGGGCCTGGAGCTCTACCCTCTATACCACCTAGCTGCAGTTTATCTTACTTAGCATGATACATCAGTTTAGTACGGTATACATACACACACACACACACACACACACACACACACACACACACACACAAAGTTTTCATATTTTAGAGCTGAAAGGGGATTTACAGATCATCTAGTCCAAACTCTTCATTTTAACAAATTAAAAAACTGAGTCCCAGGAAAGGGAAATGACTTAACCAAGGTCATAAGTGGTAGAGCTGGGATTGGAATGAAGTATTAAATTGGTTGGTATTGGTCATAAGTGTAACAAATCAGAGAAGGAAGGAATGATTGTGGGTTAGAGCCATAGAAAAGGGATGGCCTTGGTTTTGTTTTTTTTCTTTGTCACAAGGGAGCATTTTGTCCAGAGGAGGTAAAAGAAAAGACCGACCATGTAAAGACAAAAGGCATAAGTAAAATATATTGTAAAGTGAAGGGGTCGTCAGGCAGCTAGGCTCAATGAGTAAGAGTGCTAGACCTGTAGTCAGGAAGACTCACCTTCATAAGTTAAAATCTGGCCTCAAACAATAGCTGTTTGACCCTGGACAAGTTCCTTAACCCTGTTTGCCTCAGTTTCCTCATCTGTAAAATGAGCTGGAGAAGGATATGGCAAAACTGCTCCAGTATCTTTGCCAAGAAAACCCCAAACGGGGTCATGAAGAGTAGGCCACAGCTAACAAAGGACTCAACAGCGCAAAGCATAATGGGATTAGTCTCCATCATTTTCCTTTTCTCTAAAAACTGATGCATCCAGTGGAGAAGGGAAGTCATGTTGTTGTAGGGAAAAAACCATCAAAACTCAAAACCAGAAGTCAGACCGCTGGAGTGCTAGTCCCACGTCAAATCCAGTGATTCTGGACTTGACTGGCTATGTGACTTTTCTGGGCCACAGAACCTTTTGTGCCTCAGACAAATCCCTTGAAGTTTCCTGCTGCCACCAAGATGAGTGAGTGATCGGCCAGAAGGACATACCAGATCTTTCCAGCAGAGCAAGGGGATAGGATCATAAATTTAGTGCAGGAGGGGGCCTTTGAGGGTATTTAATGCAACCCCACACCCATTTTGCAGAAGAGGAGACTGAAGCCCCAAAAGTACTTACCTAAGACCACACAGGCAGTAATTACAAGATTTGAGCCTAAGTCCTTTGACTCTAATTCCAGCACTCTTCCCACTGTACTGTGCTCCAGAGTACCATAATTGTCTCTTAACAACTAGCTATGAACAAGTAATTTCACCTCTCTCAGCCTCAATTTCTTCAACTACATGTAAAATGAAAGGGTTGAATTGGATCCGGGGTGGGGAACCTGTGACCTTGAGACCACATATGGCCTCAAGACTGCAGGTTCCCCACCCTGAACTAGATTATAAAATCATGAAATATTACATCCAAATGGGACCTTGTTGTTCAGTTATTTCAGTCATACCCAACTCTTCCTGACCCCATTTGGGGTTTTCTTGGCCAAGGTAATAGAGTGGTTCACCATTTCCTTCTCCATCTCATTTTATAGATAAGGAAACTGAGGCTAGCACAGTTAAGTGACTTGCCCAGGATCAGGCATGTAGTAAGTGTGTAAGGTCAGATTTGAACTCAGAAAGATGAGTCTTCCTGAGGCTAGGCCTGGTACTCTATGTACTATACCACCCAGATGCCCAAATGGGACCTCAGAGAAGATCTACTCTAATCTCCTTATTATATAGATTAGGAAATTGAAACCCAGAGACCTATATTATTTCTAAGGTCCCTTTTAGCTTCTTCCTGAACTATAAAGGTCCAGTCTTGTCACCTCCCCTTTCCCCTTTCCCTTTTTCAGTAAACTCCATTGATTCTCCATTCCCTCCAGAATCAAATATAAAATCCTTTGGTATTCAAAGCCCTTCATAACCTACTTCTTCCCACCCTCCACTTTTCCAGTCTTCTTACATCTTGTATCTCTGAAGTTTGTTCCCCTGACAACAACCTCGTTGCTATTCCTACAACAAAACACTCCATCTCTTGGACTCAGACATTTTCCCTGGCTGTGCCCCATGCCTGGAATGCTCTCCTTCCTTGCTCCATCTCCTGGCTTCCCTGGCTTCCTTCAAGTCCCAGCTAAAAGCCCAACTTCTACAGGAAGCCATTCCTTCTTAATTCTAGGGCCTTCCTTCTGTTAATTATTCCCAACGTGTCCTCTACATAGCTTGCTTGTACAGAGTTGTTTGCAAGTTGTCTCTCCCACTACACCTTGAGCTCTACAGGAGCAGAGAATATCTTCTGCCTTTCTTTATATCCCAAGCATTTAGCACAGGGCCTCGCACAGAGGAGGTCCTTAATAGAAGTTTATTGGTTGACCAACTCGGCACCTAATATATAGTATACTTTATAACATATTTAATAAGTTCTGTGCAGACTTGTGCATTTTAACAGTGACCTTATGGTGATATTGCCTCAATTTGAAAAATAATATGTGTATGTGTGTGTATCTATCCATCCATCTATCTATCTATCTATCTATCTGTCTGTCTGTCTGTCTGTCTATCTATCTATCTATCCGTCCATCCATCCATCCATCTACCCATCCATCCGTCCATCTATCTATCATCTATCTATTTATCTATCACTGTCTATCATCTGTCTATCTATCCATCTATCTATATACATATATATGTGTATATATATATATATATATATGGAGAGAGAGAGAGCTTGTAAACATTTATAAAGTGTAGTGATTCGTCTTATACTTTGTATATTTTTGTTGTCTCCCCTATGAGACTGTAAGTTCTTTGAGAGTAGGAACTGTTTTAGTGGGTTTTTTTTATCCCCAGCACTCAGCACTGTATTTGGCAAATACTAGGCACTTAAATGCTTATTCACTGATTAACTTACTAGTCTAACCTGTACCTAAGCAAAAATATCCTCTATTGTATGACTCACTGATTACCCGGAAACTGTCTAGCAATAGAACAGGGGTGGGGAACCTTCAGCCTCAAGGTCACACATAGCCCTCTATGTCCTCAAGTGTGGCCCTTTGACTGAATCCAAACTTATAGTCAAAGGGCCTAACTTGAGGACTTAGAGGGCCAATGTGGCTTTGAGGCTACAGGTTCCCCACTGCAATACAACTACTCACCTAATAGGAGTCATTCCACCCAGCAGTTGGAAAGTCAGTTCAAGATCGTCTAGGGCACAGTTGAGGGAGCAGAAACATATACTTTCCAGACAGATGACCTGGATACAGAGAGATAGATAGTCACTTGAAGACAGAGGCATGTGACACCTAGAAACAGAGAAGAGAGTCAACAATGGATCTATAGATTTGAGAGAGATCTAACTCTGTCCATCAAAGGTTGATCTACAGAGAGGGCTCAGAAAGAGAGAGCAGACACTAAGGACTTAAAGTACATGGTTTGTACATTGCTTTAGCTACATGTATTTTCTACAAATATGATTCATTATCATTATGCCCAAAGTTTGTGCCTCTTATTCTCATGGATGCTGTGTATATGAGTAGGAGAGTATATCCCCACCAAGGTTTATGGGTAGGAATTTAAACTTGAAGGGGATGATGGAAGGATTTCTTACAGATACTATTTTCAGTTTTCTATTTTAGTAAATGTCTTTGTTAAGAGCTAGTTGTGCCTAATGGCTGACTGTTAAGGGGAAGCATACTGATGGAGGCTCATAAGCTATAGCAGTGGCAATGAAGAACCACAGGCTACCTTAAGACTTGTAAGGGTAGTAACTGCCCTTTAGGGAGTTACTCCCTCAAGAGGTAATCACTAACAACTAGGGAAGTGGAGTCCAAAATGCAGGGGTGGGGATTGGAGAGATGACATTCCAGCTGCCTGCCCAGAGATTAGGAAAGAAAGATCTTGTATAGGAAACAAGTAAATCAGTTTGACTAGAACTAAGTGCATGAAGCAGAAGAATGTGACATCAGTCCAGAAAGATTATGCCCACTCTACAGGTGAAAAACATGAAGTTCAGAGAAGTTAGATGATCTGCCATGTTTTCACAGCTAATAAGGGTCAGAACTAGGAGACAGAACCCAGGCCATTTGAATCCAAGGTACCTTTTCCCTTTCCTGCCTTTTGTTAAGGGCAAGAGAGACTTGGGAATGGAAGACATCTGTGCTCTTAACAGAATTATGCTTCTGCCCAAGATGCAGTGATTTAATAATTAAAACAATATCTATGAGATGTAAATATATGGTATTTGTAAATTAAATTATATTGTGGCTTCTCAAAGCCAATTATTATGTAACATATCTCTAATCATTTAAATAATTAGTTCATTGAATATTAATTCTAACATTTACCACAGGCAGTGATTATAAATCGCTAAAATGGCCCATGAGGTTATGTAGTTTTTATTGAGACTCAAGATGGTCCTTAAAATATTCATTGTGAATTAGACATCCAGGGCCTTGATTGATTTTAGTTATATTCCGTTATGTGTTTATAAGCCTAGGAGGGTAGCATGTAGGTTTTAGGAAACTGAATTTCGGGAGGGTAGGAGATGCACTAGTTCTGAACTGTGCATGAAGAGTTAAGCCAAGCTTTCAACATCATCACTCAACTGAAACTGTTCTCTTTTAAGTTACCAATGATCCAAGGGCCAAATCTAGTGGCCCCTTCTCAGTCTTCATCCTTCTTGGTTTCTCTGCAGGATTCAACATTACTGACCACCTTGGATTCCCCTTCTTCTCTGAGTTTTCTTGGTTCTCTCCATTTTCTTGGTTCTCCCCCTACCTGTGATCACTCCTCAGTTTCTTTTACTGAAAAAAAAAACAAAACCCAAACCACCTATATCCTGCCTTCTAACTGTGGGTATACCCCAAATGTCTGTCCTGAGCCCTGTTTTCTTCTATTTATCTTCTCTTAGTCATCAGCTAACAGAAGTCCAATTATCATCATTCTGGAGGGGGCTCTTGGATCATCAGGCAATGTGGTATAGACGATTGAGTGCTAGGTTTAAAATAGGGTTTAAATAGATTTAAAAATAATTTTAAAATAAAAACAAGTTCAAACCCTGTGTCAGATGCTTACTAGTTGTGTGACCTTGGATAAGTCACTTAATTTCTCCTAGTTTCAGTTTCCTCATTTGCAAAAAAAAGGAAAAACCTTTGTCACAAGGTGTTGTAGAGAAAAATGAGACATGTGTACAGTACTTTGCAAGCCTTAAAGTTATGTAATGACTCAACAAACTCTAGTGGTTTCCAACTACCTATGCATTCAAATGCAAACTCTACTGGCATTCAAAGCTCCTTACAACTTGTCTCCAACCTACTTTTCTTCCTTTCATACATTATACCTTTTCATGTAATGAAAAAAAATTACCATCTTGCTGTTTCTCACAAATGATATTCCATTTCTCAACCTCAAATCCTTGCCCACGCTGTTTCAAAGACCTAGAATGTACTTTTTTCTTCATCTTTGCCTCTTAGGATCTCTAGTTTTCCTCAGAGCTCATTTCAAATACCACCCCCCCATATGACATTTTTTCAAATGCTCCACCTCTCATAGTTGCTAATGTTTCTCCCCATGAAATTACCTTGTATTTATTTTGCATATAATTATATGTGTACAAATTGTATGTCACAACAAAATATAAACTCCTTGATGGACGTTTCATCGCCTCAGGGAATACCCCTAGGGTATCAGTTCTCAACCAGTGGGTTGCGACCCCTTTGGGGGTCGAATGACACTTTCACAGGGGTCACAGGGGTCACCTAAGACCATCGGAAAACACATATTTCTGATGGTCTTAGGAAGCGAGACACCACTCCTCTATCTGTCTCCAGGCCTGTCCACCCACATGCAGATACACCCACAAAGGAATATTAAAGGATCTTAGCATTAGGAAGGTCGAGAACCACTGCCCTAGGGATACCCCTGGAGGACTTTACTCGTCAGGGAGAGTGGGATTGTGATAAGTATCCCCAGAGGACATGATATACATACATATATAATTTAATTATAAAAAGTTATTGGCTAAATTTCATTTTATTGATGTTCAGTATTATTCTTAAGCAATTTAAGCATGGTCATTTTTATCTGTCTGTAGCTCCTATAGGCAAGAGGGGTGATGGTGGGAGACTGAGTGAAAGTATATAGTCTGTTTTTTCCAGATGAAAGGAGGGGCTAAAGGACCACAGTAACGGCTAGCAGATTGGGGGAAGCCCTGGAAGATGTAAGGTTACTAATTCATTGCAAGAGAAAGGCTCTATTACCTGCTTCCCCTCATTCACCCCCTCACTTGAGTATAATCATGAGTAGTTTGAGCCTAGTATGGTTCAAGGACATATCTAAAGTGTTGGTCAAATAACTGAGGAAGAACAAAAGGGAAGCCATGGACCTATAATTCTAGACCTAATTGCATACCTTTATTGAAGTTCTATCAATCTGTCTGTCTGTCTCTCCCTGCCTTTTGTCTCTCTCTGTCTCTGCCTATCTCTATATTTCTGTCTTTCTCTGTCTCTTTCTGTCTCTGTCTCTCTTTGTCGTTTGGTCTCTTTTTCTTTGTATCTTTCTCTTTCTGTCTCTATCTCTTTCTCTCTGTCTCTGTCCATCTTTCTATCTCTTTCCATCTCTTTCTGTCTCTTTCTCTCTCTGTCTTTGCCTCCTTCTCTCTGTCTCTACCTTTCTCTGTCTCAATCTCTGTCTTTATCTTTCTGTCTCTCTGTTTTTTTTTTCTCTGTCTCTGTCTCTGTGTCTCTGTGTCTCTATGTCTGTCTGTCTGTCTGTCTGACTCTCTATCTCTCTCTCTTTTTCTTTCTCTCTCTCTCCAAAGACACAAAGCAGGGTTTGAGAGCTAAGAACAAATTCAAAGAGGGAACGTCTTGACCAAAGTACAATGGAGGATGCAGAGCAAAGAGACTGTCCTCAGAGTTACAAAAAAGAGGAAAAGGTATAAAAAAAAAAGTTTTTTTTTCTTCTTCCCTAAGGATTATTTTGGTGTTTGCCTTTCACTAGGTACACAAGTAGAAGCCCATCTCTCCTTAGCTAAACAGTGCTCTGGTTTTCTTCTCAAAAGTTTGGGGAGATTTCATGGCTGGGCCTCTGCCATGTTCTTGAGGTTTTGTGGCACTTGGTCTGTTGCAGTGCTGATGTTCTATGGAAATACTTAGCTAGCCTATCTTGTGACTTCTAAGTTCCCAGGCCATGTCCCTGCCAACACGTTCTTCTCCCCCCATTTTTTTGTCCTAGGGGATTAGGTACTTGTATGTGCACTGTATATGCATGGTACATGCATTGTACTTGCCACCCTTTTGCCATCAAGAGGGTCTATGTGTAGTAGTAGTGCTAATTACAACCACAACAATAGAGATAGCACGATACTATGGCAAAAACACTAGTCAGAGGACTGGAAATTCAAATCTTGCCTCTGTTACTTATTATGTGATCCATGGCAATTAACCTCTCTGGGTCTCAGTTTCCATATCAGTAAATGAAGGAGGTTTCTTCCTAAATAAATCTATGATCCCATTATCCTAACAATAATTATAAGTGACATCTATATAATGTTTTAAGGTTTTTGAAGGACTTTACAGACATCATCCCATTTGAACCTCACAACAGCCCTGTAAGGTAAGGTACTACAGATTTTAATATCCTCATTCAAGAACATTAGACTGAGATTCTGGATGCCTGATTTAGAATTCCAGTCCTGTCACCGGCTGATACATACTCTGGGCCTCACTTTCTTCATGCACAAAATGATGGGGTTGAACTAGGTGGTCTGCCAGGTCCTTTCTAGCACTTGAATTCTATGGTTCTGTGTCCACATGAGCTCTACAAATCCTTCTAACTGTAAGATTCTGATTCTGAGGCTGGAATTCAGTGTCTGGTATGAATTGGAATTTGGAAGGCAATTCACATACCAGTAGGATGCTTGTGTAAGAAGTTATCCGAAAGCTACTCTTTCAAATCCAACTGACAATCATTTATTTTGATTCAGATCCTTTCCCATGGTAGTCAGAGGGAGATAATTTAGGAGTATCCTGTTTTAAACAGCTAATCCTTTGGTAAGGGAGTGGGTCACATGGGACCAGAAGTGAGAAAATGCTGTATTTAGTACCAGAGGGCTCTAGCATAACATTTTAAAAGTGACTCAAAGGTGCTCTAGGAATCACGTAGGAGAAATTACTTTCAGGTCATAGATGGAGAAGCCATTGCCTGGAGTCACACCATGAGTGAGTGAGTGAGTGAGTGGTGCAGTTCAGAGAAGAGCCCAGCTAGGCTGATTGTTGAGAATTGGATCTGAGTCTGAAACCCAGTTCTGCCACTTGACTACTCCTGTCTGCTTGTTAAGTTACCTAGTACCTCTGGACCTCAGTTTCCTCATCTGTGAAATGAGGAGTTGGGTTATATGGCCTCTAAGGTCCCTTCCAACCATAGATCTATGATCTGAAGACCTTATGAACTTAAAAGATACTATACAAACCATTTGGAATACATTACTCTCAGGATGCAGTGGGAGAACTTGGCCTCAGTTTACTCATCTGTAAAATGAAGAGGTTGGACTAGATGCCTTCTAAGGTCTCTTCCAGATGCAGATCTATGATCTTTAATGTATTTACCTTTAGACTACTCTGTTCTTCCCTAGATGAACCAAACCTTCTCTGTGATGGACCATTCCCTTTATTGTTGTATGTGGGCAGGTTAGTAGGTAGCCAAGTGTTGCAGCAGATATAGTATCTGACATAGAGTCAGGAAGACCTTAACTCAGACCTTTACCAGTTGTGCTACCCTGGGCAAATCACTTAACCTCTCTCACCCTCAGTTTTCTCATCTATAAAGTGGGAATAATAGAAGTACCTCCCTCACAAGGTATGAGGATCAAATGTGATAACATACATAAAGTGCTTTGCAAACCTTAGACTACATAAACAGCAGTTATTATTATTACTATTACTTTTAATGTTCCCCTTCTCAGTAGTCCCAAGAGAATGCCTTCCATCCATACCCTGAACATGCTTTTCTTCCTTGTCTGCTTTGCTGATTAGATTTCAAATGGGATTAGTAGGACTGATGCCATTAAGTAAAAAGTTAACTCCTTTGGAAACAGTCTAAATAGTCTAGATTCCTTTTTTTTTAAGCCTCAGATTCCATTAAGATGAAACACTGAGAGCCACATGGATTTGGTTTCAAGAATCAAGAATCAGAACATCAAGTACTAGGGCTTCAGTGGAAACCCCAGCTTGGGTGAGGGAAAACAGAGAGGGGAGGGTGGCAGCAGATCCAGCAATACTGGTGCAACAGTGACTCATTAATAAGGTCAGAAAACCGTCCTCAGTCTGGCATTCAGTTAAGCACTTGTAGCAGGGATGAATCTTGGCCGCTATGATGGGGCTGCTCTGGCCCTACCAGATTGCATACCATAGATGCCTGAACTGAGGCCATTGGAGTAGGGATATTTCTTCTGCCCCCCACACTTGCACATCATCAGAATGCTGTGTTTGGAACAACCAGCTCTATCCCTCTCCCTCTTTATTTCCAGTACTTTCTTGAGACTCAGAGAAGCCTTAGGGCAATTTTCATGGACTGGCCCAGCTGTCACAGAGGAAGAGGAGAAATAAAAATGCAAAGGCCAAGGGAGCCTCATTATGAATCCCAGAAAGACTTACTGAGAGGGGCTGATCCAACGAGAAATGTTCCTTAGGTATGGAGAGAGGGGAGAAGCAAATGGTATCAATTCCCCTTGACTTGGCTAGGATTAGAAAATAGGCACTTTTGCATTGGCAGGGCTAGTAGAGAGATGTCCACAGGACTTGAAGAGGCCCTCTGTTTGAATATAGTGTAGGACTGTGGGACCCCAGTTAAAAAACAAAAAGAGTAAATAGCCTCTCCCTGTTAATGAAGAACTAAAACACTATTATTCTCTCCTCTGGTTCAACTGCTGGAAAGCCAATGCCAACCCCTAGGGAAAAGGAGTAACTGCCAGGAAGCATCTGTAGCAGGGAGAAAAAAGACTAAATTCATCCTGGCCCAATGGGTGAACAAATTACAATACTGTCTATTTTGGAGCTGGCATTATTTCCTGGAAGATGAACAGTTGTGTCTGCTAGAAGAGAGAAGAGCAACAGAGAGCAATTTAGAGACAGCCATAGTAGTGATAATGAAAAACTGAGCTTCCATAGGGAACCCCTTATTATGCCCCCTACTAGAGCCTTACCCAAGGCATTACTGTGAATCACTGAGATGGTTCAATTCTCCATTAGACTGGGTGGAAAGTGAGGCAAACCAGAAGGGGGAAAGGGTTTCTAACAGCTCCCTAAGGTCTTGAGTAGTTTCTGCCTTCTTTGGTATGTAAATAAAATTTGTTCTGTGTCTGATAC
>CM053581.1:180916971-180965446 GCA_028627135.1 Pseudochirops cupreus | reverse complement strand
TTGTATACCAATTTGGGCCTTTCACTGTGCTAAGTGCTATAGGGACTATAAAAGAATATAAGATATGACTCCTCCCCATAGGAAGCCTGTAATTTAGTTGGGGAATGAAGAAAGTGATTAATGGGGCGGGGCGGGGGGGGGGGGGAGGAAGAGTGGAGTTGGTGTAGACCACTAAGAATTTCTAGACATTGAGTTCCTAGACATATAGTTCCTTGGACTTAGCTATTGAGAGAGAGTGGCATATATGAGAATTGTACACATTCCCCAGGAGAGGGGAACCCAGGGGTTAAGTAATAGAAATCCTTGAATCCTAGTCTTTGAAAAAGAGTAGCTAGAATTCCTGAAATCTCAACCCTTTGAGCAATGACAAGAATTCCTGGTCTGAGGACTTAACACCTAGACCTGGAGTTAGAAAAGCAACAAGAGAGTGAGCTTAGTAGAAAGGAGGAAAAACCTGAATGTTGCATTTTGCTACTACTATGAGTTATTTGGATTGAAGTTCCATTGGGAAGAAGATTGCCTTTTTAGCAACCCCAAGTTCATTTCTGCCTTTTACAAATGAACTGGAGAGAGGGAATCAAACTCATATTATTAGTTACCTCAGTTCCTGGGAGAAGTGGGGTCACACTTAAAGCCTTTGTTACAAAGCATTTGCCTCACTAAATTCATTTTCAAATTAAATATAGCAAATGTATACATTGCTATTGTTTCCTCTTACTTGCCACCAACCTATGCTGAGTTGTAGAGGGTTGTATTTCATTCTTTACTGTCTAGGCCAGCTGTAAAATTTTGCATAGACTTGATCTAGCTCCCAGACTTCTAGTGGTTTGCTCTTCCAAACTTTTGAAGCTGACAAGGTTATAGCTATCTCCAATACTCTTTCCTCTATGAGGAGGAAATAATAAATACAAAGAGGAAAATAACAGGGACCATATATCAGCCCTAAATGGAGAGGGCCTGAGGGCTCTTCCTATCTGGAGGCTTCTAGCATTTCTCTGTAACCTAAACTGCAACAAAAGTAAGATGGAAAGTAAAAGAAGGATGATTCTCGTTTTGGCCAGTTAGAGACTTGTGATTGCTGTGCAGTTCTAACTCAACAACCAGACCATGTCTTTGCCATATGGTTAGTCAACAAGAACCATCTACAGAATGTCCATGCATGCTCAGATTGCAATCAGAACAGGAGCCTTCCATCCATACACCTCATCATACCTTTCTGGAATCAGGTTCCTGAGTTTCTCCCCTTTGGGCTAAGAGCAGACAAGGCATACTGGGCATGCTCCAAGGATGGAACTCTATTGGCTATGTGGCTATCGTACCTTGAGACTTTGCACAGGAAGTAGAGACCCTTTTCATATCTGTGGACACTTAGATATGAACTTTATTTTTAGGTTCCCAGAAGAAGCTCTGAGGGGCAAAATGAGCTAAAGAGATATAATTGGAGATATCCCCTGAAAATAGAATTCAATGTGTAAAACATTGTATAAATGTATGAGTACAAGCAACAATAGTTTCTGCTTAATATGGAACTTTATAGTTACTTTCCCCACAAGAACTTTGTGTGAAAGGTAGTACAAGTGTTAAATACACTTTACAGATGAAGGAACAGGCTCAAAGAACTTGTCTAAGTTTACCCAGCTAGTAAGCAATAGAGATACTCCTTGAATCCAGACTCCTGGCAGTTTTTAGAGCATTTACAAATATTAGCTTAGCTATTAGTACTATAAATAGATCTTTCTTCAATAAAGAATATACTATTATTAACTGCTACAATCAATTAACATTAATCATACTAATCTTGGCATTGTTGATAAAAATGGAGTCAGAAGAGAGAAGGAAGTTGTAATTAAATGGAAACATGGCTCACAAGCTCTCTTTGAAGAGGTAAATAAAGGAATTGGCAGAATTGGTTTTATTATATATCCAAAGGCAACAACACATTATTTCATGGGATACTTCTCATCTTATATTGCAGTGCTCATAATAAATATTTATCAAAAGTACATTGCAAAAGTAAATATAGCTTATGCACCATCCATTATAGAGGATGATTAAGGAGAAAAATTTTATAACCTGCTAAAGAAGACCCTCCAAATTCAATCAACATAATCTTTTATCCTGGGTGATTTCAAAGCAAAGGGAGACAAAGACAGCCAAAAGTATGTTAGAAAAAATATGGCTCAGGAGTAAGATAAGCCAAAGAAATGAAGACTATACAGAAGCTTTACTCTTATACATGAAGTATATTCAGAGAGGTCAAGAAAGATGAAAGAAAGAAAAGAAAAGCAGGAGATTTCACAATCAAAAGATCATTGGTGTCTTTGGAGAGAAAGAATATTCAAGAAAAAAATCAGAGTATTGAATGTGTTGAGCACTGGCTAATATCACCAAAATTAAGATTGATTATACTTTAACAGTTAGGAGAAGATTTTTTACTGATAGGAACATTATTCTTAAATCAATTATCTTTGTGCAATTGGACCACTGACTTACTTGTTAGAGAAAAAATCAAAACTAATGTAAAGCTTTAAAAAAAAAAAATAAAAAGAAAGAAAGGATATGGTATATAATGAAAATAACTCCAGACTGACCTATTTAAACAAGTTATGACACTAAGGAAAATGGAAAAAGGAAATGACATCAACACCAATGATGACAATTTCATGTAGAAATTTGACCAATATGAATCAATTGCTACAGCCTAAACTCCTTATTTGGTGAACACTTGGCTTATGTGCCAAGCAGAACAAGGACAGCCAAGGGCAATGCTGTTCTAGAGCATAAATTTAGTTCTATAATCTTATGGAAAAGGATAGTGTAAGAGCATGAACATTATTGACTCAGAAAACAATGAGTACAAGGAGGAAACCAGGTTCAGAAAAGGAACTTTGTAAAGCGATCTTTTTAAAGGAAGAAACTGGAAGGCAGAAAACATATAAAAGATGGAAAAGATCGGCCAAGATTTTTATAACAAATTCTTTTCACCACCAGAGACCCTAACATCCCAGTTCCAAATGTGCTTCTAGAAATATATATTCCCCAAATACTGCAAGGGTTGGTTGATGAGATTATTAAATTATTCAGTGATCTCTGAAAGACTGTGGTGAAAGAGAAAGGTGCTGCCATATTTTTAAAAATCAATTACTTTTCTGATTTTCAAAAAAGAGAATGCACTTTGTAAACTGTAGGTTATTTAGCTTGACTTTGATTCCTGGTGGCATTCTAAAATACATTATTAAAGAAATGGTTAATATATTATTAAAGAACACCTAGAAAAGAAGCAGTGATCAAAAAAAGCCAGCATGGTCATTTATAAAACATATTATGGTATACTAATCACATTATTTTTTCTTTTCTTTTTACACTGAAGCTAATATAATTTGCCTAGATCCTAACAAAAGATTTAACAAAGTCTAACATGCTCTTTAGGTGGACAAGATGGAGAGATGGGAGCTAGCCAATACCATAGTTAGGTGGATTTGGACTTGGAATTTGGAATTGGTTATATGATTGGAGCCAAAGAGTAGTCATTAATGATTTGTTGTCAGCTTAGGAAAAAGTGCCCAGGAATATACTAGGTCATGTGTTGTTTAACATTTTTATCAGTTCCTTGGATAAAAATAGAGGCTAAACTCCTTGAAAAGTCAATCTACACTCTCATCTTCTCGCTGTTCCTCTCATTCTCTTTCTACCAACCTTGCTTCCAACCTCATTGTTCAACTAAAGCTGCTCTCTCCAAAGACACCAATGATCTTTTGATTGCTAAATCTCCTGCTCTTTTCTTTTCTTTCTTTCATCCTTCTCCTTGATACTCTCTTCGTTCTAGATTTCTATGTCATTACTCCATCTTAGTTCTCCTGTCTATCTGATTGATCCTGCCCATTCTCCTTTGCAGTATCTTCATCCAGGTTATGCCTACTAACAGTGGGTGCCTCCCAGGACTCTTCTTTTCTCCTTTTATACTATTTTCACTAATTCCCGTGGATCTAATTATTTTCAATGTGCTCATATTTCTCAAACTTACTTATTTAGCACTAATGTCTCTCTGAACCTCCAGTCACACATATACAACTGCCTACTAGACATTTCAAACTGGATGTCTACTAGGCATCATGTCTGAAACTGAACTCATTATCTTTTTCCCCAAGTTACTATTACTATGGAGGGATCTACCATCCTACTAGTCCCCCAGGCTCCCAACTTAGGCTCCCATCTTCAGTTCCTCACTCTTTCTCATCCCTCATATCCAATCTGTTGCCAACTCCTGTCTATCTTACCTTCAAAACCTCTCTTCTCTCCTCTAACACTACAACCACCCTGGTGCAGGCTCAAATCACCTCACGCCTGGACTATTGCAAAAGCAGTACTACCTGAAGTGTATCCTCTCTCCAATCTTCCTTCATGCAGCTGTCAAATTGATTTTCCTAAAGCTCAGGTTTAGCCAATTCCCCCTCCCCCATTCAATCAACTCCAGTGGCTATTACTTTCAGGGTCAAATATAAAATCCTCTGTTTGGCTTTGAAAGCTCTTCATAAACTGCTTCTCCTACCTCTACTCTTCTTATACCTTACATGGATATACATGTATACATGGATCCAGTGACACTTCCTGTTCCTCCAACAAGACACTCCATTTCCTGAGTCTTAGACAAGACAAGACAAGACATTCAAGGCAGGCTGACTGTTTTCTAGGCCAGGAATCCCCTCATTCCCCATCTCTACTTCATTGTTTCCCTGGCTTCCTTTAAGTCCAAGCTAGCATGCCACCTTCTGCACGAAGCATTTCCAGATCCTCCTTAATGCTAATTCATTGCCTCTGTTAATTATCTCCAATTTATCCTTTATAATATTTTGTTTGCACAGAGTTACTTGCATGTTGTCTTTTCCATTAGTCTGTGAGTGGAAATTGTTGGCTTTCTGTTTTATCCTGAGTGCTTAGCACAGAGCCCGGCACTTAATAATTGCTTGCTGACTGACTGACTAGATGATGTACTTATTAAATTTATAGACAGCTCATATATCAGATGATAGATTTCAGCATCCAAAAGATCTTAATAGTTAGATTATTGGGTTAAATTAAGTAAGTCAAAACATAATAAGAATAAATGTAAAGTTATTATACTTGGTTTAAAAAATTAACTACACAAATACAAAATGGAAAGGGGCATGGCTAAAAAGCAGTTCACCTGAAAGAGGTTGAAATAGGAGTGTGACGGGATTAGTGGCTTTCAAGTTCCATAAGAGTCAATAGTACAGTAGCTTAAAAAGTTAATGAAATCTTAGGCCGCAGGACTGCTGTAGTGATGTTACCATCCAGGGACATATCTAGAGCTAAGTGGCACAGTAGAGTGTTGGAACTGGACAGACTTAAATCCTGCCTTGGGCATTTACCTAGCTGTGTGACCCCAGGTAAGTCACTTATTTTTCTCTCAGCATCAGTTTTTTCACCTGTGAAATGGGGATAATAATAGCACTTACGTCACAGGGTGGTTATTAGGATCAAGTGAGAATAGTGTGTAATGTGGTAGGTAAATGCTATCTATTATCATTATTGTGTTCAAATACCACATTTTAAGGAAAGTGGTAAGATGGAAAGAACCCAGAGGATGGCAACAACAATCTTGCCATTTGAGGATTAGTCAGGGGATCCTGACGTGTTTGTCCTAGGGGAAAGAAGATAAGTAGAGCCTGATAGGTGTCTTCAAGAATGTGGAAGAGGGATTATACTTGGTCCCCCAGCCAACCAAGAGAAGACCATCTGACACACAACAGACCAGAACTGCAACACCACCAGGCTGGGGTACCCTAAGAGTAAGGCAAAGCACTGCCCCTTCTGCAGTGAGGGGGAAAGGGGATGAGGAGTGGGGATCCTGACTTCACCAGCACCACCTGCTCTCTGGTTCTGCCCCGCTCCTGTCCCCCTCCAGCCATTGAACAGGAAGAGGAGCACCAGCACCAGCAGCAGGTCAGATCTGGGGACTCAGCACCCTTTGCAATGGTTGGGCCTGGAACTTACTTCCTCCTCTACTCTACCTCAGAGAATCCTTCTCCTCCGTAAGTCCCAGCTCAAGCACCATCTTCTACATGAAACCTTTGCTGGTCCCCTCAAAGGATCCCCTCTTAAACTGCCTTGTAGTTAACTATTTTGCATTTATTCCACATGCGTGTGCACACATATACATATATGTATATGTGTGTATATATGTATATGTGCACACATATATTCACATACATACACACCATGCATGTATATATCTATACAGAAATAGATGTAGTAATCTATACATAACTATATGTAGTTATATATGACAGATGATGAAAACATATAGTTTGAGAGAGAGGAGACAATCACATAGATATAAACATGAAAATTTTTGTTCAGTCACGTATGACTTCGCGACCCCATTTGGGGTTTTCTTTACAAAGATGCTGGAGTAATTTTCTACTTCCTTTTCCAGATCATTTTACAGGTGAGGAAACTGAGGCAAACAGGGTTAAGTGACTTGCCCAGGGTCACATAGGAAGTAAGCATCTGAAGCCAGATTTGAATTCAGGAAGATGAATCTTCCCTACTCTAGTCCCAGTGCCTCCATCCACTTCAGCACCTGGCACTGTTCAATAAATACTTGCTGATTGTTTGATTGATTGATTCTGCTTAGCCTCAGAAGGAAGAACTAGGAACCATAATTCAAGTCACAAAGAGGCAGATGTAGGCTTAAAGTAAAGTAAAACTTGCTATTTTTTTGGTGGGTATTGCAGGATCATAGTTCAGAGCTATAAGGGACCTTAGGAGCTAACTAGTCCTGAAACACCCTCATTTTACAGGTGAGGAAACTAAGGCCACCAGAAAAGTGATTTGTCACGTAAGTAGGAAGTGGCAGAGAGAAGATTTCGGTTTGGGTCTTATGACTAAATTCAGCATTGTTTCCACTGTACCGAAATTATGAGTTTACTGGTTTGAGGAACTCCTAGTATGGAAGCTCCTTTCACTGATATAGATCAGCAACTCAGTGGTAGGTTATAGCCTTAGAGCGTTTCCTAGGGTACTGAAAAACTTAAATGAATTGCCTATAGTCATAAAAGTAATACTACCTGACAAAGTCAACAATTGAACCCAGGTTTTCCTAGCTCTAAGACTGTCCCTCTAGCTCAATGGTTCTCAACGTTCCTAATACCGCGACCCTTTAATATAGTTTCTCATGTTGTGGTGACTCCCAAGCATAAAATTATTTTCGTTGCTACTTCATTACTGTAATTTTGCTACTGTTATGAATTGTAATGTAAATATCTGATATGCAGGATGTATTTTCATTGTTACAAATTGAACATAACCCACAGATTGAGATCCACTGCAAGCTGCTGTGCCATGCCGTACTGACCATTGTAGTCATCCAGAAATGAAATGGCAATGGTGGCCTCTTCTCTTGAGATTTTTGTGTAAAGGTTAGATACCCAGTTGTCAAGTGTTTTATAGGTGGGATTCTTGTTCAGCTCTTATTACAGGATTGTTGTGAGGATCATATGAGAATAATATATGTAAGGTGTTTTGCAAACCTTAAAGTGCTATCTAAATGTCAACTATTACTCTATTAAATGGCCTGTGATATTCCTTCCAATTCCAAGACTGGGATTATTTTCACTGAATCCTGGCTCCCTGGAATGACAGATTTTGACTGTCAGCTGACAAGGGGCTTGGAGGTCATCTGCTCTAATTCCCTTCACTTTACAGATGAGGAAGCTGAAATCCATTAAGGTTCATTAACAAGTAAATGATGTGTAGTTTTCATATTCAGGGGTCTTCCTACTGCAACATTCACTACCACCATGGAAGTTTATTTCAGAGGATTATAAAACATGTGGAAGGTTTTAGAAAAGGGAATCACTGCCCTATCTGACCGAACCTCCCACAAATACCGTTCCCCAGGTGCCTTGCCTCATGTGACTCTTATCTTGTCCATAAGAGCCACTTCAGTTGTTCCAACTGGGCCTGAGCCCATCTTGCATGACAAATTGCTTACGTGAGCACAGTGGACAGGTGCAATCATAAGCCCAAAGAAAGACGTGGTTTCCTCAGCCTGGATCAACCTAGATATCTCTGGAAATTTCCTTAAGACGCTTAGCCAGATGGGGACCTTTTGATAACATCAAAAACAGAAGCCAACATGATCTAAACTCACATGTTCCTGAGCGGATTATGATGAACTTTGAGTGTCTACCCGGCTAGCTGATGTCAGCAGCAGTCTGGCAGGACCTGCTACTGACCCTTTCTCCTTAAACGAGAGGTAAGGAACCCCCTCTTCCTTCATCAGTCACTCCAGTAGTCAGACAGCCATACAACCAGTCTGTCAGCCTTTGAGATCGTCAGACAGTCATTGAAGCAGTCAGGCAGTCAACACCACAGCCCAGTGTGCACTGTATGGCAAGTGGTGTGTGTCATGCACCGTGCAGTGATGCAAAGGCAATAGGACTGCAGCGCATGCTCTTTGAATTACCAATGAAAACAATAAGAGCTAGCATATATACAAATATATGTGTGTGTATCGGTACATAAAGGTATATACTTGAAACCCTTAAAACACTAAGATGGATAGACAGGCAGACAGACTGATACATAGATAGTGTTTTAAAGGTTTCAAAGTGCTTTGCATCTGACCTCAGACACTTACTAGCTCTGTGACCCTGGGCAAGTCACTTTATCTCTGTCTGTAAAATGGGGGTATTAATGGAATGTACCTCCCAGGGTTATTGTGAGGATAAAATGAGATTTTATTTATAAAGTATGTACCACAGAATTTGTAACATAGAAGGCGCTATGTTAACCTCCTCTCTCTCTCTCTCTCTCTCTCTCTCTCTCTCTCTCTCTTTTCTTCCCTTTTCTCTCTCCTCTCTCCTCTTCTCCCCTTTCTCCTCTCATTCTTTCTCTTTCTCTCTCTCTCTTCCCTTTTCTCTCACCACTCCCCCCTCCCTCCTTCTCTTCCTCCCTCTCTCTCTCTCTCTCTCTCCCTCTCCCATTTTCTCTCTCCTCTCCCTCCCCCCATGTCTGTGTGTGTCTCCACTCACAGGCAAATATATACATCTATATCTATATCTGTCTATCTTATCTATGTTTATATATAGCTGTCTCTATATATATAACCTCATTTGATCCTCAAAATAGCTCATTATTTAATGAGTAAGACAAGACAAATTTAAATGTGGGAATCAGTATGAGGCAATAGAAAGAAATGTATACTTGTGCTACCATGAAATGGCTTTGTCTCTCTGGGTCTTAGTTTTCTCGTCTGTAAAATGGGCAGGGGAAGGGGTGACTGATTAGAGAAATGATGTCTAAGGCAGAAAGGTGCAGTGGATAGAGAACTAACCTTGGAGTTAGGATGATGTGGATTCAATTCTTACCTCCCATGTGTCCTGGTTGTATGAACCTGGTCAAATCACTTAATGCCTCAGGGCCTGTATAGGTGACAATTGTCCTAAAGTAGGACAATTGCTGGATTTGCATCCGGTAGAAAGAATTTCTTCACCCAGATTTCCCTGTGCCCATGAAATCACAGGTGTAGCATTAAAACTAGAAGTCTTCTAGTTATAAAGTCCTGATGACCTTTTATCCACATACCCAAGTGCCAAGGATCTAAGCAAATGCTGGAGAGAGGCTGGGGACAGTTACCAAATTGTTTGGAATGCTTGTTACAAAGAGTTTGTCTGCAAGGCAAGTAACTATGAAGAACTGAATCTTTTGGAGGCAAAGGGGACTTTTTGTTTGTTTTTCCTGGACTGTGCTTTTCTTTGTATAGAGATCTCCTGGTGAGAAACTTCTCAGTTCCTGCTCTCTAACTTAGAGTCAGAGAGAGTTGCCTGGGGCCACTGAGAGATAAAAAGAGTTGACCAGTGTCACACAGCCAATATGTGTCAAAGGTAGGAATTGAATCCAGGTCTTGCTAAATCTAAGACCAACTTTCTGTCTACTGGGCCAGACTGGATTATGACTTGGTTAAAAAAAAAAAGGGCATGAGGAGGTGATATCGTGGCTTTGGGTTTGGAACAGGTAAATTGGAAAGCATGCGTGTGTTAAGGCCAAGGAGAGGCACAGGAATTAGATAAAAGGGGGTCAGATGTAAAGGGACCTGAAATCCTCCATCAGGGCCACTTTTGAATGGAGAAGTAAACAGGAGTCCCTAAAGGGTTTTGAGAAGGGCAAGGCTCTCGAGAAAGTGAGCTCTTGGCTAGATTAACCTCTCTCATCTCAAAAATGAGGTTAAAATGGCCACAGGATTTTTGTGATGGTCAAATGATGCAAATATATATAATATATAATATATATATATATACATATATATGTATATATATATACATATATATAGTGCTTTGGAAATCTTAAAGCACTATGTAAATACTAGCTGTTATTCAGGATGTACATTTGGAGGGGAACAATGAGTAGGTTGAAGGCATAGAGGCCTGTGAAGGTACCTCTCCTAGTACTCAAGAAAAGGAAATTTAGGAAAATCCCATCAAATTTTAAGACTAGGAAGTCTTACCTATTTGCTCTCCCTAAAAAATGAATAAATGAATGAATGAATGCACACTAGTCCCTGGAGATATACATATAAAAGATGGGATATGAGTGGGGTACACTCTCTGCACCCTCTGTGAAGACTCCTCAGAATGTGAAGGGAGGAAACTATCTGGAAACCAGAGAGAGACTTTTGTAAGACTGGACAGACCTGAGTCCTGCGTTTACACAACCTAGGACCCTTCCCCCTTCCTTTGCTGTCCTTAGCATTAGGCCCCTTTTAGGAGTTTTTGACCTCCACCCTTGTTTGTGACCTTTTCCCCTCCCTTGCTTTGTCCTTTACCAAATAAGGCCATGGATGATACCTTGGTTTCCTGTCCCACCTCCCTGCCAATAGGAGATAGTGGCAGGCTTCTTTGTTATCCGCCATTGGGTTAGATTTCACGCCAAGGCTGAGAGCCCACCTCCTAGCCAATGGGAGAAGGGACAGCCAGAGGGAGGGGGGCTTGCCCGTGTTAGGATATGAATTCTTGTTCTGTCTTTTGTGACATTCCTCCTCTCCTTGATCCGGGCCATGGAGAGGACCATCCGCCTTCTTCCTGCAGGTGAAGAGAATAAAACTTCCTGTTCCTTCCTCAAGATGCCTCTGACTTTTGATTTTTCTTGGGTAGGGGATTTTTGGGGTCCCCATACCCCACACAGATATATTTATCATATAGGGTTTCTTGAAATGGAAATTTATTGCTTTATATTGAATCCTCTTATGTTCTGCTATGTACATGATAATATTTTTTCTTTTCCCTATTTTGCACTCAAGTTTCAAATAAATTCAAATATAATAATAAAAAAAAATGGGATGGTCTCTGCACTAAAGAAGCTTACAATCTAATGTAAGATATATAGAATAGTAAGGGCCAGGGAAGGGAATTATAGTCTGGAGAGTCACAGGGATTGGGAGTGGAGCCTCAGTGCTGGGTTCCAAACCACCTGAGATGGAGGAAGGTGAAAAGGATTTCCCGCCACCTCCTTAGGACATGTGGCGCCAGCAACAGGACTAAGGTTTTGGCCTATTTAATTTGTGCTTTTCCATTCTAGGTACAGGAAGTATAGTCTCTGACCCATAAAAGCAAGCTGCAGGGGTCTAGATCCAGGAGTCTAGGAATGTAGACTGAATATGGCAGCCAGACTAATTAGGAAACCCTGAGAAGTAAGTAAAAAGTAGGAGGTTAGCCCAGTGGAGCTCTGGACTTGAACTTGGTGGTATTAATGATATGGAGGAACTGATTTAAATTGTAAACCTGATCCCCCTGCTTTTCCAGAGACTGAGGTGCTACATGGGAATTATGCTATGCAACTGGGAGAGTCCACCTATTCTCCAAGGACTTATATTTATATAAAGAAAGGGGGGTTAGTAGGCTGTGAGAATTCTACAAAAGCTAAAAGTCTGGTGGTGCACAAAGGCAGAGGAATTGAAATATGAAAGGGAAGACTTTCAGATGAAAAATAGACCTTCCTCAAGCTAGGAAAGGGCTGAGGCTTGACTAGCTTGGAAGAGGCCAGTGAGATAATAAACTTGCCTCCTGGAGGTAGACTGCATTCAGAACTTTGTCCTCAGGTACTCATTTACATAACATCCTCTCAGGAGTAAGGGAGGTAGAAGTGACTGAACCAGAATGGAACACCTCAAGGCTGTGTGCCATACTCCACAGAAAATTTTGTAAACACCCTTCAGAGAGAGAAAGGACATTGAGGTCTGGCAGTTCGAAAGTCGTAGGTTGTCTTGGTTATATCTGTTCCCTACCATTGTAGTTCAAGATCATGCCCACTCTTCCTCCCATGGAATGTGTGTGTGTTTGTGGGAGAGTGTGCCTCTGGTATTGGGGGACATACTTCATAATTACTGTATTTGCTATGCCATTTGAGTAAATATTTTTGTTGAAGGACTGAGTCTACTCGAAGATTACTATGGGTTGGGGCCAATGATCTAGGTTTTATAAGATACCCACCTACAGGATTAGCCCTAATAGCCCCTGAAAGTAGTACCCACTCTTAGGACTGGTCTTGTCAGTATGAATCTAGGGAGGCCAAGTGAACCCAAGTAAGAGTGTTACTTTATGGTGATCCATTGAAGTAGGTTGCACAGTCATTATCATCCCCATTATGGTGAGGAAACTGAAGCTCAGAGGTCAAGTAACTTCATAGCAAATATCATCAGAGTCAGAATTTGAATCTGGAACTTCTGAGTCCAAGACCAGTATTCTTTGCATTACCAACTGGAATATCTGTAAATGTTAATGGGATTTAAGATCTTTTCCGCCCACTAATAGGCCTCAGGACCCCCATTGAGGGGAGCTTGCTTAGGGGAGCCTTGCTTGGAGGAAAGCTTTCGCACCTTTTGCTAATTTCTAATTAGACATTAAATCTCAAGGATTGTGATGCCTTCTGGCTCTGAGAAGTGTATGTAGAAGTGTGTGTGTATATATATATATGTATTTTGCTTTGGGGGCTTGCTTATGAGAATGATCTTGTGATTCCCTGGTCAAGATTCTAAGTGGCCGCATGTTCAGAGCTCCCTGACTGCTCAGATGTAAAGGCTCTCTCTCCATCCAGAGTTGTATGTAAAATATATAGCAATATTGCTTTGATTCAGGCAGTCAGAGCTCTGTCTGTTGGTCTTTATTTCTCTGCTTGAATTTTCTCTGAAGTTGAGGGTGCTGATTTTTCCCCTGAACTAGTGAATGTAATTTAAAAAAATTGTTGACCCCTTAAACAGCTATCTTTCCTAGTAAAGTAAATCTAAGAACCTATGCTAGCAGCCATCCTGGGTATGCCAGTGTGGTTGCCACTACAGCATCCTGGCAACGTTGAGATGTAGGAAGCTAAGTTCAGAGAATTTATTTGCCCATGACCAGCTTACATAGGTAGTAATTCTCCGAGCCAAGACAACAATTTGATTATCTTCTGAGTTTGGTCTTGAGAGCAGGACAAAAAAGACTTAGTTTAAGTCTTTTTTTTTTCTGGGTCTTTGGGCTCATGTGGTTTCTTCTCAGAATAAATTCTCTAATAAAGCTGAGCTGACACTCCTGAAGTTCTTTCCAATTACAAACCAGCATGGGGTGGTCAAAGGAAACCCAGAATAACACACGAGCATATGCAGCAGTGTTTAATAAAAACAGCAGTTGTTCAGTTGTTTCAGTCATGTCTGGCTCTTTTTGACCCCATTTGGGGTTTTCTTGGCAGAGATACTGGAGTGGTTTGCCATTTCCTTCTCCAGATCACTTTACAAATGAGGAAACTGAGGCAAACTGGGTTAAGTAACTTGTCCAGGGTCACATAGCAAGTTAATGCCTGAGGCCAGATTTGAACTCAGGAAGATGGGTCTTCCCGACTCTAGGCTTGGCACTTCATCCACTACACCACCTGGGCACCCATGTTACCTAAATCAGGGAAGCAGAGCAGCCCATCTCTAGGGGAAGAAGGCAGCAGCTGTGGCTAATAGCCCTGGAGGGAGTGGGGAGAGGGGATGGATAGGCAATGTCTTTTTTTCCAGCTCTGTGGTTGCCTGTAAATAGCCTATAAAGTCAGGGAAAACCTAGCCTTCTGGATTGCTGTTAGACCAGATAATTACGCTGTGGTAGTTGAACTGTGTATTTTGGAAGGGATAAGAGCAAAGGAGCCAGGTGAGTCAGGAAAAGTCACGTAGAATAGCATAGCTATGGGGAATTTGGTTGCCTGGGTTTTCTGTTTGTCTGTGATGTGGTGTGTGTGTGTGTGTGTGTGTGTGTGTGTGTGTGTGTGTGTGTGTCCATGTCCCATGAAAAGAACTTGTGTGTCAGATTGTGCTGTAAGGTACCTAAGGTCTTAGACATGAAATACATCAAACAGCTGGGGGACAGTGGTGACTTTGGGTCACAAAGTCTACACCAGCTGGGTCCTTAATCAAATCCTCTGAGTCTTTCCTTATTCTCTTAGCTGTATTTGGGTCAAGCAGTTGGGTGGTACAATGTGATACAATGGATACAGTGCTGGACCTGGAGTCAGGCACACTCATTTTCCTGGGTTCAAATATGGCCTCAGACACTTACTAGTTTTATAACCCTGGGCAAGTCATTTGACTCTATTTGCCTCTGTTTCCTCATCTGTAAAATGAGCTACAGGAAAAAATAGAAAACTACTCCAGTATCTCTGTCAAGAAAATCCCAAATGGGGTCATGAAGAGTTGGACATGCCTGGAAACAACTGAACACACACACACACACTCACACACACATCATCTGGGTCAGAAGTAGTAGGACCTAAATTGTCACAGTTCCTAGGTATTAGGAGTTAAGAGATAGGAGGGATTAGACAGATTTGAAAACTACAAGGCTCTGCAGCCTTTTTCATTCCCCAAAATTTGCTATGCAATTCTTGGACTAGTCCCTTCTCATGTCTGGTCCTGTCCCCTCATCTATTAAAGGAGAGGTTTGGGTTACATCAGTGATTTCCAAAGTGTGGTCTACAGAACTCTGAAATGAATGCTTATGAATTCCCTCAATAACATTCAAGTCTAAAAGCGTCCTGTGGTCAAATTAGTTTGAGAAACACTAGACCACTAGTATCTTTGAACTCTCATATTCTATAGATTAAACTAGCCTTTCCACTTCTATGGTCGACCACCAAGTAATCTACTGGAATATAGTGAAGGAAAGAGAGTCCAGCCAAGATATTTCACAAAGTCCATGCAGCAGAGAGCCCCTCTTGGATTTACTTAGCAACTATTTACTCTTAATTTAACCATAGTTCTAACAAGCTTATTGGATTTCTTGCTTACAACAAACTAGAAGTTGCTCCTTGGAATTTAAGGTCCTGGGCTATTTGCTGTGGGCAGCTAATCTGATCATGCAGGCTTTCTTCCTTCTTCACCTTGAATTAATGATAATCAGGCAATAGCACCAAAAAAAAAAAAGGGTTCCATGATCCTGATTTATTTTTATGTTGCAACTCATTTACCTTCCAGACCAATGAATGTGACATGCACAGCAATCTCCTGAGACAGAAAAGGCAAAGATTTGCCCATTCCCTTTGGAGGGAAGGTAACTCAGGAATTTTGAAATCTGTAGTGTGTGTACCATAGCTCAAGGGGAAAGAGCTCATCTTGTTCCTTCAGCCCTTAATACCTCAGGGGAGCCAAAGTGCTGGCCTTTAAACTTTTCCAGACTAAATGCAGGTTTCCCCCTGAGATTTCTGTTGGGCACTCTTCCTCTCTGGTTTTAAAAAAACCCATGTTCCCTTTAAAGGTCCTTGACTGGCCACAATCTCTTCAAATGGCGGCCACAGAGGCCAAGCTAGAGAAGCTGAGAACAGCTTCCCAGCCTGCTTGGGAAAGATTGCATTTTTCTATTTGCAGAAGCACAGATGTTGACCTTTGTTCTCCTCCATTGTCCCTGTGGGCCTCTTAGGCAATGACTACCACCATTCTCTTCTCTCTCCTTCTCTGTCACTGTAGTTTCTAGACACAGCAGGTCAAAATGGATGCCTAAGTTTGAATCTTGATTCTGGCATGTACTAATTGTGCCCTAATTCCTCTAGTTACTAACATCTCACCCATAATTTTACATTCATTTTGTATAGATTCCATTTTTACTTAGAATCATGGGATCATAAATTTAGGGCACGAAGAGACTTTAGAAGCCAATTAATCCCAACCCCTCCCCCCCATTATAGATGTGGAAATTGAAGCCCAGGGATGTCAAGAGACTTGTCCAAGGTCACACAAGTTGCAAGTGTCAGAGGTCCTCTGTCTTCAGAGTCAATGCTTTTTCCACAATGCCACCAATACCACACCATGAACATGACGTTGCTCCCCCATAGAATGTGAGCTCCTTAATGTGGTACATGCCTATAATCCTAGCTAACGCTAAGACTGAGGCTGAGGCTGGCAGATCTCTTGAACACTGGATTTCTGAGTTATAGTTGACTAAGTCAATTCAGTGTGTATGCATTAAATTTGGCACCAACATGGTGAGCCCCTTACAGATCCAGTCTGGCACCAATATGATGGCTACCTACCCTCCCATGGGCTACCAGGTTGTCTAAAGCAGGCGAACTACCTATCTCTGGTTAGAAAAGAGTACATACAATCAGTGCTGGCTTTGGCTGCCACTGATCTCCCAGCTTTAGATACTCAGTTTTGAACAACAACAGGAAATATATATATACACACGGACACACAGACACTTGTGTGTGCTCTTGGAAGGCAAAGACAACCTTACTTTTGTATTTTTCTCCCCAGTGCTTAGCACAGTGCCTGACACATAGTTAGCACTGGGGAAATCATCTCTGAGTCTCAGTTTTCTCATTTTTAAAATTAGAGTAATAATGCTTTCACTATCTACCTTTCAAGTGTTGCTTTTTCCCCCCAGTTTATGAGGGAAACACTTTCTTTTTCTTTTTTTTTCTTGCTTTTTGGAGGGAGGAAGGCAGGGCAGTTGGGGTTAAGTGACTTGCCCAAGGTCACACAGCTAGCAAGTGTTAAATGTCTGAGGTCGGATTTGAACTCAGGTTCTTCTGACTCCAGGGCCAGTGCTCTATTCCCTGTGTCACCTACCTTCCCCTAAAGGAAAACACTTTAAAAACTTTAAAGTATTATTCTTCCTCTCTCTCTTCCTTCCTTCTTCCCTCCCTTCCCTCCTTCCTTCCTTCCTTCCCTCCCCCCTTCCTTCTCTCTCTCCTTCCCTCTCCCCTCCCCTCCCCTTCCTTCCCTTTCATTCCCTTCTTCCCACACCCAAATTACTTCATACTTATTTTGTATATGTTAAGCTCTGTAGCAATAATTAGCTCGGGGCAATGTAACGGCTCTATAGGTTCCCTCTTTTTCTGCTATAGGGGATTTGTATTAGTTGGAAATCTAAATGTGTGATCACAATTGCTCTGAGCTCCCTGTTAGGAAAATTCCTGACGTTTAGGCAGATATTTGGTGCTCTGATTTAATTTATATTTATGTCCTTCTCTTGTTAACCTCAGACTCCTCTGTGGTTGAAGCCAAATTGGGGTTACCATTAGTGTTTGGGTAAAGAAGTACATCATCATCAACAAACCAAAACAGCTAACATCATATGCACCAGGCACTGTGCTAAGCACCTCACAAACGTTATCTTATTCGAATCTCGCAATAACCCTGGGAGGTAGGTGCTATTAGCATCCCCATTTTATGAGAAGAGAAAACAGGCACACAGAGATTTAACTGACTTGCCCAGGGGCACACAGCTGGTTGGCGTCTGAGGCCAGATGTGAACTTAGGCCCATTGCTCTCACTATGCCATTATATTCTCTGTGGATGGACACCAGAATGGAAAGCTGGGGAAAGAACTTCATTCAGCCCTTGGGCAGGTATGCACCAGTGGTGACATCAGTCTGTTTTCTTTGAGATGCCTGTGAGGTCAATGGTCCTCCTTTCTACTTAATTTTTCTCCTTTCACTGGTTGTCCTTGGGCTGTCAAGTTCTTTCTGGCTCAGATCTGGATGTCTCCAACTTCTTCCTTACCAATGCCAGATCCCTTCTCCTCCCCCAATCTCCAAATTTCTCTTGGACTTCAAACCATCCAAGACACAATTAGTTCAAAAGGAAGTCATTGGATGAAAGACATTGGATTTGCATAAGAAAGTAGCAGTGAAGCATTTCCCCTGTATACTTAAGATACCCTATTCCACTAATACACCTCTACACAATCAGCTCATTTTTTGAGTAGATTCAAACCCAGAACACCTTGGACCTATGGTAGCTTGTCAGGTGGGTCCACTTGGGAATTGATGGTGTTGATTCCTCCAGGTGTTATATGCTTATTTTTTTATACAGTTTCCTTAGCAGAATATAAGTTCCTGAGGACAGGAGTTCTGTCATTTTTCCCCCTTTATTTCATCAATGTCTGGTGAAGTTCATTGCACATAAGAGAGGGTCAAGTGAGTATCTGTTGAAATGCATTACAACAGATGTATCAATGCTCTTCTAATGGAAGATAATGCATAAAAAAGATAGGCAAGAAAGAAGATATGTATTTAAAGTGCTAAGAAAAGTTTGTGAGATAGATATAGCTAAGTCCCTATTAGTGCAAAAAAAATGAATCCTGTAAAATGGTCCCTTTAGTCTAATTTGCGTCGCATATTTCCATTGGCCTGGGACCAATTATCATATTTTACATAATTATAACTTTGAATATTGTGAACTTGAGCATATGCAACCATTTCATGAAATTCATTGTATATGGATCAAAATTAATGAATAAAATAACAAATATACTTTTTTCCCCAAGAACACATGGAATATTCACCAAAAAAAATGATCATATTCTAGACCACAAAGTTAGAGATAAATTTAGAAAGGTAGAAATTACAAACATTATCTTTATGTATCATAAACAATAATAATGGTAATCAACACTAAAAATGTGATTCATAGATACCAGGCAAAATGGAAATTTAAAAGTTGTTTATTGTATAATGGATAAGAGAAAAATTATAGAAAGAATCAATAATGTTAAAGATATTTCATTATGTGACAAGTGGTACTAGGTCTACACTTGGTGGTGCTGCAGGAACATTAACAGTCCACTTTTGGTTCATTCTTTTGCTTTTCCCAACCTACAAAGAAGCAAGATGATTTGTGATTAAATCATTAAAAAGCTAGGGAGCATGGTTTGACCAACAGGTGGCACTACTCTAAATCGACCTGCTAAATGATTTAGCCAGAGTGTATTCAGTGTGCATATACTTGCTATATGAAGCAGCTAGGTAGCTCAGTGGATAGAGCACTGAGCCTTAGGTTGAGAAGATCTGAGTTCAAATCCAACTTCAGATACTTACTAGGGCAAATCACTTATCCTCTGACTCCCTCAGTTTCCTCAACTGTAAAATACTGGGGATAATAAAATTAATACCTACCTCACAGGATTGTTGTAAGAATCAAATGACATATTACTTGTAAAACACTTAGCAAAGTTCCTGGAACATAGTATGTGCTTAATCAATGCTTATTTCTTTCACTTCCATTATCCAAAAGGATGCAGTATCTCCACAGTTCATTAGAAGACACTCAGCTTGCTAACTCTTAGACTCTCTACTATGTCTCATTAGTCTCTGTGTCTGTCAGTACTTCCTAGAGGCTGAGTGGCCTTCGGAAATATATGACTACAAATATACATATAGCATATCTATTTATATAGAGGCTGCATGGCACAGGGGAAAGAACACTGAACCTGGAGGCACAGGACCTGAGTTAGAATCCTGGCTCCAATGTTTACTACTTGTACAAAGTTGGGTGAGTCACTTGATCTCCCAAGGCCTCAGGTTCCTTATCTGTAAACTAGCCCCTGAGATCCTTTCCAACTCTAGACCTATGATTCTACCTCAGGATTTGAGATTATAGCTGACTTTGATGTAATGCTTTATTTAAGGTTTGCAAAGTGCTTTATACAATTTCATTTAAACCAAGCAACAAGCACTTAATGAAATATTTGCTGTGTGCCAGGCACTGTGCCAAGTGTGGAAAAAACAAGGAAGAAAACAAGACCAGTTCCTGCCCTTAGGGAGCTTATATCTAATGAAGAGATTATATATGTGTGTGTGTGTGTATGTATATATAAATATATATAATGTATATATATGTATGTGTGTATGCATACACACATATATGAATCAATATGTTTGATTCTCACAACCACCTTGCAAAGTATGTATTACAGGTAGTATTGAAATGCTGTGGCCAAGGCCAAGGCTAAGACAAAGGAGATTTTACATCCCTGAATGTTTATATTAGCAAATGAGGAAGAAGGGAACATTAAGTAGTAACCTTACAGCTGAAGAAATTAAAAAACAAACAATATACCAGAATCAAGTACAAAGAAATTGTTTTGTTTTGTTTTGTTTTTCAAGAAAACTGAAGTTATGTACCATAATGATAGAGAGAATGGGAATCAAATAGATTTTTTTTAAACTCTGTAAAAGCCAACAAAGCTGATTGAAAATTAGAAAATAGAATTTGTAAAAATCAAAACAAAATCAAATGACTAAAACCAAAAGAGAAGAGAAAAATCACAATAAATGAAAGAAAAAAGGAAAGTTACTAATGCACATAAGATGAATGTAAAGACAAGTATATACCAAGTTTAATGAAAAAAGGGGAGACAAATAATTTGAGAAAGGAAAATAGAGACAGAGAGAATGCTCATGATGACACACTGAACCAGAATTATAGATGAAAAGGATCTCAGCAACCATTTAATCCTACCCATACTCAAAAGAAATCACTCTTCTAAGATGTCAGAAGAGTGGAAAATGTTACTGGAAAGCCAAAGAACTCTTACTTTCCATTGCCGTGGAAATCCTCTGGTTACCTCATGCTTATGGGTGCTATGGGGTCTGAACCAAGTCGTCCACGATCATCTGCCACATGTGCTGCCTGACAGTGACTTCTCTGGAACTACCAGGACATTTGACATCATCACAGGAAGAAAGAACAAGCAGCATGGCTACTCCAAAAGGCATCTAGGTTCTGCCTGCAGCAACAGCTTCTGGAGAAGCGGATGGGGAGGAAATAAGCATTTATACAAAGAAGAGTTTTTATTAACCTTTGCAAAGTACTTATGTTATTTAGTGCTAATAATACTTTAAGATAGATGCTGTTATTATACCCATTTTACAGATAAGGCAACTGAGGTTGAGAAATGGTGAGTCTCTTAACTAGGGTCACACAGCTAGTAAATATCTGAAGAAGGAAAAGAACCCAAGTTTGACTCTAATCTGACACAGTAACTACTGAAATCAGAGGAAAAACCATTAATCCCTAATTTACTTCCCCATCCTGTCCCTACTGTATGGACACAAACAAAATCAAATTCTATAATAATCAAAAGAATGTAAAGTTTCACAGTTCCGAGTTTCCATTTTGCATCTACCAAATTAGCTCAGAGATTTGAAAACTAAAATATTCACTAGTGGTGAAACTGTGAAATGGTGCTTTCTTTTTTGGAAAACAAAAATATCAATATATGATAAGAGTTAGAAATCAGACCCTTTAATTCAGTGATTATACTTATTAAGACTATACCCTAAAAGACTGTGTTAAAAGGGGGAAAAAGATGTATCCATACAAAAATATCTGTAGCAGCTTTATTCATAGTAACACAAAAACTGGAAACATCCTGCTATGTTGTATCCAGCAATTGCAGACTGACTAAGTAAACTCTGGAATATGAACATAATGAAATAGTCGATTTTTCCCCCTCTCCCCACCCCTACCCAGTGACCAGTGAGGTGTCTAGTGCAAAGTAGTTACTTAATAAATGCTTATTAATTGATTGGATGATTGTTGCATTATTAGAACTTATATATATAAAAAAATTCAAGGAAATAGGATTCAGGTTGAACAAAGAAATGGGAAAATTGATTATGTAAATCCTATATGTAAAAATTGCATACTATGTATTATGTAAAAATTAGAATAACAAAGCCACAAAATTTGGGGAAAAAAAAGACAGAAGAAAAAGATCAAAAGAGGACACAGGAGCACACAGTCGGCTGTTATTATTCTGCTAGAGTAAACAAATTTTTAATAAATTATACATAATTTCATACAGATTAATGTGATCATTATAATCTTATTTGAATGGTAATTTTTGTTACGTCTACTAAATTTTAAAAAATAAAACAAAGAGTTCAGATTAGGATCTTAAGTTCTTACAGGTCTACATGTATCGATTTTCTAATGCGTAATATACAATACGTGGCCTGAGAGGCCACATAAATGTGTTGTGGATGATTCGTGGCATATAAACATAGGTGTAAAGTGTGAGATGTGATTGGATAAGCACAAAGTCACCAGCTCAAAAATATTTCCTCCCCTCAACTAAAGTACATACAGCAACATAGTTTGTTTTTTTTCCTTTTCCCAGGTGGTTTGGCATTTCTACCATTAGAGCCATTAGTAGATTGGACTACAGGAAGAATCATAAGATCTCAGAACTGAAATGGACCTCGAGAGGCCAACCAGCACCTGAAAAAAAAGTATCTTCTCTGCAACATAGCCAGTAAGGAGTTACCTGATCTTTCTCTGAACATGTCTAGTAAATGAAAATTTATTACCTTGTGAGTCTGCTTTACTTGTCTCTATCTCTAATTGTTTGTATTTGCACAAAGCCTAGAACCAGTCCTTTGTAACATCACAATTATCTCCTGAATACTCCCAGTTCTATCTTCTTGGGCCAAATAGAACAAGTTCAATCACATCTCCACTTGACAACCTTTCAGATACTCGAAGATAACTGTGTCCCTCCCTTTCTCTTCTTCAGGCAAAATATCCCCAGATTCTTCAAATGATTCTCAAATGATATGAGCTCCAGACCCCTCAGCAATCTGCTCTGCCTTCTCTAAATGCTTTTAATTTATCAATATTCTTCCTATAATGTGGTTGTTAGTGCTGTTGAGTTATTTTTTCAGTTATGTCCAACTCTTCATGACCCCATTTGTGATTTTCTTGGCAAAGATACTGGAGTGGTTTGCCATTTCCTTCTCTAGCTCATTTTACAGATGAGGAAACCAAGAGAAACAGGATTAACTGACTTGTCCAGGGTCACATAGCTAGTACATGTCTGGGGCCAGATTTAAACTCATGAAGATGAGTTTTCTTTCTTTTTTTGTGCTTTTTTGGAGGGGGGAAGGCAGGGCAATTGGGGTTAAGTGACTTGCCCAAGGTCACACGGCTAGTAAATATTAATTGTTTGAGGCTGGATTTGAACTCAGGTCCTCCTGACTCCAGGGCTGGTGCTCTATTCACTGCACCACCTAGCCACCCCAATGATGAGTTTTCCTGATTCCAAACCGGGCATTCTATCCACTGCAGTACCTAGCTGCCCAGAACCAAATGCACTATTCCAGTTATGTTTTGACCAGGAGAGAATGGAACAGAACTGTCAGTCACCTTCCTTATCTTAGATGCTATGCCTCACAAAATGTAGCCTACATGAGCTTTCTGGTTGCCATATCACACTGTTGATTCATTTTGAATGATTCTCATTGTCCACTAAAAATTATCCAATTTTAAACTGCCGCCTAGTCATGCCTTTCCATCTTGTATTAGCAAAGATGCATTTTTGAATTTGTGTATTATCTCTATTAAATTAAATTTTATTAGATTGGGTCTGTCTATTCATGGATAAAAATGCATCAGGCATGCAGACATTCCTGGTACATTCTAGAGACATCTTTCCAAGCTGACATAAAACCAATAATGACTATTCTCTGGATCTGGTCATTTAACCAGTTCTTAATCTTCATGCTCTCATTTAACCCATATCTCATTATCTTGTGCATGAGAATAGCACAAGAGACTTTGTCAATTGTTTAGTTGAAATCCTGATAAACTATATGTTTGACATTCCCCTAATCTACCAGCTAACTAATCCTATCAAAATGATTTTAGTTTAACCATATATTTAATTAACCCAAGAATTTTGCCAGGCATTTAAGCCATGTTCACTGGGTTTTCGACAGTAGACTCCAGGCTCTCTCCTGTTGTGAAAACTGGGGCATTTGTTCTTCCCTATTCTTGTGGTGTATCTCCTACTTGTTGTAACCTTTCAAAAATTGCTGAAAGAGACTCAGCAATAATCTCTACCAGTTGTTTTTTTCTTTCCAGGACCATTGAACATAGTTTATTTGAACTTAAACTCATAAAAGACTTTGTTTTAGGTATCAAGTCATGATTAATCAACTAACTATCCTTCCCAATTAAAAGACCATTTTACCTTTCAGAAAGGAGAGACAGACAGACAGAAACAGAGAGAGACAGAGAGAGAAATAGTAGTTGGCAGTTCTTCTTTTTGTCCAATGGCAATCATTACCTAATCCACCCCCGCTCTGGTCCCAGGGGTGTGATGGAGCCTGATCATAACGGCTTATGAGAGCTTATTGTTAAATTTTCATTGTGAGTATTTACATCTCAGAAATTGTCAAATGCTAAAAGTTAGGGCTTCATTTATTGTTTTGCTGATTGTCTAGACTTAAGAAAGTGATGGAGAAAATGTTAATAATGCAGATTGAATTTAAAAGTTTATAATGTGTACATTTTTCCTCTTGGAGAAGGGATTATTAAATATTTACCAGCATGCCTCTGAGTATTTATATATACCTTTCCTATTCTTTCTTAAAACCTTTACTTGGCAAAAAAAAAAAACCCCAAAAAACAAAAACAAAAACCCAACCTAAAAAAACAAAACAAAATCTTTCAGGTCATATAACTAATAAGATGGAGGACTAGACTTTTTTTTGCCAGTCCTCATGATCTCTCAAACCTCTTTGAAAAGGAAATTATGTTCAAAGCAAGAAATAAAGCAATTTCATCAATCCTCATGGTCTAGAACATCAAGGATCCTAAAAAATGTAACAATCCAACTAAATAGCAGCAAAGAAGACTAATCATTAACCCATCAGAACTCACTCTGGGGACCTTACAGTGGCATAATCTGAAGGGATATTCTGCTTTGTGGACATCGTTACCTCTGTGAGAGTGTTGTTCCTCCATGGATAATGTCCTCTTAGGAGAAAGGAAATCAGAACACTTGGGGCCAACTGATGCCCAGAAAAGTGGGAGGGCATGAACTCGTGGGGGAGATTTCATGGAAAATAGGGCAAAATAATCCTGGAGTGATTGGGGGGTTGCAACAAACTGCATAATCAGGGACTGTGGAAAATTCCTACCATGGGGCAATACTTTTATCCTTTTTTTTTTGTCTTTCAGCAATTGGTATGTCTAAGAGTGTAACCCAATAGAAAAAAGTTGACAGGGGACAAATTTCTTGACTTGTCTCCAGAATAGCCATAAAAATTCATTTTTGTTGCATATAGTTTTCCTCCCCAGTCTAAATCATTCTGAGTTTTATCATCCCAGATACTATTATTACAAAACTGTCCTACACTTTTGCTGTCCAATGAAGTCCTTGTGATGAGACTAAGGCTGTCAAATGGGCCTCCTTATTTTAGGATAATAGATCTCAGACTAGAAGAGGCCTTAGAGGCTATCAAGTCCATCCCCCTCATTTTACCAAATCAGAAACTGAAGCTTAAAGAGGTTAAGTGACTTGCCAAGTCACTTAATAAGCCAATTAATTGCCAAGCCAATTAATAAGCCTTTGCAGTGGTTCTCAACCTTCCTAATGCTATGACCCTTTAATACAGTTTCTCATGTTGTAGTGACCCCCAATCATAAAATTATTTTCATTGCCACTTCATAACTGTAATTTTGCTACTGTTATGAATCATAATGTAAACCTCTGATATGCAAGATGTATTTTCATTGTTAGAAATTGAATATAATCTGTAGGTTGAGAACTACTGCTTAGAGTAAGACTGAACCTCAGGTCTTTTGGATTCCAGGTCTCTTGTTCTGTCTGCTATTACCATCTACCTATCTAACTAGCCCAAGCTATGCATGTGTGTGTATATATCTGAAGCCATAGGTTACATTGCTGGCTTCTTTCTAGTTTTCTTATCTCCTGTGAATCTCTGGACATCTCTCCTACTATCTTTCCTGCACTGTAGTTTATCTCTGTGGTATCTAGCTTGATGGGTCTGTGTAGAGATGTTTTCCTCCCTCTCTCACCCCCTCCTCTTGCCATCATTTCCCTTTTCAATTTAAAACTCTTTTGATTAGATTTGTAAGACTCTGACATGATTACCAACCCTTGCTAGGTGTATATCAGGTATACACTTTTACTGTTCCTAGTTAGATTGTCTCCAGAAGGCCCTGATTAAAAGGCACAACTGTTAGCAGGAAGCATCATTTTTAGCCTTTCTTATTAGCATACTGGTAGCTTAATAAGGATCAATTTATCAGTGATACAGTACAGCAGTTACCCGGAGAGGATGACAGGTCAGTTTCAATTCAGGGAGCTCTGGAGGGAGGAGCAAGGCAGGAATGAGAAATCAGCAAATATTCAGCCTGGCATAGTTCAAAAAGCTGAATGTAAGAAGCCGAGGAGTTTGGATTCTAATTTCAACCATACCATTAAATAGCTTTGACAAGTCGCATAACCTCTCTGGGCTTGAATTTCTTCTGTCAAAGAAGCAGCTGAACTAGATAAACTCTTCTAGCAATAATCTTTTATGACTGGATAGGCAATGATGTAGGGAGACTGGATTTGGCATGGTGAGGTGCCATAGGTGCCACAAGGAAGTGGAGTTAAAGCAAACAACCTCCACCCCCACCCCCCTTCACACTGTTGCCAAGGGCCAGCCCTATCCTTAAGACCTGCTATATGACTTTGAATGAGCTGTTTCACCTCCCTGGGTCTTGTTTCCCAGGGGAATGCTCTACTTCCCATAGCAACAGCAGTGAGGCATAAATGACCAGCACCTGTAACTGAGCTGTCTAGTGCTGGAGAGCAATACTTGGGTGCTAGAAACTTTCAAATGTAGTTTCTGTAGAAGGCATGTTTGTAGAATGATGTGGGAAATGGCAATAAGGCTCTTGGACCATTCCCATAAGACCTAAAATAATAGATCTTTAAAGTTGGCAAGGACTTTAAGTGCCATCTAGTCATCGGTTCATAGATCTAGAGGTGGAAGGAGGCCCCTATTTTACAGATGAAGAAACTGGCCTAGGGATGGTAAGGTTTACAAGGTAGCAAGCATAAGAAATAAGATTTGAACCCAAGTCCTCTCACTCACTGTTTTTCCCCCAATACCACACTGCCATAGTCCCATTTTATAGTTGAACAAAATGAGGCTCAGGGACTTGGAGCCAGAATTAGTATTAGAATTAGGTTAATTACTAGTATTAGAATCCCAACTCTGTAGCTGACTTGCTGTGAGATGTTAAGAAAGTCCCTTAATTACAGACACAAATGTATGTGTGATGACTGACTTTGATAGACTTGGCTCTTCTCAGCAATGCAAGGTTATAAGACGACTCCAAAAGACTCATGATGGAAAGGGCTGTCCACAGCCAGAGAAAGAACCATGGAGTCTGAATGCAGATTGAAGCAAATTATTTGCTCTCTCTCTCTTTTTTTTGGTTTTGTTTCTTCTTTCTTGTGGTTCATTCCATTGGTTATAATTCTTCTTTACAACTTGACTATTGTGAAAATATGTTTAATGTAAAGGTACATGTAGAACCCATATTGGATTACATGCAGTCTTGGAGGGGGAGGGGGAAAGAGAGGGAGAGAGGGGAAGAAAATTTAAAACTTAAAAACTTGTGGAACTGAATGCTGTAAACTAAAAATAAATAAATTTAAAAGAAAAAAAAAAGAAAGTCCCTCAACTTGTCCAATCCTTTTCCTTCCACATAACCTTAGTATATTAGAAAGGGCCTTGGACTTGAAGGCGGGGGAGGAATGGGTTCAAATTCTGCCTCTAACACTTAGTGGCTATGTGACCATGAGCAAGCCACTTGTCCTCTCTCTTATCTCATCTGCAAAACTGATATACCTATAGTACTTGCTTCACAGAATTGTTATACGGATCAAATGAAAATATAAAACTCTTTGCAAACATCAAAGTGATATATAAAGATCAGTTACTGCCGTTATAACCTGAGGAGAGGAGTATCTATCTGCCTGCCAGGTTTGTCATTAATTAGTACAATGCCCAGTACACAGTAGTCAAATAAAGGTTTTTTTCTATTCATTTATTTCTATTCAATTAAATTATCAGGAAAACCTGTGTTCAAATGTACCATCTTTGCTACATCCTGGCTGTGTGACCCTGGGCAAGTCACCCAGTGTCTAAGTGTCCACAGGCAACTCTAAAACTAAGTTGCAAAGCAGGTTCCAGTCTGCATTGGTTGAAGGTGTTATCTCAGTAGAAATTCTTTAAGACAATGAAATTTAAAAAAAAATACCTTACATTTTCTATTACTTTAAGGTATAATACTGTACAGACAATTCTCACTTTATGTAAATTCACATTATATACATTCAACTTTACCATAGAATTCTGAAAGGAATCTGCATTCTATAAACAAAAACAACAAACCGTACACATGTTAACTTTACTGAATGGTACTATTTCTCTCTCTCTCTCTCTCTCTCTCTCTCTCTCTCTCTCTCTCTCTCTCTCTCTCTCTCTTTCTCCATTCCTGTGCCTCAGCTAGGTGTTCTTTGGCCTCCACCCCACCCCAAATAGTGTCTGTCATGGGCTGCAGCATATTCCTCCTCCTATCCCCAGCCCCCTGTGTCCTTGAACTGTGTGCTGGCCCCTTCCCTCCACAGGTGCATGATCCCCTTCTTGCCTCTTTTTCCTTCTTCCTGCCTCTTTTTCCCCCTTCCCCATGTCTATAGGCAAACATTCATATTATGTAAAAAATTGCTGTAAGTAGAGATCTATGGTCTGCTTACATAAACTGAGAATGGTCTGATATTTACAAAGTGTCCTAAGGTTTACAAAGAACTTGACATGTATGGCAGTTATTCCCATTTTACAGATGAGAACTGAAGGTCACAGAAGTCAAGTACCTTGCCCATTGACACATAGTAAGTGGAGCCAGGGTGGGTTCTCACTACTCTGGAATTCAAGCTCCTTGTACTATGTTATGCTGTTAAAATGCATCTTGAGTTCTTCATAGCTGTAAAGTAAGATATGGACATAAGCTATTATTGTGTAGCTAGGTGATACAGTGGATAGAATTCTGGCCTTGGAGTCAAGACATGAATTCAAATCTGCCTTCAGACACTTACTGTGTGACCCTGGCCAAGTCACTTAACCCTGTTTGCCAATTTCCTCATCTGAAAAATGACCAGGAGAAGGAAATGGCAAATCTTGCCTGTATTCAAGGCAAGATAAGAGTTCATGTGGGAGAAAGAGTCAGATCCTTTCAGTCTCTGCCTGATGGAGTCTTGATATCTAGTCAGTATCCACTGCTGCTTTGGTTTAAGTCTTTCTCATACACTTCAGTGTTTTCTGTGTTTAGGAATTCAGGCACCTCCCAGATCAGCAAATAAGACATCCCTAGGGAACCACAACACAGAGAAACACAGATATACAGGTAAAGCCACCCAGGAGCTCCAGACCCATGGTGCCACACTGCTCTGCTTGTAAAGAGATCTTACCTGCATCACCTGTTTCCTCAATCATGAAAGGGTTATAATGCCACATGTTCCTATGGGGCAGCTGCCTACACTACATGTTCTGAGAGCTCTCAGTACCTGAACTGGCACACACCCAGGCTTGAGCTGAGTATATAGGACTAATACATTTTTATTAGTTCCTCAGCTGTCCCCATCTGCAAATAACTGTGGGAATCTGAATCTAGAGAAGCACTGGCACAAGTAAACAAGGAGGTAACGTGGTCCATATAGCCTACCTTGGCATAGAAAAATGCTGTTTCAGACAGAGATATTGCATGAGATGAATGGTTATTCACTATCAAAAAGACTGTGCCCCCCATTCTTTGCTGCTCTCTTTCTTTCTTAGGAATGTGGCCTGGAGCACACCCTTTCTCCACTCCCTACAGTCCCCCTCACTTCTTTGAAGCCAGCTGCCCCTCATTTTTCTAAGTCTGTTAATTGTTCTTCTGCTGCAGACCTGGGGCAGGAAGAAGGAACCATCTCATTGGCTACCAAAGACTCACACAAGCTAAAGCAGCAGTCCTTAACCTATGAGTCGCAACCCCTTTGGGGGTCGAACGACCCTTTCACAGGGGTCACCTAAGACCCTCGGAAAACACATATTTCTGATAGTCTTAGGAACCGAGACACCTCCCCTCTGTCTCCAGGCGGGTCCACCCACATGCAGATACGCCCACATACGAGTATTAAAGAGTCATGGTACTAGGAAGGTTGAGAGCCACTGAGCTAAAGGGTCATCCCCACATGAGGGTGAAGAGTCTCACTTCTGACACTCAGATCCTGGCTGGAGACTTTTCTCCTTGTGGGTCTAGGGCACCATAGGGCTGGTAAGATGGGTCATCAGGAATTCTGGAGCCAGGACAAGAAGTGGGGATTTAAAGAATTTGTCAAATAGATAAGGTTTGTGTATTACTCTCCTATGCACCATATTTGGCATCTTCTCCCTTTCCCTTTTGGACTTCTAATCTTAATCCCCTACTTGATTATTGTCACTGTTTAACAGAAGGGAAAACTGAGGCACAGAGAGCTCAAGTCACATTTCTAGTAAGTGTATGAGGTAGGATTTGAACTCTGGTGTTCTTGACTCTCTGTCCAAGGCTTTATGGCCTTGTACCACCTAGCTGCCTCTGGATTCTGGTTCCTCAGTACATAGTGTTGAACTCTTGATTACATCCCTTCTTTCTGGAGTAGAGTTTCTTTCATTGTAAAATGAGGGAATTTTACTAGATGGTTTCTATATAGTGGCAAGAGTAGGAATTTTGGAGTCAGAAGGCCTGGGTTCAAGTCCTGACTCTAGCAAATATTATTTGCTCTTGGGCAGTCACTTTCCTCTCTGAGCCTCCCTTTCCTCATGTCATAATAGAGATAATATTTATGATCACACAATCTATCTCTTGTGACTATCATAAAGATCAAATATCATGGCTGACATTTATATATCATTTTAGCTCTATAAACATTACCTCATTTTAACCTCCCAACAACCTCATGAGCTAGGTACTGCAGATGTTATCCTCTTTTTGTAGATGAGGAAACAGCTTCTGAGACATTAAGTGACTTTGTCATGTTTTTAAAAAATCTCCCCTTCCCGTTATTATGTATTTATTTTGCTGATACATTCATGTTGTCTTTCTTCCAAAAAAAAAATGTAAGCTCCTTGAGGGCAGGGACTGTTTCAGTTTTGTCTGTCTCACTAGCACTTAGCACAATGCCTGGTACTTAAAAAGTGCTAATTTGCTGACTGCCTTTCTCAAAGTCACATAAATAAGTGTCTGAGACAGGATTTGAACCCATTTTCCTACCTCTAAGTCTAGAGCTCTATCCCTATTCCATTTTCCTTCTCATAAAGTATAAATCACTGTATAAATGTGACTTCTCCCTTGCATCTGACATTATCATTCTATTACCCTGTGTTTTCCCTGATGGGACCTTGTGCTGCTCTGGGCTCCACCTCTTCTGATCAGAACTCCCAGGTCCAGAGCCCTCTTCCCTCAAAGCAGGCCCTTTGCTAGGGGGCTGAAACTAATCTGATAAAAGGAATTAATCGGTAGACACTGAAAGCTGATAATGACTTCCTAAGTGACTCAGTCCCAGATAACACATTTGCATTTTAATAGGGGCCCTTAATGCCTGAACTGGCAGCAGAGACTAATTGTGGACTTTTTTTGGGGGGGTGGGGGTGGGGGGAGGCATCCATGGAAAACTGGAAGGGGGTTGGGTAGGGAAGAAGGATGGAGGATCCTTGAAGCAGGAGGCCTTCTTTTATGCAATTTAAATTCTCCTATGAGAAATTGTCAACCCTACCTGTGCATAGAGCTGGATCTCCTAGAGCTCAGATTTCTGTAGTTCCACTTTAGCTTCTTTGAGGGGAGTCTTAAGATTAAAGTTCAGATGCCTGCTTCCATGAAATCTTGGAAGGACAAATGAAAATTGGCAATGGTGAGCACTCCTCAAGCTGGTCAATGATTAGCCCTCTGAGTATATGGGAGGAAGGGTAGTGCCCCTAAGGAGACAGGGAATAAGGAATTAATTGGAAGATCAAGATACTATCTGTTGATGAAGAAAGTAGCCTGAGAAAAGGTGAGTTTTTTTCCTTCAAGAAGATGGTCTCATGTTTCACCTACATTGTGTTCTGCAGGGCAACTGGTTAATTACTAGACATCTGCTCAGGACAGAGAATTACTTGAATTAGAGAGTTGAATTATTCTTCATAACTGGGTTGGGGAACTTTGTAAGGCTGGGGAATGGGGGTGGGAGCGGGGATGGGGCTATGTGGATTGGTAACCAAGAGAAGAGAAGGTCTTGGTTAGCAGGTCAGGGGTATGTAAGCAAAGAGCAAGCCAGAACAAAGGCTACAAAATGTGGTACCACACGGAGCAATTAAGGCTAATTCTTCCTTGCCTGCCGCCACAGCTGAGTCACACAGCTCTTCTGGTCCTGCCCCTCTTGGGAACTAAAGAGGTCATCCCAACAAGTCCTGACACTTGGCTGGACTCTGACTGACAGCTTCTCCCAGCCTAGTTTAATAAGCAGGACTTTTACTTGTTCCTTGAGAGATTTAACAAGATTATCCAGCTATTATGACTTTTAACCAGAGAGCTTTGCAAAGACAAACATTAGTTATGTTTTCAGGATGTCCCCAGCTCCTAGGATCCCCCAGAATCACTGTTTCATGCCTACCTTTCCCCAGCTTGCTACCCTCTTACTCTTTCTGCCTGAGGGGTAGAATCCAGCAGAATCTTCAAAGAATGACAGTAGGAAATTTGGAGTGATAGAAGAAGGCACTAAGATCAAAGGGAGAAATAGGAAATTAATGGGAGCCCAAGTAGTCCCCCTCCCTTCCATCACTGGCCTTTTGTAGGGCCTTTGCTCTCTACGTCTGGGGGGGGGGGGGGACTCTAAAAGGCCCAAGCGGTTTTCCTAGGCTGTGGGTATCTGAACTCAGTGTTGGTAAGAAACTCTCCAATACTTGAGACAGATTCTTAGATAAACCTAACACCTGCCAGCCATTCCCATCAATAAACTCCTGTTTTCCCAGCTGTAGTCTGCATCCCTTAGGCATGAAAAGAAGCCTTTCCCACACTTCTTGGTTTCTAGGGTCTTCCCAAGGGCAGCCTGCAAAGATCTCAGTGTGTCAGAACCTAAGAAGGAGCTATGGTTACTAGGGAAGGGAGGAGGGACTGAGTGTAGGGAGTGGAGGAGTAGAGGTGATGGAAGAAGGAAGAAAAGCTGCCTCCTTCCCGTTCTAGCCAAGGACTTGTTCTTTTCCGGGTACAGCTGTGTAACCCAAGCAGGGCCTGGAAGTCACTGTGAAATGCAACACGTTCTAAGAAATTCCGTGGAAAGAATGACATCATGGCCAGCCCCTCCAGTGCCCCCCTCCTCTTTTTTTTTCCAGTGGGAGTGAGAAATAAATAGACTGACACATTTTCCAGTCAGGGAGTGATTCTAGGGAGAAAGTTTACCTTGGCACAGGCCTCCAGGTGGAGTGATGAGAAACCTTATCTGCCCTGGCTGAGTAAACAAGAAACATTCATTCTTCTAGTTGTCTCAGTCACTGAACAGGTTAACACCAGGAAGGCCGCTGATAATAGTGGGCTGTGTATTGGCAAAGGCAAAATAAATCTGGATTGGTGCCCATTAGGGGATGGATGCATGTCACATGTGTGTGACTGACTGGCTGACCAAGATTGTGACTGGCAAAGCCTTTTAACAGGTGAAAGGTTAAAAAAAACCCCAACAAAAAGGGAGGACAATGGATATTTCAATGCTTGGTAGGAACTGTATTCTAACTGATGATATTCCCTCTAAGCCAGGAGTTCTTAACTTTTCTTGTATCGTGGAGGCCCTTGTTGGTCTAGTGAAGTCTAGGCTTCCTTTTCAGAATCATGTTTTTAAAGCAAACAAAACAAAACATAGGATTACAAAGGAAATCAATTATATCTTTCTAGCTATCTATCACTCTATCATCTCTATCCAACTATTTGTCTGTCTTCCATCTATCTATCTAGTTCATGAAGCCCAAGGTAAGAAACCTTGCCCTATGCCCGTCCCTTTTCATCCAGCATAACTCTCATCTATGCCTTTCTTAAAGCCCTCCAAACAAGATCCACTGATTGGTTTTGGGCACCTTTCTCTGGCTCTTTTCATATGGAAAGCAAGCTTTTTTCTGGGGCTGTTTTGTTTTTCTCTCTGTATTCCCAATACCTAAGGAGGCAACATTCAGAGAGCTAGTAGAGGAGTCAGGAACACTTGGGTCCAAGCCCTGAGGATATCTGACATAGAATATGGCGGGTCTGGGCCTGTGGGCAAGTCATGTAGTTTCCCAGTGCTCCATGTGACCTAAGACTATACATGTGATAAGAGTAGTAGAAAGAGTAGGAGATTTGGAATCAGAAGAACTGCACTTGAAATCTATCATGTGATGTTGAACAACTCATTTAACCTCTTTCAGCCTCACTTTCCTTTATAAAATTGGGAACTGGAATAAATTTCTTTTAAGGGCTCTCCAACTTGGAACTAGGGTAGATTACTTTTAAGATTTCTCCAATTCTAAATCTATGATCCTGAGGCAATTAAATGTGGAGATAGAAAGGCTCTTAGAGGCCATCTAATCCAACCTCCTCGTTTTTACAGATAAGGAAACTGAAACCCAGGGAGGTTATGTGATTTGTCTAAGATTATATAGGGAATAAACATTTGGGGAGGGATTTGAACTCAGGTCATCTGACTCCAGAAACAATGCTTTTCCCACTGTGGTTGTTGAACTGCATTGTCAGCAGTTTTTAACAAAGGGAGTTCCCCACACCAGTGAAATCCCAAATTCAGACAAAGGGGGAAAAATCCCAGCTTTAGCATAATGCCCAGTGTCTTGAACAAAGTAAGTATCTGATGCATGCTTACTGGATTGAACTGAATTTCATATACCTCTTGGTTCCTACCTGACTTCTAAGAGTATCCTGGAAATACCTCTAAGTGTCTTACCTAAGGAGGAGAAAGAGCTAGACAGAATATCAAAGTAGGAAATAAAGAAGAAAGTCTTATTTTGGAAACTATTTGGGTGTTAATAATACAAGTCATTTGTATTAACTGTCTTCATTACCACTCCTTCCAAAAACCTGGATTGATTCAAGACCACAAATGAAAGAGAAGAGTATGTATAGGCCAAGAGTCTTTGACCTTTTCTATGTCATGAACTCTTTTAGCAGTCTAGTGACCCCTTCCCAAAATAACATTTTGAATAATTGAAGAAAATGCTAAATTATAGTTAGAGATAATTGAAAATAAAGATGCCATTTTTTTCCCATCTAAGTTCATGGATGTCCCTGAAATCTATCCATGGACTCCGTGGTGGAGGAAGTACATGAATCCCAGGTTGAGAACTCCTGGTATAGACCAAGGCAGTTTTTGTTACAATTGCTACTTGTGAAAAGCTACAACAATAACAACAAACCAAGTCTCTCTGGAGAGATAGCAGTGCCAAAAAAGGGACTTCGGGTAGCTAGTAAATAAATTTCTGGTCTAAGTAGAGATGGTTACAGAAAAGAATGGGACAAACTTGCTTTTGAGATTCACTGCAAAGGCCCCTTTAATGTAGCAGGTTAGAATAAGTATCTCTGGAATAGTTCTCAGGGCTGCAGGAGAAAGTCCAGTCTAGGGGGCAGAGTCAGTTTGAAGACACCTAGAACCAGACTGAGTCAACCCTGTGATACTGAAGTAGTTTGAAATATGTCTTTGCAAAGCCAGCTTTGCAACATGAGGCAATTTCCAGGCACATTATATGCCTGTTGACATCATGGACAAAGGAGTTACCCATCTGGCTTTATGTTGAGACTGATACGACAGAAACACTGAAAAATTCAGGAAACAATGGGGCCTCTATACCATTAACTCACCTGATTCAAGCTTCGGATGCCATTGGCAGATATGGGCCCTGATGGCTACTTAGCCAGCTTGGTTATGCCACACAATAATAATAGCTGACATTTACATAATATTTTAGAGATAAAAAGGGCTGTGACTATCTTGTCTGATTGGTAGCTGAAGCCAGAGATCTTCCTGACTCTAGGTCTGGTTGGTCCTGTATACTTTTTACCAGGCTACCTCTCTGAGAATCCAAGCATCTTAGAATTAGAAGATATCTCAGAGCTCATCTAGTCCAAATTGTAAAGGAATAAGAATCCTTTCAACAGCATAAAACAGGAAGATGGTACAGTGGTTATAGAGTTGGTCCTGGAAGCAGGAAGACCTTCATTCAACTCTGGCTTCATAAACTAGCTGTGACCCTGGGCAAGTAACCTAACCCCTGTCTGCTTTAGTTTCCTCCTCTGTAAAAATAAGAGCACCTACCTCTCAGAGTAGTTGTGAGGATCAAATGAGATTATGTTTGCAAAATACTGTTATTATTATTATTATTATTATTAACATACCCAATAAGTGAATGTGTTAATAAATATTCCTATCTAGCTTCTGCCAGAATATACCTAGCAATAGGGAACCCACTAATAACTCAAGGTATCCCATCTTATTTTTGCAGAGTTCTAAATGTTAGAAAGCTTCCCACCTCCCACCCCTTACTTCAAGCTGAAATGTGCCTTTCTTTGACTTATCTACACTTTTGGAGAGGGTAAAGAAACAGGGCTATGGAGAATGGGACCTTGATGTCCCTAGCTGGGACGACGTCTGCTGCCATAGTGTGTCAAAATGAAAAGCTTTGGGCTACCTTAAGCCCAAGAGGTCAAAGTCAAGAGTGGCCACAGACTCTGAAAGCTGATGGCCAGTTTTGACCTGTGCATGGTGTGATAAGGATTCTTGGCTGAATGGTGGATTTTTCCATCACACGCCCAAGCTTGGGCACACCTGCAGGTACACAAGACTGTCACTGTCAGTGGCAGGAGTAGTGATATAGTTCACCTGGGCAACCATTCACACCTGTTCCCCTGAAGTCAAAGGGAGTTGGCAAATGTAAGAAACATACAAATAATACCAACCACGGGTACTAAAAAAACAATGAGAATTGTGAGGGGAAGGAGCCACTTCAATTTCTTGGATTAAGGCCAGTGTTATTTCCCTAGCCCTGACCCAGACCAGACAAAAGGTGGGGAGCAGGAGGTTGGGGGGAGGTTCTCAACTTGGCCCTCCCTGTAAGATTCCACTGGTGTGTAAAAATATGTGCCTGTGTGAACATATGGTGTCCAAAGGGCACTTTATGGGTCTTGTGACTGTCAAGAACATGAAAGAAATCTTTCTCAATGTAATTGTTGAAGCAATGGCTTTAATGTGCTGAAGAAACTGACTATGGCCCTAGTAGGTAAGAGGATGGAACAAGAAGGTGCTACCACTACAAAACCTGTCTATACTGTCCAATTACTTATTCCTAACCAGGGTACATCACTACATAGTCCTACTACTACATTGCCAAAAATGTTGCCAAGGGTAAAAGAGGTTCAGATAACAATCCTAAAGAATGTTAAACCAGTCTGGATTGCTGGAAGTAGAAGTTATATTACCCATACTTTTTCCTTTCTCCTAGGTAACCTTGACTTGATTTTCTGTGGACCAAGGAAGGATCATTTCCTCTACTATGTTTTTCTACTAACAAGGAACAGAAATGGTTTCATCACGTGAGTTTCACCTTCTTTTTTTCTCCCAGTTCATCCATAATGCAGGTCCTAATGATGTCACCATTTACCATAACACCCCATCAATCATTGGATTTAAATTTGGAAAGGAGTTTAGAAATCATCCAGTACAACTCCCTTGCTTTATAGGTGAGGCAAGTAGGCCCCAAAGACAGCAAACAATTAACCCAAGGCCACCCAGGTGATAAAAAGCACAGGTGGGATTCAAGCCCATATTTTTGGATTCTGGATCCTGGGTGCTCTCTCAGCTCTAGCCCACCGCCCTTTTCAGAAAGCAAGTCACACCCACATTTTGCAGGTGAATAAGCTCAGACATTGAGGAGGGAAGTAATGCTTGATATTTTATATGGTGCCTAAGAAGCAAAATTCAGGAATTTCCTATTTGACTTCACTGTCTCTGTCTTTCCTTAAGAAAAAAAGAAAAAAGTAAACAGCTGGGGACTTTTGACCGTGGCAATAAAGGAAATATGGTATTTTAGGAGGCTCATGGTTGTAATTTTTCAAAAAATGTAGAATAGGTTCTCTAATAATAGTTACTATTTATATAGTACTTTAAAATTTGAAACTATTGTCTCATTCTATGTTCACAATAGCCCTGGGAGGTAGATGCTATTATTATCTTCATTTTGTAGATGAGGAAACTGAGGCAGTCAGAGATTAAGTGACTTGCCCAGGGTCAACTAACTGATAAATATCCAAGACCAGATTCAAATCAGGATTTCCTGATTCCAGGTCCAGTGCTCTCTCCCAGTCAGGGAGTCGACAGAGCAGGGTTCTCCATGCTGACTCTATCACTAGCTAGCTATGGAACCCTTGGTCCATCATTTCCCTACTCTGAGCATTAGTTGTCTCCCTTGTAAAGTGAAAAGTCGGGGGCTCGATGAACTTCTAGCTCTAAATAGATTTAGAGCTAGGAACCCCAAGCCCCTCATTTTACTGAAGAATCAGAAGCTTAGATGTGTTGTTTAGGCAGAATTTGAGCTCAGATCTTCCCAACTTTAAGGCCAATTCACTGTTCAATACATTATACTACTTTTTTATGACTCTATGAGAAACAATCAAACCAGGAATTAACTGGTGGGGTTCCTTGGCAAACTCTTCATCTTACCAATCAACAGGCAAGTAGGTGATGGATCCTCCCTCCCATATAAAGGTCATATTTTTAACTTTTTTTGAGGGGTTGCTAACTCAATTAAATTTATATTGAATTTAAATAAGCCTATACTAAGTGCCTCCTTTGTGCCAGACACTGGGGATATACAACAACAAAAGCAAACAATCTACACCCTCAAGGAGCTTGTATTTTACTTGTAACCTCATGGTAAAAATTCATGACTTGACTGAAGGAAATGCAGACTGTGGTTATTTTTGTTTTTTCATTTTTCTGAAAGGATACACTGTGAACCTGAGCAGAGGTGTTGGGAAGAAAGGACAAGAAAATCAAGACACGAATGCATCAAGACAATTGGAATGTCCGGGATAGGCCCAGGGCTCGGTTTTCAGTGACACTACCTTTCCCCTCCTGACCCCTGACCCCCAGCACTCCTGGAATGAGGGTAGAGCTCAGAAATAGGGGCTTGAGGAAATGGGCCTGCCTCATCCCCATTTCCCTAGCATCAGGCAGCAAGACTTCAGAAGGCTCTGTGCACGTTCCAGAATTAAGCAGAGCTCTACTCACTAGGTTTTTAAAATCTGTGCATGATCTTGCCCCTTCCCTGTAGGGTTAGCTTCACTGAGAATCATAAAAGACACTTGACCTTTTCTCTTTTATCAATTTTCACCAGTTTTCATCCAGTCTTTCAAATGACTTCTCCTTTTTCAATGATGTCAACACATTCATTGTACAGGTTGCTGATGCTCACCTGAGCTGCTCTGCACCAGACTTTGAGCTGGGGCGGGTTGCAGAGTTGGGTGTAGAAACCAGCTCTAGAACTAATATCTCCATTCTTCCCAGATGAGAAATAATGGGTGCAAATGCCCATTTATTCACACCTTTCCTTCCTTCTACTACCATTTGGTGGGACTGGTTCCCTAAACTGCTGTCAGTCAGTCCTATCCAGGATACAAGACTCCAATCAGATACTGCCTCTGAAAGGATAATGAAGAGGAGTATTGGACAGATGGAGAAAAGCACTTTGCTTGCAAGATTTAGAATGGGGGAATCTTCAGAGGTCTCAAAAGACAAACTTATCCTAAGACAAATGACTTTGAAAACCGGTCACTTAAACCTCTCTGGGCCACAACTTTCTCATTTGTAAGGTTTCTTCCAGTTCTAAATTTTATGACTTTATGAACATATCTTCTTTAAAATGTACCTCTGTTTTCTGTGACCTTGGTTAAGTCACTTAACTTTCTTTGGGGTCAATTTCTTCATGTGGAATATATGTAAGAACCTCTGAAGTTCCTTCCAAATCTAAGTCAATGATTCTATGACAACCCTGCATTATTTTCTCTTGTGTCTGATGGGAATAGGTACAGAGTAGCCTACTGGACATTCATCTATGTGGTATGATTTTATAGTCCCAGAGCCAACCCCAGCAACCTTCAGTTGGGGGGAACTCCATCATTAGTAATGGATTCCTTTGGCTTAAGAACCTCCAAGCATCTATCCTGGAAATGCAAATGGGCATATTAAATAAAGGAGCTATTCACACTTAAATTTGAATTAATTTATCAGATTGTAATTCTTTCTAGGTAAGTAGTCTCTCAACAAGCATTCGTTAAATGCCTACTATGTGCCAGACATTGTAGTACATATTGAGGTACCAGGAAAGGCAAAAAACATGGTCCCTGCCCTCAGGGAACTCCCATTCTCATGGGAAAGGAGCAGAGAGACAATAATCAAACAACTGTATACTTGCAAAATGCATATGGTATAAATGAGAGACACCAGCAGCGGAGGGGAGTAAAGATGGAGGATGGGACCCAGAAAGGCCTTTTATAGAATAAGGTTGGATTTGAGCTAAGTCTTAAAAGAAGCCAGAGATTGGGATGAAGGGATTATTTTATTTGATGGGTGAGGAAACTAAGATTTGAGTAGGGGAAGGCACTTAATCCAGGTTACATCTAGTGGCTACTAGAGTCAGAATTAGAACCCAGGGCTCTTGACTCCTGTTACTCTGCAATATACTGTAAGCGGAAGTCTCAGTAGTAACACTTCATCTACAATGAACTTGACCTCTGAAGACTGATTTAAGGTGCAAGAGGGCTAAATTGGGAGTCAGAGGACCTGGGTTTTACTCTTGCCTCTCTTTACTTGCATCACCTTGACCCAGTCATCTAACCTTTCTGGACCTCAATTCCCTCCTCTGTATAAGGAGGGGCTTGAACTAGGCAATCTCTAAGATCCCTTCTGGATCTAACTCTGTCATCCTACCTAACCATTATGCCAAGGACTACCTTGATATAAGAGAAATACCAATAATAACTTCTCTAGGTTCTAATTTAGAGAAGGAAGTTAACTGTCCAACAATCACCTGAATTATTCTAGTACTTTTACGAATGTTAATTAGTTTCTTGTAAATTCTATAAAGAATCCACTGCTGGAATAAAGGCACACAGAATTCAGTAGTCTTGCTTGAGCATTTACTCCTATTTACTAATGTATTTATACTTTTAGCACACAGGCAACAGAAGCAAATAAATGCCTTCAGGAGCCTCAAAATGTAGTGTGATATAATATGGACCCAGCTATCAGATCCTGAGACCAGGCACCGATGTGGGTGTGAAAATACATTGAAGATGAAAGTGAGCCTCTGCTAGCTAGGGTTACCAAGCTGGCACAAGTGTACAGGTGGAATCAGTCCCTGATGCATAACTTAGGTTTTAATGCCTTAGAGGAGCAATGGGTGTGAAATCAGCCATCAAGGAGACAACTGCCCTCAAAGAGAGCTTCCCAGCATCCTGCACACTTGAAAAGAAAACCAAAAGTGCTTTGGCTGCCCAGGAGAAACTAGTGTAAGTATCTTCCTATTTTTATAACTGGCTGGGACCACAGAGCTTGGCTAGTCAGGACTGTGAGTAAAGGAAATGAAAGCTTGGGGATGTAGGGATCTTGTGTGGATTGATCAGTATTCTGAAGCCTCTCTCATGCTAATCCAAGAAAAAAGGGAACAGCTTGCTGGCTCCCACTCTACAGAGCATCTTATTATATAATATGAATCTAGAGGCTATGCAATTCTCTTTCTGTTAAAGTCTGTGTGTATGTGTGTGTGTGTGTGTGTGTGTGTGTGTTGAAAGAGACAGAGACAGAGAGACACACACACACACACACACACACACACACACACACAGAGAGAGAGAGAGAGAGAGAGAGAGAGAGAGAGAGAGAGAAAGAGAATGAGAGTGTGTATATTTCCTTAATTGGACATGAGAGTTTTGGACGGTTTCCAGTTGTGTGTTTTACTTTCAGTCCCAGATCTGAAAGATCTCATCGAAGTCCCTGCTTATAAATCTCCCTTTGGTTCAAAGACCTCTCAATATGAATAAAAGAATGAAAAAATAATAAAGAAACCAAATAGCTTCAAAGTTGATCAAGGCAAGTATAGACTGGAAGCTTTCTCTCTTCCTCTTGGGGGAGGGAAAGAAGCCAGGAAACATATCTCTGAGCTGGCATGAAGAGTGAGAAAATTCAATTCTCAGTTCATTTCAGCAAATGTTTATTAGGTGCCCCTACTGTGTGCCAGGCCCCTTAATACCTATTGGACCAAAATCAGGACTTAGCTAGGTGTTCTGAACTCTCTCTTGGTCCAATGTTCTTTCCATCCACCATAGCTGCCTCCCAAGTGGTAAATAAGGAACTTAGGAGAACACGAGGGAGGTCTGTTTGTTTCAGAATGAGTTGAGAACTGAGCTAGGTGAGATAATCTTTGTTTTTCTTTCCTTCTCCCCTCCTCCCCCCCCCACCTTTTTGATTATTAAATGAGTTTCACACATAAAATTGGCTTGGAAACATCCCCCTCTCCCACACATCACTTTTTTTTTTTAACTCCTGTAATTGATTCAGATATTTTAAGAAGTTCACAGGTTCCCAAAGTGGTGAATGTTGTTTGCTTACTCCTGCTGGACTGGCTCTGCTGGGTATCTAAATACCCAATGGAATTATCACTTTTATGTTGAGTTTATTGCTTGGTTGTAAAAAATCAACCAGGGTCCCTGCCAAGCAGACACCATATGAAGCAATGAGTTATATCTATAAGACCACAGAGCTAGAGCGAGAAGGGAGCTCAAAGACCACCCTCATTTTTACAGAAAAAGGAAAATGAGACCCACAGAGGTTAAGTGCCCCAGGTCAGGGGGGCAGTGAGTATCAGAACCAGGATTTGAATAATAATGATTAGCTACATTTATAAAGCACTTGAAGGCTGGCAAAGCACTTTATAAATATCCTCTCATTTTATGTACCCTTACAACAGCCCTAGGAGGCAGGTACTATTATTATCCCCATTTTACAGATGAGAAAACTGAAGCAGACAGGGGTTAAATGACTTGCCCAGGGTCACAAAGCTAGTAAGTGTCTGACATCAGATTTGGGCTTGGGCCTTTCTGACTTCAGGTCTGTCTACTGTGCCATCTATTGCCTCATGTCCTCTGACTTCAAGAGTCAATGGTCTTTCCCCTGTTAAAAAAAACATTTAAATGAAGAGCTTACATTTTATAGGATAGAATAAAATATATATATGAAAAATTAAATATAAAATACAAAATAATTTCTGAGGAAGTTTCTAGTTGGGGGAGGCAACATTAGCAATTTGAGAAGTTTCTTTTTTTGTCTGTTATTTTATTTTTCTCTATTTGTTAAATAGAATACCATTTTTGCTTGCTTTTCTCCCTTTTGCTTTTCTTGAACTTCTTATTATTTTTTCAATGAACAAAAAATACACTTTCACTCACTTTCATTTCTCTCGTCCCCAATGAAAGGGAAAAAAGAAGAAAAAAATCTTGTGATAAATATACAAAATCAAGTAAAACAAATTCCCATGTTGACCGTGTCCAAAAATATCTGTCTCATTCTGCACCATAACTTCTTTGTAAGGAGGTGTACAGCATTCTTCATCACTGGTTGCCTGCCATTGTGGTTGGTCATATTGATCAGAATTCTGTCTTTCAAAGTTGTTTGTCTTTACAAATGTTTTTTATTGTATAAATTATCATCCTTGTTCTGCTCACTTCACCTGTGTCAGATCATACAACTCATTGGGGAGGACTCTTGGAAAAAATTGAGGATGGAAAGATTATTCAAAATCTGTGAATTTCTTTTAGTGGCTATTTTTTTAAGGCACGAGGCAACTGGAAAATATGTACTTTTTTGATGAGAGAGGGGATCTAGTATCCCTTGGTTTTGTCCATTGAAAGCTTGCTTTTCTAATAAAATATTTAAGCCCTTTGTTTTAGGTACAGATTTTCTGTTAGGGAAGAGGAGAGAAGACTGAAGAATGAGTGGTCTAGGAATAATTACCTTTGTTTTTCTAGGACGAGTGAGTGTTGATTTCCATTTCTATTAGAATATTTAAGCCCCTTGTTTTAGGTACTGGTTTACTGTTTGGGAAGAGAAGGAGAGGAGACTGGAGAAACAGTGGTCTAGGAATAATTGCCTTGTCTGTTTTTCTATAACCAGTGAGTGTTGATGGGATAGCAATCATCTCCCCTGGATTTGGGCACAGTCTGAACTTTATAGTTGTGTGACCATTTAGAGGCTCGGTTTTCTCATCTGTAAAAAGGGACACCAGACTTTCTCTCTTTATTTCACATGGTTATTATGAGGATCAAATAAGACAATGTATTCAACAGGCGCATCTAGGTGGTGCAGTAGATAAAGCATTGGGTTTAGAATCAGGAAGACTCCCTTCCTGAGTTCAAATTTAGACTCAGACACTTACTAGCTGTGTGACCTTGGGCAAGTTATTTAACCCTGTTTACCTCAGTTTCCTCATCTGTAAAATGAAGCTGAAGAAGGAAATGGCAAACCACTTCAGTGTCTTTGCTAAGAAAACCCCAAATGGGGTCATGAAGAGCCAAGTACAACTGAATAACAAAAAATGTAAAAATGCTTTTTAAATTATAAAGCTTTATAATGATATTGATTGAAAGAGGGCTAAAAAATCAGGAGTCTGAATATAACTTCTGCCACTTAACCCTTGGATAACTTGGAGGTAAGTAACCTCACTAGTTGGAGGTGTTAGTCCCCCTGGCAAAGTGTCAGTAAGAAGGACTGAGTACAGAGCACTGTGGTAGGTGGTAGAAAGATGAGGGACCTAACAAGATGGACAAATAATGAGAAATATTTTAAAAGTCTTCAAATAATACTTAGGCAAGGAGACATCCTCAGGCCATCCCTTGCTATAAAATTCCCTAAAGCTTGCCCTTCTCCCAGCTTTTTTATTTCTGCTAACGTCATCCCCACCCATCATTACTAGGCAACTAGAGTTGAAATTTTAGAATCTCCTTTAGTTTTTCCCTTTGCTTCCCCCTCCCCATTTCCCAACCCTGTTATTTCTTCCTTCCCAATATTATTTAAAACCCTTCCATTCTTACCACTCACAGAACCACCACCCTAGTTTAAGCTATCTTGTTTGGACAATTGTAATAGCTACCTAACTTGCTAGCAATAAGACTCCATTCTGTCCTTTCTCATGTTCATTCCTCCCTGGTTGCCTGCATGATATATGCCTAGGGCTAGCCATGTCACTCATCTACTCAAGAAGCTTCAATGCCTACCCATTCCCTGTATAGGATAAAATATAAACATCTCAACTTGGTTTATAACAGCTTCCTTGATCTAATTCTAGCTTATGTTTGTTTCTAGCCTTAATTCATTTTCATGTCCTCTATGTTCTCTCTCTGTTCCAGCTAAACTGGACTACTAACTATTCCCAGATCTCATAATGCATCCTGAGTCTCCTTAAATTTAAGGCCAGACCGCAGACCTGAAACAGGTTTGTGCCTTATTCCCAGTTCTTGAAATCCTCTTCTTGCCCAAGGTGCAGTTCCTGGCTGTTGCTTCCTTCATTCTCCAGCCGAATGTTCTATTCTTCTTTACACTCTCTTACAACGATTTGTATTTATCGTGAGCTAACTTGTAATATTAATGGTATATGTTTACATCCTCTCTATTGGAATATAAGTTCCTTGAAGGCAAGGACTGATTTGTTTTGCATCTGCATATTCTCAATAATTAGCACAGTTCCTTGCACAAAGTCAAGTGCCTAATACATGTTTATAGAACTGAATTGAATCCCTAAGAACAAATATGTGAGACAATTAGGTTGCATCATGGGAAAGTCCCATCAAATCCCACATTTTTCTACAAGAAATTGGGCATAAATTGGGGGTACAGGGAAAAATTCAGAACTTGATGGCCTTAGCCTTGGAAAACCATTGGCCATATAAATCTCTCAACATCTCTTCTTACCAAAGAGAACTTCTAAATGCTCAACAGGGACACTGATCTAAATTTTCTCTAAAGTTTTGAAAGTTTCCAAAAGGCATATGACATAGAAAAAGCAAAGTGTGGCTTTTGTAATGCAAAAGTGGTAGAACATTCTTTTCCTCTAGGAAAGCTTTCAGTGAATGACTGTGAGTCTGTGAGTTATATATAAATCTGGGAGGAAAAGGAGAAAGAAACTGGTTACTGCCAGGCCCTCCTCAACCCCTGTCTCCAGAATCTGCTCTCTGACTTTAGACATTCCATTATCCCCTGCCAGGGAGTTTTCCCCCCCTCCTTGGTAAAGATCATAGATCAGAGACTTCTCTGTGGTTTGCATTCTCATTTCGATAAATAGATTACAACATCCCTCACCCCAGCCAGCAACTTTGGGCAGTTTCCCCACCCCCTCTGCAAAAAAAAAAAAAATCAAACAATTTCCCTTTGTTTGCTGTTACCTCGACACACTATGAGTATCATGTCAGTAACCTGTCCACAGAAACGTTGTCCCTTACCAAGGTACTATTTCTATGCATTTCCATGAGGAACTTTTTTCCCCCCTCTCCCCTCTTAAAGCCAGTGGTTGCAGTATGAGTGAAGATCTTCAAGTAAAGAGAGAGATAGAGGATAGAGAATGTTCTTTTTATTACTATTTAATACAAAGAAGCAAAGATTCTGTGCACAGATTCCTGGCATATTCAACACATTACTCAGCCTTCGAGCTTTTACCCAGTTTGCCTAAGGTATGCAAACGTATGTGTTTTATGTACATTCACTGCCTTTCATAGAGCTCTGGCTGACTTGAAAACAGGTGTGTCTTTCCCCTTCATTCTATTGCTTTCGCCCCCACCTTTGCAGGGATAGATGTGTGTTACTCTCTCCATTTTTTTCAGGAGGAACAACTCAGATTTAGACAAAGAAAGCAAAGAAGCATCCTTCTCAAGCCATCTCAACCCAGGGCTCCTGGCTCCCAGACTGGATGCTGGGCGAGGGACTAGGGGAGGGGAGTACGGTGTGCACAAGGACGGTGGCCAAACAAACAAGACCGGCGTGGTAATTCCATGGCCCCAAACTAAGGAGTGAGATTAAGGGGAATTAATTGTCAGTTCTTTGTTTCTCCAGTCTAAAACCAGACTTCCTGTGAGCTTGGTCTGGGAGCTAGGGCAGTGGGGTGGTGTGTCCCCTCCCTGCTTGCCTCTTTGCCTCCCTCCCCCACCCGTTGCCTCGCAGTGTGTGTATGTGTATACACATATTGCGTGGAAAAAACCCAGGATGAGACTACATCCTCTCTGGCACACACACGTATACATACATATATGCATGTATGTTATGTGTGCAATACATATATATTTATACACAAGTATATGCATATAGGTATTCATGCAGGCATGGATGTATGCGTGTATATCTAGCCCAACACATTTGAGTGAGACCCTCCGAGAACAGCAGGGACTCAAACCGAACCCCCTTCGTTAAGCACACAACTTCTAGTCGACCTCCCACAGATTATTTTCTACTCGGCTGGGGGCTTGTAGTCAGGGTCGATTTCCCGAAATAGAACCGAGCAGCTCTGGGCTTGGGAGGCTGGCGGGCCGGGGAAGGCGCGGGTTCGAAGATACTTGGGCCCAGAGGAGGCTTCCAAAGAGGGCTACTCTCGGGGACTGCCTGGACTCTGTCTAGTGCCCAAACCTTGGGCGCGGGATGTGGGTGAGCAGCAATACGCTAGGCAAAGGCGTTGGTGCAGATGCAGGCTACCGAGGCTGGGGCGGGGTGGGAGTTGGGGGGCGTAGCTTCAATGAATGGATGCTGAGTTGGGGGTGGGGGGTGGGAGGGCTCTTTTAAAGCACGGCTCATTTGCATTGAAATGCAGGTCCATTTTTACCAAAGGATAAGGATTCCACTCACGTAGTCTTTGCAGTCCCCCCTCCCCATTCCACCCTATCTCTCCTTCTTACGTTCAGAGATCTCCCACTTTCTCTCCGGGAACCCAAAGGGAACAGCTTACTTTGGATGGGAGAGGAATGGATCTGTTTGGATTTGTGATAGGAGGACAATCACCCGTAGAATCAGTCAGCGATGTGCAGGGAGGAGGGGTCTCTCTCTCTTTGCGTGTGTGTGTGTGTGTGTGTGTGTGTGTGTGTGTGTGTGTGTGTGTGTGTGTGTGTGTTTATTTCTAGTCATTTTTTCTCTCCTGGCCTAATCAAGATTTAATTCTTAAAAGCTTCTGTAGAAAATGTGGCCATTTGCTATTTGGAATCTGTAGACATTTCCTGGTTGTAGAAGGGGAAGATGGAATGTAGATGAAATTT
>CM053581.1:180896888-180916471 GCA_028627135.1 Pseudochirops cupreus | reverse complement strand
CAGAAACTAGGCACAGACCAATATCTTACACCCTATACTAAGATAAAGTCAAAATGGGTACGTGATTTAGATATAAAGGCTGATATAAGCAAACTAGGAGAGCAAGGAATAGTTTACCTATCAGCTCTGTGGAGAAGGGAAGAATTTGTGAACAAACAAGAGATAGAGAACATTATGAAATGCAAAATGGATGATTTTGATTACATTAAACTGAAAAGTTTTTGCACAAACAAAGCCAATGCAACCAAGATTAGGAAGGAAGCAGAAAAGTGGGAAACAATTTTCACGGACAGTATTCCTGATAAAGGTCTCATTTCTAAAATATATAGAGAACTGAGTCAAATTTATAAGACTACAAGTCATTTCCAATTGATAAATGGTCAAAGGATATGAACAAGCAGTTTTCAAGTGAAGAAATTAAACCTATCTATAGTCATATGGAAAAATTCTCTAAATCACTATTGATTAGAGAAATGCAAATCAAAACAACTCTGAGGTACCACATCACACCTATCAGATTGGCTAACATGACAAAACAGGAAAATGATAAATGTTGGAACACTAGTGCCTTGTTGGTGGAGTTGTAAACTGATCCAACCATTTTGAAGGAACTATGCCCAAAGGGCAACCAAACTGTGCATACCCTTTGACCCAGCAATACTACTTCTAGGTCTATATCCCAAAAAGATAATAAAAGGAACCCACATGTACAAAAATATTTATTGTAGCTCTTTTTGTGGTGGCTAAGAATTAGAAATTGAGGGAATGCCCATCAATTGGGGAATGGCTGAATAAACTGTGGTACAGGAATGTAATGGAATACTATTGTGCTATAAGAAATTATGGGAAGGTAGACTTAAGAAAAACCTAGATAGACTGATATGAAATTAGGCTGAATGAAGTGAACAGAGCCAGGAGAACATTGTGCACAATAACAGTCACACTGTACAATGACTAACTTTCATAGACTTGGCTTTTCTCAGCAATGCAAGGATCTAAGACAAATCCAAAAGACTCAAGAAAGAATTATGGAGTCTGAATGCAGTTTGAAGCATATTATTTAATATCTTTTTTCTTTTGTTGTTTTGTTTTGTTTCTTCTTTCTCATGGTCCCCCCCACACACATTGGTTCTAATACTTCTTTACAACATGACTAATGTGAAAATACGTTTAATATGAATGTATATGTAGGGCTTCTATCAGATTACATACCATCTTGGAGAGTGGGGAGGAGAGGGAAGGGGAGAAAATCGAGAACTCAAAAGCTTATAGAAGTAAATGCTGAAAACTAAAAATAAATAAATACATTTTATAAAAAAGAAATGATGAATATGAAGAATTCAGAGAAGCATGGGAGGACATACAAACTGATACAGAATGGAGTCATCAGAACCAGGAAAACAACATGCTCAGTAACTACAGCAATGTAAATGGAAAGAAGGAAGGAATAAAAGAAAGAAAGAGGAAGGACAGAAATGCTTTATGATTATAATGATGGAGCTTGGTCCTAGGGAGAGTTGAGAAAATTTATCTGGCTCCTGTCTCTGCAGAGGTGAGTGACTACAGGGTATGTAATGTTGTTATATTGCGTATTGTGTACCTGTTAGTTATACCTGATGGGATGTTTGATTTTGTTTAACCTGTTCTTATTTCATTTTCTCTCAGTATTTGTTACAAGGATTGGCTCAAAAAGTAGGGTGGGAGGTGGGGGGGAAGGGCAGGATTTTTAGAGAAATGAGAATAATAGAAATTAGATCAGCTGCTATATGGCACAGTGTATAGATCGTCAGGCCTGCAAATGAAGACTCATTTTCCTGAGTTCAAATCTGGCCTCAGACATTTACTAGCTGCATGATCCTGGGCAAGTTGCTTAACCCTATTTGCCTCAGTTTCCTTATCTGTAAAAATCAATTGGAGAAGGAAATGGCAAACCACTCCAGTATCTTTGCCAAGAAAACCCCAAATGGGATCACAAGAGTCAGATACAACTGAAAATGACGAACGACAAGGGATTGGATATGTGATTTCATTGATATAGGGAATCCACAGGTGAGGAAATTCCCTCTGATAAAACTGGCTAGTACCTTCTCTGAGATTTATGGTCTTAGAAAGTTTCTAAAAACCTTGAAAGATGAAAGGACTTGCCTAAGGTCACCCAGTTAGCTTGTGCCAGTAGGTACTGAAGTTTTCCTAGATTTGAGGATGGCTCTTAACACACCACACAGCCTCATGTTGATACAAAAACAAAAGAAATTGATAATTTTAATAGCCCTATTCAAGCTCCAAAGTTGAGTCAAAGAGTTGAGAAGTCGTAAGCAAAAGCATGATCCTCCAAGCTCCATTGGTTCCTTTAATATTTGTTTGTGGTTGTCTTTGAGCCCCAAACAAACAATCTTAGGCTCCCCACTGAGTCCTTAAACCCAACCAAAAGGCATCTGGCACATGTGAGCTCTCTAATGGCCCCACACTCTCCCAGGCAACAGGAGGCAGGTCTAAGGAAAGGCTCCCTAAAGAACATGTAATTTTAAGAGCTCTGGAGGATGACTCAGACATTCCAAGCTTGCTTTTATTTTTCCTTTTTTTTGTTGTTGATGTGTGAAATATAATTTTAGTCATTTTTTCTGACGACTTTTGAGTTTATAAGCAGTAATTATCAACTTAGGATCAGAGACCATCCCTAAACCTGTCCACATTGCAAAACCGTGCTTTCTTCCAATACCCAGGCTTATTTACAGTCAATTAGGACTTGAGGCAGAAGAACCTGGGCCTAGAAATGTCCTCCTGTGGCCATCTGTCAAGCAAGCCTGAAGATAAGATGTGGAATACAGCTGGGGAAGCTTGAATCCGTCCTGTGCCTTCTCCCTCCTTCACCTTCTCTGAGTCTGGGCTGTTTCTCTATGAAGCAACAAGGAGAAGAACAAATATTTTCATAGTAGATCATAGATGTTGCAGCTAGAGAGGATTATAGAGATTATTTGATCCAACTCCCTCATTTTAAAGATGAAGGAACTGGACCCAGGGAATTTAAACGGCGTACCTAAAGTCACCCAGGTAAGTCACAGAGTGGGTATTGGAGCTCAGATCCTTCTATGTCAAATCCAGAGCTCTTTTCACTACTGTATAATACATTAGGGAACTAGCCACCTGAGGAATTTGCTTCCATGATGCCTTTGTGGGGATGGGTGGGGGAGGCCCCAGAAAGGTGCTAAAATCATGGTCATGGCACGTTGTCCCTTTCTCATAATCCCACAGACAGGTCAGCAAAGTCAGCTTTATTCATTTGTCGGCACAAGTGATTAGTGGAGCTGGACCAGTGGGCCTTGGAAGTGATCAGATTTAACCCTTTGATTGGACAGGTAAGGAGACAGAGGTCCCAAGAGATGAATTTGCCCAAGGTCACACAGTCAGAAAAGTTATTACAAACCCACTTCTCAGAAGCCAAGACACTATGGCAAAACCTAGCTGGAAGAATCAGAATGTCAGAGATGGATGGGGCCTTAGAGGCCACCTTGTCATTGTCACAGACTGTCAGTTTCACCTTTGCAATATCTTCTCTAGATTCTAGAACATGCCCCTTTCTCTCCTCGGACATTGCTGCCAGCTGGCACAGGCCCTACGAGCTCACACCTGGACTGCCACAATAGTTGCCTGCTGGCACTGTCTCAAGTTGTTCCCCAATCCAATCCATCTACCATTCAGCCACCAAAGTGATTTTCCAAAAATGAAGGTGCTTTCATGTCATACCCCACCCCAACCAACCTCCTTCCCCACTCAACAAATTGTAGTAGCTTGCTGTCCACACCAGGATAAATTTGAAATCTTCTGTTTGGCCTTCAGAGCCCTTAAAAATCAAGTCCCACCCTCCACATTTCCTGTCTTCTCGCACCTCACATCCCACTTACCGGGTGATCCAGTGATCTCCTTGCTCCAACACTACACCCACCAATGTCAGGCATACTCGCTGGCCATGGAATGCTCTCTCTCCCTCCTTATCTCTGCTTCCTGACTTCTTTCAAGGGCCAGCTAAAAATTTCATCTTTTACAGGAAGCATGTCCAGATCCCTCTTAACCCCAGCACCTTTCCTCAGTTGCTTATCACCAATATATCCTGCATATAGCTTGTTTGTCCATAATTGTTTGTATGCTGTCTCCCTCACTAGAGTGTGAGCTCCTTGAGAACAGGTCCTTTCCTTTGTCTTTGTATTCCCAGTACTTCCTGCTACATAGCAGGCACTTAATAAATGGTTTTTCTTTTTTCTTTTTTTTTTTTCTTTTTGCTTTTTGGAGGGGGGAAGATAGGGCAATTGGGGTTAAGTGACTTGCCCAAGGTCACACTCCTAGTAACTGTTAAATGTTGGATTTGAACTCAGGTCCTCCTGACTCCAGGGCTGTTGCTCTATTCACTGGGCCACCTAGTCACCCCAATAAATGCTTTTTCATTGACTGACTAATCCTGAGCAAAAATCCCCTCCACAATACATCTGAACAATTCAACCTATCAGATGGAGACATGGGTTCTAGTTCCAGCTTGCCCCACTTACTTGAAAGCTGGGTGACCTTGGGAGAGACAGTGTTATAGTTGAAAGTACAGTGTGGTACAGAGGGCCTAGTGTCAGAGCCTGCCTCTGATGTTTACTTCATGGGTATCCTTGGTTAAGTCACCTAATCTTAGGCCTCAGTTTCCTCACCCATTAAAATGAGGGGATTAGACTCTGAAAATGGTTGGACATCTATAAAATGAGGTTATCTCTGAGGTTCCTTCTCGACTTTGATCCTGTAAGGGAGAGAGTCTCATACCGATGGGCTTTGGAATTCAGGTTACCATCTATAACCTGACGCCAGTTAAGTAATGCTATGTCAACTCTAAAGATCTATGATTCAATATCTAGAGGGTCAAGAATGGGCCATTGGGGTATTATTGCTGTTTTAGGACTTGTTTCTGCAAGTCAAGAAGTGGTATTTGTAGGTGTCTAGTGCTGTTGGTAGCACCTAATTCCAGCTTAAGAACCATGATCCCTTACCTCCTTGAGCCCCATTCCTCATATGTCAAATGAGGTAGGTTGTACTGGATAATCTCTAAATTCCTCTCCAGTCCTAAAATGCTATGGTACTGTGACTTCCCCAGCTCATAGTCTTTCGCAAGCTAAATCCTCAGAGAATTCTAATCCTGCTTACACTGAATCTTGCCTTACACCACCCTAATATCCACCCACTCTTGGGAGACTTTGCAAACTGTCAGCTGGTCCATTAACAGATTATAGTAGGGGAAACTGCTTCACAGGCCCCAAGAGGGGGGAAACCTGGGGGCATGAAGGAACTTGGGAGCTTAGCATGGAGAGTTGCTGGAGACTAGAGAGACAGAGAGTGCTGGCAGGTCCAGCCCCACCCTAATTCCAGGGGGGGGTGACCTCATCCCAAGGCAAGGGCAGGCAGGCCTTGGCTTTTAAGCATCCTAGGGGAGGGGCTTCAGGGGTGAACCCGGGACAGGACCTAGTGCTTCCTCAGTAAGAAGGGAGAGGAGATGTTCCTAGCCAAAACTGCTGACCCCTAGAGACTATAGAAGTTAAGGACTGGAGCTGGCCCCCTACAGTGACCATCGCCACTGCTGCCTCCCTTGGGTAATGTCATATAAAAGTTTTTCTTACATTTATCTAGTGCTTTATGATTACAGAACACTTTCACATTTGAACCTCGCAACAACCCCATGAAGTAAGCAAAGGAAGTAGTATCAGGCTCATCTTAAAGATGAAGAAACTGAGGGTCAAAAAGGTTATACTGGCTCCCCTGAAGTCACGCAGCTAGAGGTGTGTGGAAGCCAGCTTGAGTTGGCTCTGGAGAGGCAGACATGACAAATCAGGGCTGAATTGGTTGTTTTGTTGATTGTCTAGACTCTAGAAAGTGATGGGGAAAATGTTAATCATGCAGATTAAACTTAAAAGCATGTGTGCATTCCCCCCCCCCCCCAGAAAGCTGGTTGTTAAACATTTACTAGCACACCGTTGTACTTGGAGCCAGAAAGACTCATTTCAGACACTTGCTAACTGTGTGATCCTGGATGTATCAGTTTTCTCTTATGTAAAATAGGAATGATAATAGCACCTACATGACAAGGTTGTTGTGAGGGTCAAATGAAACGTTGTTATGTACAATGCTCTGCAAACTTTAAAGCACTACATGTGCATGTCAACTATCACACCACTGTCACTTCCTAGAGACTGCCCACCCCCATAGAATCTGACCTTGTAACAAATGATTGCAGTTTATAACAAATAATTGTCATTAAGGAGAACAAATCAAAGCTCTGAACATATGATTTATTCTTCAACCAACAGTCTGGCACCCATTTGCCAGGAGGCAGGAACCAAATGTCAACATTTAGCCACTAGTGCTCTGAAATCATTATTGGTCACTTGCATGTATCCAAGTCAGGAAATCCTCTATTGTTGTTTTCTTTTTCCTGTAGCTAGATGGCAAAATAGATACAGTGCTGGGCCTGTAGTCAAGAAATCTGAGTTCAAATCCAGTCTCAGACACTTATTAGCTGTGTGAATCTAGCCAAGTCACCTAACTGCTGTCTGCCTCAGTTTCCTCAACTGTAAAATTATAACACCTAACCTCCTAGAGTCATTGTGAGGTTCAGTTGAGATCGCATTTGTAGAGCATTTAGCATGACACCTAGAATATAGTAGATGCATCATGTAAATTGTTCTCCTGATTCTGTTCTTTTAGTTCTGCATCAGTTCAAAAAGTCTTTTCAACTTTCTCAGAATTCCTCACATTCATATTTTTTAATATGGCATAATATTCCATTATATTCAGTAATGCAACTTGTTCAACCAGTACCCAGTCAAAGGGTACCCATGAGATCCTGGCATCATAGATTTAAAACTAGAAGTGACTTCAATCATCAAATCCAACCCCTCTTTTATAGATGCAGAAGCTGAGTCCCAAATGGGTGAAATTACTTACCCAAAGTCACAGAGGAAGTAAATGGCAGTTCTGTGGTTTTAATCCAAGTCCTCAGACTCCAGCGTCTGTGTTCTTTCCATTATAACATGCTATTCATTTTCCTTCTAGGTCTTTGCTACTATGAAAAAAAGTGTCCTAGTCCCCTTTCCTGCTATTACAGTATACAGCATAAAAAGAATACTAGTTTTGGAATCAGAGAACATGAGTTCAAATCCTGACTTTATCACTTGTTCCCTGTGTGGCTTTAGATCAGTAGTTCTCAACCTTCCTAATGCTGCAACCCTTTAATACTCATATGTGGGTGGACTCGCCTGGAGACAGAGGAGAGGTATCTTGGTTCCTAAGACCACTGGAAATATGTGTTTTCTGATGGTCTTAGGTGACCCCTGTGAAAGGGTCATTCAACCCCTTTAAAGGGGTCTCAACCCACAGGATGAGAACTGCTGCTTTAGATAAATCACTTAACCTCTCTGGCATTCATTTATAATATACTAGTGTTGGATCAGGTGACATCTAAGATCCCTTGAGTATCATATCCCAGTGGGATATGGCAAAATAAATTGTGTTATGTGAATTTAAGCAAATATTATAACACGGTGAGAAAGTATGAATATGAGGAATTAGAGAGAGCGTTGGCAAGACTTGTATGAATTGATATAGAGCCAAGAGAGCAAACTCAGGAGAACAATTTCCATGATGACCATCTGATTTTATCATCTTCACTTCCACCCCATAGTCTCAAACCTATTGGCCTTGTGGCGATGGCAAAAGTCTCTCTGTAATGGGTAAGAAAAAAAGTACAAAGAAAGAATAAAAACTCTGCACCATCCTCCCCAAGCTACGTTCCTCCTCCCCCACCATGGTCTCCCTCTGCAGTCAGATCCCCAGTTATTTTTATCTGATGGTGCCTTTGTTGGCCCTAACATGCACTATGTGGTTGCTGTTGACAACTTGCAGACAGAAAGCATGAATTTCCTGTGTGGCTTCTTCCTTCTTCCTCATGCGTGCTCTGAGGCCTTCTCTATTATGAGTTGTGCTAATCTACTGTCTCACCAAAGTCTAACTAAGAAGCTTGCAATATAAAACTCCAGATAAATAGCTTTCCTCAAGAGGGACAAAGAGTGAAAGAATAGGAGAAGGGAAGCAGCTGTCCCCTAAACTAATTTTTAGCCTTGACCTAGTCTGTCACCCTCTTGCCTCCTCAAGGTTCTACTCTGGTTCTAATGAGCAATCTCTGATCCTGTTTTCCCTTTCCTCAGAATTAATATTTGGGAAATCAGGAAACTATGCAATGATTGCATCATGAAATTTCCTAGTACAGAGAATGAGCCTCAGTTTTCTCATCTGTAAAATGAGACTGTGAAACTTGTTGTCTCCTGAGGTCCCTTTGACAGCAGTAGATAGAGTTCTGTACTCGTAGTGAGGAAAATGTAGGTCCGAATCCATCCTCAGACACTTCCTAGCCCCAGATAGCAAGTCCTGTCACCTCTCTTTCTTCACCTACAAAACAGGGATAATAATAGCAACTATCTCACATGGTTGTGGTAAATATCCCATTATTTAGTATAGATATGAAGTGCTTCACAGACCTTAAAGAGTTATGATTACTCTCCTATGATCCTGAGAATGCTTTGCTACTAAAGGGATAAAGCACCTGCTCTCAACTCTCTGGTAGGCCCAAAGCCCTCCAGTCCTCTAGCCATGCATGGGTCAAGAAGAGCCAAGTTCATGGGACAGAACTTACTATCTTGGGCTTCTGCTTATGTTTAATTAGCACAGAGAGCCTCAGAGGCCACCTAGTCAAACTCCTTCATTTTGCAGTCAAAGGGAATGACTCCCATAGAAGTAAGTGATTTGCCCAAGGTCACACAGGTAGTACATAGCCAAATCCAGATTGGAACTCCTGTCTCTTTGACTCAAAGTACAGCATACTTTCCATTGCATCATGTAGCCTCCCCTAGATGTCTACTTTAAAAAAATTGCTTTGAATCACCCTTATCCATATAGGACTGCTAAAATCTCTTGGAGAAAGGCAGCATGGAAGTTTAATAAACGTTTGTTGATCTGGATTCAGTTGAGTTGGGTTGAATTGAAGCAAAGCTGGCCTAAGGCTTTTTGCAGTTTAGAGAGGCCCTAGATACCAGCAATCCCTAACTTGCCAGAGCTTGCCTATAATAAGTACTTTCACATAGCCCAGCCTATCCTCTTCTCTCTCCATCCACACAGAAGACAATAAGAGCCCACAGGTCTATAAAACTCATAGAATTTTCCTCATAGCAATCTTGTGTGGTACGGGTTGGTTAAGTATCATCATTCTCATTTTATAGGTGAGGAAAATGAGTCAGGATAAGGTTAAGTGATTAGCCTGAAATCAATGTTGAGGGTAGGATTTGAACCCAGATCTCCTGAGTTCAGGTCTAGTACCCTCCCCACCCCACTGTACCATAGTAGATGTATCCCAGTGTTGTGGGATGCAACATGCCACAGTAGGAAAAACTCTAAATCTGGTGCCAGAGAACCCAGGTTCATATGCCATCTCTTCTACTTGCCAGCTGTATGACCTTGGGCAATGTAATTAACCTTTTTGGGCCTCAGGTTCCTTATTTGTAAAAGTAAGGCCATTAGCTAGATGGTCTCTTCTAGTTTTAAATCTACAATCCTGTGATTTCCAGTGGAGGTATTTTTCAGAGAAGACTTTTAGGTAAGAGAACAGGTCTATGCACAAGGCTGGTTCATATGAAAGCAGAGAAGAGAAAGAGGCAACCTTAGGCCCAGAGGAGATCCTGGCACTGATTACTGAGATCTGTGATTTTTAGCAGGAGGCTGGGTTGGTAGAGTAGGGGAAAGGGGTAGCAAGCTCCTCCTAGACACTCTCTCCTCTCTTGGTCCACCCAATCACTGCCCTGAACATTGATTCAACTCATTCAGGAAATGATCATCTGGATAGAGTGTCTCCTATTCCTAGGCCCTGTCAGATACAGCTACCACAGGGCAACAAACTGGTACTCTACCACTGGAGAGCCCTTGCAGGCCAGGAAAAAGTAGGAAAGTTAATTAAGTAGGGTGCTCTGGAAAGTGAGGTTCAAACAAGGTCTGTAGGAAAGGGCAAACTTAACATTTTTCTTTCCAGGGGAATAAAAATGCAAATATCAGAGAAGCAGACAAATTATATTTCCAAGTAGGACTTTTGATCCACATATCATAAAATCATCCATCTGGCTTGATCAGGGAACGGGGTAATCTGGTTAATCAAATATTTTCATTAATAAAGTTATTGTATACACCACTTACAGATAGCCAGTTTTTTTTCTAAAACCTTGTTGATGCTTCCCAGGGACTCTCCTCCCCATTCCACAGAACATACCTTTGTAACAGTACATAGAGCTAAGCAAAAGAAATCAACCCTTCATCCATGTTTGAAAATGTATCATACATTCTTTACCTGTGATGCACTACTTCTCTGCCAAGAGGCTGAAGCAAGGCTTTCCTTTCAGTCCTGTGAAGCCTTAAGGATCACTAGTTTCAAAATAATTACTCAAACACGCAAATGGAGCTGTGATCTCCTTGATGGTGGATATGAATGGCAGTCTTGGAAGAATGGGAAATATAATATAATACAGGTACCACTAAAACTTGTGGCAGATGGGAGATAGCATAGGCTGGCTGGGAATAGTTGAAAAGTTAGAAACTTCAGATCTGATTCTGCTCTTGAATGAACTCTCTGCATGATCTTATATATGTCACTTCTCTCTGAAGCTCTGCTTCCTCGACTGGGAAAAAAAAGGGACCAAATTAGAGGATTTCTAGGGGATATTCTGAGTATAACATTCTATGACTCTGAAACTTTAATGTCCCTAACTTAATCTTTCTTTGTCAATTCAGAAGTCACTTAAAAAATTTACCATTTTTCACATGAGGGGTATGATTATGACTAACACTTATCTTCCTACAGAGAAAGCTTGGAAGTGGTGATTAATAGAAGTCTGGTTGAAATTTAATGCTTCTTAGTTTAATAACAGGAGAGTTACTTTTCTTGGAACAGTACTTTACAGAAACAAAAGGAGGTACAGCAGATAATAAAGAGCCCTGGACTGGGAGTCAGAAGACCCAGGTTCAAATGCTGGCTTTGCCATTTACTAACTGTGATCCTGAGCAGATCCTAGAGAGTACCTTCAGTCAGCTATGTGCCTGTCCCACTGTTGTCATTCAGTCATTTCATTTGTGTCTGACTCTTCATGACCCCATTTGGGTTTTTTTTTTGGCAGAGATACTGGAGTGGTTTGCCGTTTCCTTCTCTAGCTCATTGCACAGATGAGGAACATGAGGCAAGCAGGGTTAAGTGACTTGCCCAGGGTCACTCAGCTAAGAAGTGTCTGAGGCCAGATTTGAACTCAGGAAGATGAGTCTTCCAGACTCTATGCCCTGAACTCTACCTGCTTTGCCACCAGTTGCCTTTTCCATGCTGCCTCCAAAATGAGAAGATAAGGAGATATCACAGTCTGCCAACTAGAAAAGATCCCTGGGAAGGGAACTATTTGTTTTGGATATCTGGGTCTAGCACTATTCCTGCCTACCTGATTGGCCTTATCAAGTCACTTGTCTTTTGGGACAACCAGGCAAAAGGACAGGAATTTGCCTTACAGGAAATCTTGTGAAGTTCCATGGTTATATCCAGGTCAGAGCCATGTACTTGAGTACATCTGACTTCTAGGATGTAGGGCTGATTCCACATCCTACTCTGATGCCTTGGGGTAACATGGATATGATTCTGGAATCCTGAACTCTGTGCCCAAGAGGAAAAAAACTGGGGGTAGCTCTATATATCTGGGAAGACTTCAACTAACAACCACCAAGAGACTGGTTATCATCTGAGGACCAGCCTAGCCACGTAATAAACAAAAAGGCTTATCACCATGTTGGCCACAAAGTAATGATTTATTTTTCTACAGCAACTCATAAAACGTAGGCATGGAGGGGTTACCTATATAGGTAAGAGGGATTATCCACCCCACTTACATACTTAGGGACTGATAAAGGACGATAACCACTCCTTAATGTGGGAGAAATGATATATATGCAGGCCTAGAATTGGGCTATGCAAATGTTGGATGATGAGAATGATAGCTAATATTTATATAACACACACTGTGTGCCAGGCATTGTGCTAAACACTTTACAAATATCTCATTTGGTCCTCAAAACAACTCTGGGAGGTAGGTGCTGTTATTATCCCCATTTCACAGCTCGAGAAACTGAGGCAAACCCTGGTTAAGTGACTTGTCCAGGATCAAACAGCTAGCATCTGAGACCAGATACGAGCTCAGATCTTCCTGATTTCCTCTATCTACCCTTCCAAAATATAAGCAGTGTTCCTTTAAACAACTTTTAGCTTGTTAAATGACTTCAAAGTCCTCTAAAAGTAGTTGCTACTCAATTGCATTTGTTTATCAAGAAATGAGTGAAGGAACAGTGAGTGGCTGGCTACAGATTCTAGCCACCACAGGCTGGAGGAAAGCGATGGCATGGAGTGGCGCAGTAGAAGCTCGTTGGCTTTGGACTCAGTGGACGAGTTCACTTACTATGACTCTTGGACTAGTCACATCATCTCTGGAGCTCAGTTTCCGTATCTATAAAATAATTGAGCTCCTTTCTAGTTCTAAATCTATGATCCTATGATTTATTCCTTTGAAGCACAGCTCATGGGCTGCTTCTTACACAAGACTTCTCCTGTTCCCATCTATCTATACTATCCCTATCTCAAAATTTACTTCTGTATATGCCATATCCCTTCAGTAGCATCTAGCCTCTTTGAGAGCAGGATTTTTTTTAATCCCATTGCCTAGCACGGAGTAGGCACTTAGTAAATATTTGAATTTAATTTTTTAGTCAGATAATTCATAACCTAGAGAGATGACCAATACATGGAGGTTAGAGTGGGAGACCCTAGATCTGGTGAACAAAAACTGTTATCTCCAGCAGGTCTTTTCATCATGTTAAACTAATTCTCATCACCAGTACTGATGGAGGGAAGTGATCCAGAATGTCCAAAATAGAGAACCATCACCTAATCATTCCTAATGGCTTTGGAAAGGATCATGACTCTCTGGGCAGCAGATTCCTATTTCTAATTATGCTTCACTTAAATAGGAAAATGAATTGCATTTCAAATAATGTTCTGTTATATTCTGAGCACATATCCTTGACTGCCAGTAATGGAGTAAGGGAGAACAGAGCAGCCTGGTACAGCAGGAATAGCCCTGAAACAGGAATCTAATTTGTCAATAACTAGCTAAATCACTTCGACTCCTTTGGGCCTCATAAAATAAGGTCCTTGGGTTAGATTGTGGATTCTTAATTTGATCAAGGATCAAAAACACCTTGTATAGGTGTTTTTAATATTTTGCTAATTGTTTCAGTATAGTTTCCTTTATAATGCTATATATTGTATTTTATACATTTAAATACATTCTGATGGGTCCGTAAGCTTCACCAGATTGACCACTAAAGGGGAACTCCATGACACAAAAACTATCTGTAAGGTCCTTTCTAGTCCTAATGCTCTGTGCCTCTAAAACCTTCTGGCCAAGCGAAGAGACACAGGCCACCATTAGAGATCCAAGATCATTTACTTTTAATTAATACATTATATTTTTATATAATACAACATATTATTTTTCCTTCCCCTCCACCACCAAATTAAAAAAAAAACGCCCCTGGGCTGTGGGGACCACATTATAGTATGTGAGTTTCTTTGATCGTAGAAGACTAACTTAGGTTGTGTTTAAAGTAAGGGCATAGATGGCACTCCAACCACACCTTCACATCCTCATTTCCTTCAAAATACTGTTTAGGCAGCACCCTGTACATGAAGACTTTCCGAGTCTCCCCAATCCATGCCAGCTGCTAGTGCCCTCCCGGGGGGGAAAAAAAACCATTTATCTTCTATTTCTTTGGCACAGTTCTTTGGCATTAGAGGCTCCGTCTCTAGAATGTTAGAAGCTCTTTGAGGGTAAGGATACTTTCTTTCAGTTTCAGTTCTGTGACCCCAACACCTAGCACAGTATCTGGAACATAGCAGTACCTAACAAATACTTGATGATGGATTGGTTTGGCACACCCCTTCCCCTCCCCTGCCCTCCCTACCCCAGACCTCTGGGAGTTGAAACTATAAATAAACCCTTGTTTCCCTGAAGACCCAAAGATATGCTTCTGCCCACCTCCTGAGGATGTCCCATCCTTGTTCCTGCAGCGTCTATTTTCTTCCTTCTCATTAAGGAAAGAAGGAAACCAGGCCAAAGTGGAAAGCATTTTCAAACTTTATTTACAACTGTCACAGTGACAAAAAGTAGTTTTGGAAAAAAAAAATGCTAGTTTCTCCCTGAGCCTCAAAAAAGAACAGACAGGAGTTACAGAAAGTTCATCAAACAACAGGCATTTTTTACTGAAGTTTTTTTTTTTGATACATTCAGTTAGAAATACACACAAATTACTTCTAAAAGGGGGTAAACAACAACAACAGTAACAACAGTAACAACAAAACCCCACAAAAACACAGAGGCCAGATAAAGAGCCTAAGTCTCTTCCAAGTGTAGACGGGATCAACCCTGTGGGGCTGCCCCTTCTGAAGATCCTGGCCCATGCTAACGTCAGCCCCACATCTGCTCAGAATCCCAAATGGCGGCAGAGACTGGTCTCAGGACCAGAAAGATAACCCACCAGCCATAAACATACATACACACACAAAGGAGGTTTCTTATGCAGTGTACAAAAGCACGTTTCATCACACAGCGAGACTGGGACAGATGATAACAGGTAGCAGATGGGGGCAGAGTGGGGCTGGATACCCACCCCATGAGGGATTTAAAAAGACAAGGAGTCCCCAACTCTCCCCTCCACAGGAACTGAATGATAATCATAACTACAGCGGGGGACTACACGACAGAGATGACTGGCTCTTTGCCACCAAACCACAATGAGAAAGAGAGAGAGAGAGAGAGAGAGAGAGAGAGAGAGAGAGAGAAAGAGGGAAAGGAGGCAGAGCTATCATGGGTCACCAGCAGAAACTGCAAAGTGGGTCATCTCCCTACCCTCCAACCAGCTGGCCTGCTGCCACTGCATGGAGCTACAAGTTATTGCCGTCAATGTTTATAATACAAGCGTATGAGACGGGAGGGAAGAAGAGGGGAGAGATACCCCTCCAACCTGGTCCTGCTGATATATAAAAGCAACACCCTTTCCCCAGCCTTCCCCAGCGCCGTACTACCCATGAGGTATTAAATACAAACACATTACACCCAATCCAAGACTAGGGGCTGAAATACGACTGATTGGAAATAGGGAGGCGATGGTCAAGAGCCTTGGGTTCCCTTGTTACACCCGAGGAAAGCTTCAAAGCCAGTTTCCTTATGATCTGCCACCTTTCTCTGCCTCTGTGGAAGCCACAAAGGATCTGGCAACAAGATGGAAATGTTCCTATAATTTGTTCTTCAGACTCTGGACTCCAAAGTAGAGAACCTCATCATAGCCAGCTCATAAGTGAGCTCCCAATGTTCCTATGGAAGGTGCCCTTCTAGACAAGGGGCCAAGAAGGATGAAAGGAAGGAGGTGAAGTGGCAGAATTAGGGGTATTGAGGGGTGAACTCAGGTCTGAATACAACATCCTTTCTGGAACCTCCTGAGAGCAGAGCAATCCAGGATAAGCCTCCTTCCCTCTCCACCAGACACACACACGCACACACACACACACACACACACACACACACACACACACACAAAATCTACTTCTCCAGAACTTGGAAAGCTGCAAGGTATCTCATGACACCCTCTAATTTCCAACTTGGTCACAGTACTGCTGGCAATCAACCTACCACGTGTCACCCCACTTATTCCTCCTCCTCCTCCTTCCCTCCTTCCCCAACCCATATGCCTTCCAAGTCCCAGGGGACACTGGCCCTCATGACCAGATGGAAGACTTCAGCTCCCACCTAAAAACAATACCAGGGGATAAAGATTTCTCTTCCCTTCACTCCTCCACTTCTCATAAAAAGGAGGGAGAATACTCAAGGTGAAAAGTAGGCTGACGGCCAACAGTAAGTGGCCTAGCTAGTCAGACTGGCTAGAATCAAACAGGTGGGAGGAGACAGAAGATTCAGCTCAGAGACTGGCACGGGGGCTTTGGAAGAAAAGGTTAATTAAAGAAAGAGAATCTAGGCATTCCCAAACCTCCTGCTTGAACTTTGAGAATTACAAGAAGATTGAAGAGCACTGTCATGTGCCTTTCCATCCTGAGAAGGGCGAGGGACCCATCCTGTAGCAATCTTATACTCCCCACCCCCCACAAGAGCACATGGGATGCCAGGGCACCAAGAACAAAAAGGGATGGAAACTTTGGGAAATGGACCCAGAAAGTCTTGCCCTCTCCACCCACAAAAAAAGAAACAGATAGACACTGGGAAAGGTCCTCTGTCAGAGGAAGATGGAGATCAGGAGTGGCAGGGTGTAAAAAAAGGAGAAGAGGGGAGGCCATCAAGGGACTGGCCCACATGCTTGCCTCAAAGCTCTTTCTGCCCAGTCCATTAGAGAGTTCCCAGTGTGGTCTGTTTCCCCTCCTCCCTTCTTAACTCACTCAAACACACTCTACTGAACAGAAACAAAAGGGGGAAAAAGAGTAAAAACGGGAGAGAGATGACAACTCTATCTACGAATGTACTTCTGAGCCAGCGCTAGGTCCCCTCTGAATATTTTCTGGCTGTAGGTCTTTGCTGAGCATTTTCTCAAAACCTCTATTTTCTCTTATTTCTTTTATTTGTTTTCTTGCCTCAAAATGTTCCTCACTTGCTCTGCCTTTCACCAACCCTCCCTGGAATATCACAACTCCTCAAGACTACGCAGAGTTCAGATAGTGATCTCAAAGCAGCAGACACTTCCCCAACCCCAGCTAAGTGACTTCCTTTCTCAGAAGGCCTTGCTGATCTTTGCATTGAGGACTCAGCTGCTGGACACATTTCTTTCAGAAAAAAATAATACACATATCAAAAAAAAAAAAAAGAAAAAAAAAGAAAACCAACCCAGTGATCTCGCAGGTGCAAAATTGAAGCTGTCATTGGACATTTTCAGAACTACCGTGGCTCACTCATTTTCCACCATGATGGGAAAAAAATACAGTTCAGATGTATTTTTTTTGCCCCCTTTGGGTGCCCTTGATAGATTTACTGCTCCTTCTTCTCATTCTCTGTTTCTTTACTGGTTTCTTGCTCATCTTCTTGGACCAAGAACTCCTCTGGGGGCCATCTTAGCTCCCCACTTTCCACTTCTCCCTCTGTGGGCTCCACCACAATGGAAGGCAGGCGGTCCTTCAGTTTGCAGTAGCGATCAAAATCTGAAGGATCAGGAAAGATCTGAAATGAGAAAGAGTGAGAGATAAGGGAAAACTGAATGTATTGGGGGTAATTATTGTCATGCAGCAGGGAATTTTGGTGTTATCAGACAAGGATGAAGGAAGGTGCTTTCAACCCTATAGTGAAATAATCATTTGGGAGGGACTGCAGTTATCTGCACAGAATATTTTCTCCTATATTTTTTAAATAAATGAGTCCAAGGTAATACCACTCCATAGGCCCTCCACCTTAACAGTATAAGCTTTAGACCAGAAAAATCAAAGTAGAATTATGAGTGGCCAAGGATCTGGACTCCATTTCTCTTCTGTGGTAGCCTCCAAGGTTTGGTCACTGAACTCCCGAAGCTGTCAAAAGGTTTGGCTAAACAAGCTGTGGTCCAGGAATGTAATGAAATCTTACTGTGCTGTAAGAAATGGTGAATGATGAATACAGAAGTATGGGAAGACTTTCATGAACCAATGAAAGGTGAAGTAAGCAGAGCCAAGAAAACTACATTCATGATGACTACACTACAATGTCAAGTGGAAAGAACTCGAGCAAAACATTTGAAACTGAGTACTTTGAAATTATATTGGCTAAGTTTGGCTCTAGAGCCAGCCCCCTTCTTTGCAGAGGTGGGAGGACTATAGCTGTGAAATACCACATATGTTAGCTGTTTTTGCTTGGTTAATTTGTTTTAACTTGGCTTTTTTCTTTTTTATTCTTTGCTATAAGGGATTATTCTGTGGGAGTTGGGGAAAGGGATCCATTGGGAAATGGAGGTGGTGTTAAAACAAAAAGGTATCAATAAAATTTATTTTTGAAAAAGAAATGCCAGGAAAATAAAGAGGCCTGAGGTCTTCACAGGTAGCCTCATTCCTTACCAAACTCTTCCCAGGCTCAAATCATTAAGTTTTTGAAACCTAGAAAACAGTGTTTGTTGTCAGATTCTCTTTATTCCAGAATGAAGTTTAGGGTCATTAAAGGTCTTTTGCAATTTCCCAAAAGTCTACTTTTAAAATTCTGGGCTCAATTCATTATCCATCTGCCACATACTATGAAAAAAGTCTACAGATTATCAATCTGATTGCATGTCATGGTCTGACCTATAGGTATTCTTCATCCACTTGGTTTTTCCCATGTGGATGGTTAACTTAGACTCTCCTGAGCAGTCCTATATCTCATCCAAGAAACTGCAACATTGATTGGGAGGCCTAATGCTTTGATAAAAGGCGAATCTGGAGGATCTCACCATATTCAAACTTGTGCTAATCTTGGTTGTTGTGTTGTAAACACTATCATATTACCTTTCCCTACTGCCCCATAGAGGAGAAATCTTTTCCATCTACAAATAGGGTTGAAGTTTACTTCTACCACTAATTAGCAATGGGGCACAGCCCCAATCCCAGGCATCTGCTGCTCCAGGCAGGAGTCCAATCAAGCTTTGAGCACTCCATTTTCTACTGAGGATTCTAAGAACTACCAACCTCAGGGAATCCTCTCCATGCCACTGGATGAATGATTAACTATTTATCTCATAAAGACCTATTGACGGGGATTAAATCTTAAGCCAGCTGCACAACTGGGCAACATTAAAGATTTAACAAGCCTCATAAAAAGGCAGTGTAGTGGCATTCCAGAGGAAAAAAAAAAGCATCCAGGGAAAAGAAGCAAGGAATCTATATGCCAGATGAGGGTCCCCAGAAAGTAGTTCCCCTACTTTCTGAATTATAGCAATTGCTAAAATCGTTTAGAACTCAGCAGAACTCAATAGGCAAAGCTGAAATCAGTGCAGAGGGTAATCAAGGAGAATTATACCTTTTCTCCTTCTAGACCCCCATTCATGCTGAAGTACAGTGTTCTCTGGGGTGGGGGGAGGAGTGGCAGGGAAGGTAATAGTGCCCACAAGGTAAGAGAATAAGGAAGTGAAAGAAAGGAGACTGCCTAGGACAAAAAAAAATTTCTATTACCTGACCCCTTCATAAGTAAACCCATTTCACAGATGGCACAGGAGGAAGGAAACCATCCAGTAAGATATTTAAATTGGCCCCAGCTAGTGGTCTCACTAGCCTTCAGGAGACCTTAGTTAAGACTCTTAAGACAAGCAGTTTCCACAGAGGTCCAAGAGCTGGGACAGCTGGAAACACTTTTTAAGAAGTTGTCACCAAACCTTCAGGCAATGAAAGTGATTACTCACATCTAAGAAGGGGTGGGCCTCGGTTGCAAATGCCTTCTAGC
>CM053581.1:180839057-180896388 GCA_028627135.1 Pseudochirops cupreus | reverse complement strand
CTCCCCAACAACCCTTGTGTTTTACAGATGAGGGAACTGAGGTCAAAGGAGAAAAAATGACTCTGCACTGAAACTGATTAAAATGTAATAGGAGGTTAAAAATGTAGAATTTATTTAAGGAAACCGTATAGAAATACAGATGTAACTGTGGCCATCCCACATAGCACACAAGGGGATATGCATGGGCCTTCACCGCATCCAATGACATGTGGTCTAGTTGGGGTCATTCCCATGGAATGCTGAGTCTGTGCTCTGGCCACTTTCAGGGATACATGTTCTGCGCTGAAAAGCTTGATGAAACTTGATGCTAAAAACTCGGGATGATGCAGCAAACCCTGACTGATCCCTTAGTTATTCACATACTCTGTTAGGAGTAGGGTGAAATCTGGGGAAGAGGACTATGCCAAAGTGGCTTAACCCTCTGGTTCTCTCTACCTTCCCATGTCCTGTGTTCAGTATGTGTGACCTTTCTTCTCTCTCCTCTCCCTCTCTCTCTTACACAACAATAGTACAAGGTTAAACAACAACAATAACTTGGGGGGGGGGAGGGAGGGCAAATAAGGAAAGATACATTCTAGAAAAATTAGAAGCAAGAGAAAACTTTCCATTCAAGAAATCAAGGGAAAACTTCAGGGGAAAATGGCACCAGAGCTGTGTCTTAAAGGAAGAAAAGGACTCCAAAAGGTAGCTACAAGGAAAGGAAATATTCCAAAAATGGGAATTGGATATTTGCATAAATGCACAAAGGTGGGAGGGACAGGACAAGATTGGGGAACAACTAGTCATCCGGTCTGGCTGGATTACAAAGTATATAAAGGGGAACAATGTGATATAATACTGGAAAGAAAGGTTAAAGACAGATTGTGGCAGACCTGACGTGCCAAGAGAGACAATTTGGTGTACTAAAAAAGAGCAAAGGACTGGGGATCAGAAGATCTGGGTTTGAGTCCCAGCTCTGATGCTTGCAAGCTATATGACCTTGAAAAAAAATCTTTTACTTCTCTGGGCCTAACATTTCCTAATGTGTAAAAATAAGGGATTGGATGAGATGATTTCCAAGTTCCTTCCAGGTCTAACATTAAGAAGCCACTGAGCTTTAAGTATGAGAGTGATACCATCATACCAATGCACTTAAGATTATCTTGGCAGTCTTGTGAAGAATGAATTTGAAAGGAAGAAGACTGGAATCAGGAAGACGAGTTAGATGGCTGTTAAAAATGGCACTTTGGTCCACTTGGCATTGCTTATCTGCAGTAGGAATGAATTTGAACGAAGCTAGTCACACCCCAGCAACCAAAGAGAGGGGGATGGCAAAGAACTGGAACTTCTGTGGGTGCCCATCAACTGTGAAATGGTTGAATGTTTTGATATAATGCAATGTAATACAAGAGAATATTATTGTGAAATGAGGAAAGGGATAGTTATAGACAAACCTGGGAAGCTGCGTATGAACTAATGCAAAATAAAGTGAGCAGAACGAGGAGAATAACTTATGCAATAGCAAAAACATTGTAAAAACAAGTAACTTTGAAAGACTCAAGAACTCCGAACAACCCAACGACCAACTATGGTGTGAAGACTGGTGATAAAACATGCTACTACCTACCTTGTGACAGAGAGGTAAAAGACTCAGGGTACAGAATGACACATACATTTTTTAGACATGGCCAATGTGAGAATTGTTTTGACTATGCATATTTCTTACCAGAATTTTGTTTTCCTTTTTTTCTTTTTCTACTGAGAGTGGGTAGGAGAGGGGGGGGGGGAGGAAAATCGATTTTTTAGCAAAAGAAATAAAATTAATTTTTTAAAGAAGAATTGTTATAAAGACTTGATATGCAACCTGACAGAACAGGCAATCTACTTGACTAGTATACTGGAGAAAATTTGGTGAAGAACAGGTCACAGACCCGAACAGAGCCTACATAAACAAGGCTGCTGAGTTAATATGGACTATCAGTCTTATAGCTGGGAAATGTCAAAGAAAACTGAAAAATGAGCCTGGAACAACTTAACAGCTGGCTAACTCCTGCCAGCTGTTACTAGAATCAAGTCAACATTATCAATTGCTCCTGGTTTAATTGCTCTGAGCCAGGCTCCCATTTCTTCTTGAAGATGCTGAATCCTTCATTATACCCTTCAAAGAATCACAAAATCAAAGACTACTAGAGCTGGGAGGGACGTGGAGATTCTATAGTCAAACTCATAGCTGACCAAGAAACTCCTCTAAAACTTGTCTGACAAATTGTGGTCTGTCCTTCACTTGAAGATCTCCTACAAAAGGGAACATCCTGCTTTCTGAGGTGTGCCATTACTCTTTTAGGTAGTTCAGATTCATTAGCCCTTTTGCAACTTATGTCAATCAATCAATTTTGACTATTTTTTAAGCATCTAAGATGTGCCTAGCAACTTCTGAGAGAAATGATTATTAATAACCAATGACTTGGGGAGATTCAGAGTTCCCCCTTTTTCTAAAGTTTTCATTTCAAGGTTCAGTCTTTGAAGGACATTGCTGATAATGAGACTGAATTAACTTTCTCCTCTATCTTGTTCAGACCTGCCCCCATCTCCCCACCAGGTGGGACAGTCCATTGTGCACTACACAGGTATAGATGGGAATAAATTCTTTAATTACATTGCCCAAGGTTGGGCCTTTTGAGAAGTAAATGACTTAATCAAAGTTACATCCCCAAACCCCTAACTCGAATAGGTCCAACTCTCATGATATTCATTCATTCATTGTCAACCAATCAGAGTTGATTACCACCCACCCTTCTGTGGGTAAATAAACTGTGAGCCCACCCATGATTCTTCTTTGGCATTCAAGAGTGTCACTGATTCATTTTATTGTAGCTTTATTAATAAAATGATTAATTACCCAGAAACTATGTCTGTCAAACTTTTTAAACATCACACTTCTTAGCTCCCAGTTCCCCTTGGAATCAAGCACAATAAACCTAACCCCTTTCACCTTAAAATACTTGAAGATAGTTATCGTATCTTCCCTCCAACACCAAATCTTCTCTTATGAAGGTTAAAATCTCTAACTCTTTCAACTGATCCTCATCATCTTCATTCTTCTCCAGGTTTCTAACTCCACACTTCCTCCATCTGATTGCTGGTTCTTCCTAGAACTCCCAAGCCACCCATGCCTTCATTCTTCTCCAGGTTACATTTTTGATTCACCTCTCAAGACTTTCTCTTTACTCTGGAATTGTATCAAGTGGCCGGTAGCCTTATCAATTTGGTATCATCAATCATTGGTCCAGATTCTCCTTTTCCTCTTCACTGATGGTTCCAATTTATTACCATGATCCCATTCTCTAATTTCTTTTCCCTATAGCATTTAAACCCCTGATTGTGTCAAAACAGGGTTCCTAGGAGATTTGTCCAAAGCCTTTCCTTTTAGAAAAGATATCAAATGTGAGCATGAGCTACCCCCAAGCACATATAGAATAGAGAAGGATTTGGGGGCAAAACATCCTTATACATTTCCTTCAACATTTAAAAAACACTCCATCAAGCACCTATTATTTGTGAGGTAGCCTTCCTGTTAGATATTATTCTTCAAGTTCACAACATGTGTACAGTTTCTGATCTAACAAATGAAAAGATCTAACTGATACTAGAAGAATCTATCCTAATAGTTTGTGTATTTTATTCAGCTACCAATTCATACATTTTGTGTATTCCTTTACTTTTTGAAACTGTATTTGGTGGAATGGTTGTGGGGCTTTTTTTTTTTCTTTTGAATTAGCTTTATATTATATACCCTAATTAGACACTAGAAAAGATACAAAGATACAAAAGATCCAGTTTTTTTCTTTAAGAACCTTATAGTCTAAGGGGAGAAATTCCATGTCCATATATAACGGACAAGGTTGAAATGGGGAAGGACTACATTTCCCAGGATGCATTGGTCTAGGGCTTGAATACTATTAATTGGGTGAGGAAAAGCACCAATTCCTATGGCATCCCAAGAATATATTGATTATATCAAGGGGATTGAGGAAAGAGATGATAAATTGAAGAAAATGGAAGTTATCCTTAGGTCTATAACCATTGTTGTTGTTCAGCCTTTGTTCTAGAAGAAGACCAATGACATCACAAGGGTGATGCCTTGACTTGAAGGTAAACTGAATATGAGTGGGGCAGAGCTGCACAAAGTCATGAGCCTCTCTCTCCTCCAGAGTCATCAGAGTCTGATGGCAAGACAAAGGTCAAGACAACTAGTGATGGCCCAGCATGCAGTGGCTAACCATGGCCTTTCTAAATTAAGGTCTTTCCCAAGTCTCAGTTTGTCTGAGGCCACATCCACATATGAAGCAAAGGAAGTCTTTGAAAATGAGTAGTGACAGTAATAAATTATAATATTATTTTATTGTTCAACATAAAACAAGGAGATGAGTGATCCTGGCTGAAAAAAAAAATTGACAAACTGCAGCTGGGATTGGGAATTGCAAGCAGTCCCTGAGGCAACACAATCTAGGAGCTATATTGGATACAGTGATGCCTGGGAAGATCATTGAATGACTTCAAGTTTCTCCTTGAAACTCTGAATCCTACACTGAGGCTAATCTAAACTAGGACCCATACGGGAGTATAATTAGAATGCTAGAACTTTTTTTTGCCAAACTTTTCCTATCAGATTGGATAGAGCTTGACTTGTAAGTTACTCTGCAGGAAGAAAGGGGTAACGTGGAAATAAATGGTGGTAGAAGAAAGAGGAATGCAGTGGTGCTTGTTCTGGAATATGTCTGAGATTGTTTTCTGTCCTTATTTAATGTTTTACAGATTCTAAATCTGAGTTAAATCCAGAAATGCATCACTTTCTAACTATGTAGGTCAAAGTAAACCAAATATACAAATTACCGGTAAAAGTCCTCATTATTTAATCTGTTTCCAAAAGGGTACAGAGATAGTCAGAATAAGGGTTTCACACAAATTAGTAGAATCAAAATAAAAGGCACAAGGCAAAATAAAGCAAAATATGACAACAATATTTTTTAAAAGTAGAACATACTAGAAGAATTAAGAAGAGGAAGAGGTCACTTCTGGCTGGAGACAATGACAGAAGTCTACATGGGGAAGGGCATTTGAGCTGAGCCTTAGAGGATGGCTAGGATTTCAATAGGCACAGATAGGAAGGGAGGGTATTGGAGATGGAGGGAGTCATGTGAGCAAAGGCAGGAAAGACTGGGATGTATTCAGGGGACAGTAAGTAATCCCATTCAATCTTTAGTCCTCTTTGCATTCCTGTGAGGTAGAGAAAGGAAATGCCATGCATACCTAAAGATCTTAATTTTAGTTTGAGAATAATGACTGGAGTAACTGGAGCACATAAAAGTCATTGCTCCTTGCCTGGCATACTCTCATCTCAACTTCTTTTTTCCTGTTCTTAGTCCTTCAGATCTACTCTCATTACTCCTTATGGAAAAATCATTTTAATTCCTATTAAAAATTCTAGTTTCTACTGTAACAGTGACTAGCTTGTCCCCAAATGCCTGAAAGTCAGAATTATTACTTTTTATCCCTTCCCAAAGGTTCATTAGCACCCCCAAGGAGGACTGAGGTATCTACTCTCTGCTATTGGTTGTAGCCACCAATAATTTGTGTTCTCCCCATTTTAGGGGTCCCTTGTAGCCCAGGTCCAATATTCACTTAAGAGTCAAAGTAGCTTTTACAGAGGAATATTTACTTCAAGATTATGTAAACATTACCTGTCCCTAACACTTGAGGGGTTTAATCTCCTCTCATACCACCCTTACATACCTTAGAAGAGGGGAAGTAGATTAGGTTCACAGCTTAAGTCAATTCCATATAACATGGTTCCACCAAGTTCCGAATCCAAAACCTACCTGGGTTTGCATCCCATTACCCTGGCTTCTAAGGACTTCCCTTCTGGGCTGACAGCAACATCTCTCCTGGAATTCTGCCTCCAAGGTCATCATGGTGCAAGCTCCAAAGTCTAGGGTCTCTACCACCTACACCTAGAACTGAAAAAGACAAACAAAACAGACCAGACCAAAACCCCAAGCCCAATTCTCAGGGCTATGAGGTCAAAAGTGAGAGGGAGAAGGCAGCTTTTCACCCACCCTTCCTTTGCTGTGAGTAAACAAGGCACTTCCACCTTCTTGTGAACAAGAACTTCCCTGGACAAAGGAGGGGAAAAGTGGAGTAGGTGGGGAGGAGAAGCTGTCCCAGGTTGGTAGTTTTCAAAGATACTCTGCCTGTTTTGGCTATACAACCAATGGACAAAGCTATTCCCACTCGTGTAAATAGGGGAACAAATAATATCTTCTCCCAGAAGCAGGTCCCTGGTTTCTCCCAAATGGTTGCCGCATCTTGGGTGATCTGGACATTCCTCAAAGCCCAGTTAAACTTTTAGTGTTTTTCTTTTAAATTGTTTGTATTGGAAGAAGTACTTACCATTCCAGAACACAATATATAAGCTGAAATGTTTGTAAATTCACTTTCTATGACAGAGGCAGCTGATGGTGCAGAGGATAGAGCAGTGGACCTAGAGTAGGGGTGGTGAACCTGTGGCCTCGAGGCCACATGTGACCGTACTTGAGGACCTAGAGGGTGACATGTGGCCTCGAGCCACCGCTGACCTCGAGTCGAGAAAACCCAAGTTCAAATCCAGCCATGTGACCAAGTCACTTAACTTCTCTGTGTCTCCATTTTTTCCTCAATTGTAAAAAGAAGATAATAATAACACCTGCTTCCCAGGGCTGTTGTAAAGCTAAAATAGGATGACATTTAGAAAGCAGTTAGCAAACTTTAAAGCACCATATAAATGCTAGCTAGCTATTGAAAGAGTTGATGCCATTAGAGCTGGTTGTTGTCAATTCAAACTAGATCAGAAATGGGGAAGAAAGCTTGGATCAAACTTACTCAAAAGATATTGGACAGACAACCCACAAAGCTTGTCCATCGATGCACCTACCTGAGGCAGACACAGCAAATGGACATGGAAGGGAATTCAGAAATGTAGGGGAGGAGGAGAGTGGAGTGGATTGATTTTGGGAAATTGCCAAGACCTTTTAATGACTGCAAGCTTTTCCTTGAACCAGAGACCTAGCTTTTTAATACTAATATTCTTCCCGGGGTTCTCTGTGACTCTAAATCACAGAGCATGATTGTGTCCAAAAAAATCAAAGTTGAGGATCCCACAAAGGCCAACAGAGGTGACTATGAGGAGGCTGCAACATGTGGGCAACAACACGGAACTCAGAAGAAACCATGTAAAGGACGTCATCGAGGAAATGTGTGATGAAAAAAGATGGCTTGGACATGAGTGAGAAACAACTGATCAACAGCCTCCATGTTTCATTTGTGTCCTTGTGTTGTCAAGAGAACATGAACGATAGCTCACGTGCTAAGCGTGTGAAGTATACTAGGCACTATATTAAATACTAGAAATAAAAATACAAAAAGAGACACAGTCCTTGGCCCCAGGACCATTTATTCTAATGATAGGAGACAGCACATGGGAGATTGGTGGTCAGGAAGAGGTGTTTTGGTGTCCAGAAGCAATGGAGCTATTGATCAGCTTATCACGTAATTTGTGCTCTGACTCATTCTTTCAGAGTCAAGCAGGCTGCTTCTGTCCCTCAGAATTTTAGATTACCCTAAAGTGTAGTATGTCTTGTCTCTCAACTACTGGCTTAGACCTCACTACTTATGTTTCTCCTATTTTAGGGGATCAATAACTAGCACCCCAGTGTTATTTAACCATTTAACAACAGGTAGTTTTTACTAAGGAATTTTTACTGCAGAGATCTATGAAGAGCAAATGTACAAACATTTTCCCTCCAGTGCCTCAGAGATATAATTCCCCTTATGTCATCTTGGTCTGGGTACAGGTTTGGTGTGGAGTGGTAGGAAGAGGATTTCACTCCCAGCTTAGCTCAGTTCCCACACACACCACCAAGTTCATATTCCATCCGAAGAAGACATTGCTGTGGGCATCTGCTGGGCTGGAGTCCCCAAATATGCTTCAGATAATCCTGTCATGTTCCTGGAGACTTCATTGCTGGGCTGATTGCAAAACCCAGCCTGAATTACTGGACTCCTAGATTCCTATGGTTTATACTTTCCATTTTTTAAACTTGTAAGATAGGAGACTAAATTTCTGTACCTAGAAAAGAAAAAAAGAAAAAAAATGAAAAGATCAAGAAGGCTTCATTTCTTGGAGTCTATATAGCCTGAGTTAGGGGGAAGAAGGAGTTCCTAAGGCTCCCCCTCTTTACTACATGGTTCCATGGAGGCAGCGAGATGGTGAAGGAATTACCTTGGCTGCTCCAGGCTCAAATGCAGTGAAGGGCTACAGTCGAGAAATGATTCTGGTCCTTTTGAAGAAACATGGTTCCATCTATGCAGCCAATGGGGTGGGGATAAGCACCTCCTCCCAACCACATGGTGGGTGAACTGCAACCAGTTAAACAGTGTCCATGCATGCTCCAGTCATCAAAATTCTCATGGAAGCAGCTCTCTGGAGTCTTCTTCCATGGAAAGACAGTGAGCTAATGGGATTATACACACAACTGTGTCCAGAGAAAGAGACAGAAAAAGTTGGGGAGGGGTGTGTGTGTGTGTGTGTGTGTGTGTGTGTGTGTGTGTGTGTGTGTGTGTAGGGTAGTAGTGATAAATGGAAGCAGGCAGATGGTGGGATGGTGTCTGTGCATGTAATGGATGTGAAGTAAAGCATGATATGGGATATAGGGAAAGCTAGACATAGAAGGCTAAATTGGTGAGTTTGTACTTTCAACAGTGGAGATGACTGATCCCCAGGGAAGTCCCAAAAATCAGTGGATTGACTTTCCCGAGGAGGAATATAGAATCTGGAGGTCTATGCTACAGAGTTCCAGGCCTTCTATGGAAGTTGCTGGTTCAAACAGGAAGTAGCACACATGCCAGGATATTTGGTAGACCTCCTGTGGTGAATTTAGAGAAAGACATGAAAAAAGTGGATAGGTGATCATGGATGGTTTGTATTCTGCATTGTAGGAGAGAATGGCTACATCATTGAGATCAGAGACTCACCAGAGCATTAAAAAAAAAAAATCAAGAATAAAGAGGATAAAGAGAAACATTCTTCTGACCAAAAAAGATAGATCATGGAGTTTCACACACATAAGTGGCTTCATGCTACTATAGCACATTGCTTTCTTTGGCTTCTGACCTATACAAGACAAAAAGAGCTGAGAGCAGAAAAGATCAGAAAGCAGAGTAGCCTTTGCTCTTGGCAAGATGGAAGAGGGAAAAGGAGTATTTCCTTCAGTCATAGAGTTAAAACCATTGGCTGTGGTGGAGGAAAGATTACAGGGTTTCAATACAACATGAAGTCAGGAAGTCATCAAACCCTGCACAAACCCTAGGAAGGGTTTTTGACTGTAACTTAAGAGAAGTGAGGTGATTTATAGGAGAGTTTTCTAATCAAGTCTGAGAACAAGATTAAGGACCAGAATAAATTGTTAACAGTTAAGGTTTGGTGACATTATACCTAGGTGTTTCTTTAATCTTGTTCTATAGACTATTTAAAGACTTGTTATTCTCTCATACTGCTATTCTTAGATGTTTTAATGAGGAATTCCATTTATCACTTTGGGGAAAAAAAGGATAATTGAATGGAAAAGTATTCTGATCTCTAAAGGCCATAATAAACAAGTCATAACCATTTACGTAGTGACAATTTACCCTCATTTCATGCATATTACTCAGAAGAAAGTCCTCTTGAATGCTGGATTCACAAACCTAATTATAGAGTGATAATAACATCATACCCCATTTTTCAATACTTATGCATTCCATCTATTCCATATTTTGCATACACATTGCTTTATCTTTGCATGGGTCTATTTTGTTTCAACTTGATTTAAGTTTCTTAAGAGGTAGGACTAGGCTTTGAAGGCAGCTAGGTGGCTCAGTGGATAGAGCTCAGGACTTGGAGTCAGCAAGACTTAAGTTCAAATGTGACCTCAGACACTAACTAGCTCTGTGATCCTGTGCAAGTCACTCATCTCTGTTCACCTCTGTTTGCACATCTGTACAATAAGGGATAATAATAACATCTACCTCCTAGTATTGTAGTGAGGATAAGAATGGGATAGGATTTATAAGGTGCTCAGTGTAGTGTCTGGCACATAGTAAGCGGTATGTAAAAGTTAGCTATTGTTATGTTTTATGGTTAGCTTGTTCCTCCTCACTATGTCCTCTGTTATTATGCCTGGCACACAATACTCACTCAGTAAATGTTTGTCAATGAACCAACCAGATCATTTGTCCATGGTAGCTGAATCCACAATGCTTGATGCCAGAGAGGTTGAGTCTCTGGGACCTGTCTTTAGGGTTTCAGACACCAGGTGCCACGTCCAAATCCCCCATTTGGTGTTTTAAGGGCAAACTCTAGTCCTGCAAATAAAAATTCTGGCGCCCGGAGCCAGCATGACAAATCATATCCTGGACAAAGAGTATGAGATGTGCCCTTGAATCAACTTTTTAAGACAAATTCAGGCAGAGGTAGAGAAAGAATGCAAATCTTGAGACCTAAGGCCATGTGGTAGGAAAGACACTGGAACACCATGGATATGGCACACAGAATAGAACAGGGAGGGATGGGATAAAAAAGAGTCCACTTGGGGTATGGTTGTGGGGATAAAACATGCTAGAGCTGCCTATTTTAACTAACTGTTCTTGCTCATTAGGCGCTAAATTGAGTTGTTTTTTCTATCTACTGAAGAAGTACAAGAGTTGCTAGTAATCCTTTGCATTTTAGTACTCTGGGAGAGAGATCCACTTGCCTTGCCCTAGTTGCAGCTTTTGCAAATTCAGAACTTTACACAGTGTGGGTTTATGGAAAATTTCTGAAAACTTTGTTGAATTTGTGTATAATTAACCAGGAAGGAGGAACCAGTGGTTAACTAATCTGCATGTGTTTCTTTCTTGGTCTCTGGTCCCTGTCACCAAAGCTGGTCCTGTGGTTATGGTGGAAACTCTGCAGTTTTTCCAGATCCAACAGCCTAGAGGAAAAAAAGTTGCCTCTGCCTCTGTAATCACAAATCTTCCAAAACCATGATTAGCTCCAGAGATCAAGAAAGGCCTTTTTGGCCCCAAAAGCTCATGTAAATGCACTCACTGTCTTCACCTTTAATCATCTCATTAGTTCAGGGCTGAAAATGGCAACATCCCTCAGGGTCTCACTTCCCTATCCTGCGCTATTCAACCCAAACAACTTCTCTCCCTGCCATCTTGCCTTCACCAAAGTATTTCCCCTTTAGTTCACTTGCTGTTGAGCAGCAGAGAAAACAGCTGCTATCTTTATAGCTGTGTGGTTAGTTGCATTTTCTACTCCTTGGTGGAGAGATGAGGATGCTTAGGAAGAATGTTCTAGTGCCTTTCTGCCTGCCCCACCACTCTTGCCAGACCATAGAGTATGTCCCACAAAATCCTCAAGATCCCAACACAGCCCTCTTCTGGCCTTCCTGGTAGTTTCCCAAAGTGCCGCTCCCCTTGCATTATGGACCACAAAGCAAGCTGGCTTGACCTGAGGGATGATTTTAAACAGCTCATTCCCCTACCCAATAACCTACAGTGGTTCCTTTTTGTCATTCATATTAAAAAAAGCCTATACTCTAACATTAAAGGCCCTCTGTCAAATACTCCTATCTTAAATACATTTCTTCTTATTCACTGTCACATGTTCTAGTCTCCATTGAAGTAAGTTTGCTTAATCTTACTCACACAGTTTCCTTACTCATCTCTTCTTACCTTCATAATCCCATTCCTTACTTCTAAAAAGCACCCTCCTACTCCACCTTTTGTTTCCATTAATTAGTCTTCCAAAAAGTCTGCCCTTGACTCCAATCACCACATTGCTTTTCTCCATCTCTTTAGCCCTAGTATTATGCTTACAACACACAGTTAGTTACCCTTTCCACATAGTTATTTTCCCCATCAAGGTTTCGATATATCTCCAGTGAACATAAGAAATCAAATGGGAATTTGGGGGAGTTTTGCTTCTGACATGCCAAGGCCAGCAGACAGCATAGAAAAAAGTCTAGAAACTCAGAAATACATGAAATTTGTGTATAGTATTATATAATGACAACACATTTTATCTTTTGATAACATAATAATTCAAACTTCTGATACAGAGGGTCAAAAAATTTCACACATAGTGGGAGTGTTATGCCTCTAACGTCCATGATATGGAAGAGATGACTGTATTTGTTCCTTTATGCTAGGCTTGTGTCTCTAACTGCTAACTGGACATTTCTACCACCAAAAGCTAAAATCTAATCAGACCAAAGCCTAACCTAGCTTCTCCTTATTTCTAGAAGTTCTTGACACCTCCACCCTGGCCGTTGTACAGGCAAAAGACCTTGGAGTAGGTAAATAGCATTGAGTCAGCAGCTAAGTAGAAAAAGAGTACTGAATTTGGAGTTAGATGACCTGGTTTTAAATCCTATCTTTGCCACTAACCAATCACTTAACTTGCCTAGGTCTATGTTTCCTCATCTGTAAGACATAGGGATTGGACTGGAAGACCGCTTCCAGATCTAAATCTATGATCCTATGTTTAAAACAGTGTTTGAGGAAGATCATGGTTGCTTTGTGTTCCAGGATCCATTGCCTAAGACAAAGGGCTCTTCACTTTGGGAATTACCAGAGTGACCAATCAAGGACCTTCTGAGGACCCAGATGATCTTATTCTCTGGGTTGGCAACGGTGAGTTGAGGCAAGTACTAGAGCATCCTGTCCAGGAAGACTCTTCTTCTGCCAAAAGGGGAAAGTGAAACTGACCAGAGAATTACAAAGGCAGCAGCTGTTTGCTTAGCTACTGAGCAGAAAGTGGGCTAAAGAGGAAATGGTTTGGGGAAATCCTGAAAAGAGTAATCTTTGACTCCTCCCTTCCATCCCACATCCATCTAATTACCAAATCCTTTCAGTTTTACCTTCATGCAGTCTTTCAAATCCATTCTCTTCTTTTCCATTGCTATTCTCCTAGTTAAGAGCCCATCAGCTCTGCCTGGACCACCACAATAGCCTCTTAACTCATCTTAACTTCACACTTAACTTCATCCCAATCTGATCTGCTCCCTTATCTTTAATCCATTCTATACTTCACTTGCCAGATTCAAGCACTGTTTCCTTTCATTTGTGCCCTCTTCAATGCAACTAGATTTGGTTGCATGCTGTTCCTCATTTAGAGTGCTTCATCTCCCATCTTTGCACAGGTTATCTCCCATGTCCTGAAGGCATTCCCCTCTCCCATTTACTTCTTAAAATCCCTAGCTTCCTTCCTTCCTTCCTTCTAATACAGCCTCTTACATGAGGCTTTTCCCAATCTCCCCCAGCTGCTATCACTGTCCCCAATATCTTGAATTTATTTATATATACAATAATTATGTGTGTACATGTTACCTCCCCCAATAAAAGGTAAATTCTTTAAGGGCAGGGACTGTTTCATATTTATCATTGTATCCCTAGTTCCTGGTATATAGTAGGTGCTTAATAAATGCTTGTTGATTGACAATTTATCCGATGCCCCAAAATCTGTATTGATTCCTTGCACCTCTCTACTCTGCTCCCACTATTCTGCAGAATAAAGTAAAAATTTCTTAGCTTGTAAAAGTTTTCCATGAGTTAACTCTCACTTAACTTTCCAACCTTATGCTTCATGACTCACCTACACATACCTCCTACACTCAACGGGACTGAGCTTCTCAATGTTCTCAGAGCATGCAATGAGCTATCCTGATACAGTCTTGTTACAATATTTCCACCAGGAAATTCTCACAGTATTCCCCACTATCTCCACCTGCCTAAATCCTATTGAAGAATCTGAACGTGGTTACTTCAAAACCCAGATATAAGTCGACCTTCTCCATGATGTTTCTCCTCACTCCCCCCTCCATGTGACCTATCCTTTGCAGCTTTGCTATTCTGCTAATCTAATTGATCTTTCAAGAACTGTTGTGCAGACCTGGGGGAGAGGCTGAAGGTTTCCAAGAGACAGGTTTTGACTTGATAAAAGGAAAGAACTTTCTAACATTTAGAACTGACCTAAAATGGAGTGAATCACTTAGGGACATAGTGGTTCAATGTGAAGGCGTCTTCTACATTTCTCTCTTGTCACTGACAACTCTCATATGAGAGGCAGGGTGGGACAGTGGGTAGGGAGCTGGCATTAAAATCAGGGAGGGTTGGGCTCAAGGCCAGCCTTTGCCATACATGGGTAGTATGATCCTAGGTAAATCCCGTGACCTCTCTGACCCCTGCGATGCAGGGCTTGTTTGTACCTCTCCTATCATGCTTATCATACTCTAACATGTATTTATTTAAATTTTTTTAAGTCTCTGGGAGTAGGAATCAGAAGGCCTTGTTCTGAGTCCCAACTCTTCCCTTAACTAACTCATTGTGTGAATCAATTCCATTGGACTGAACTAAATTCATCCTATATTTTTAAATGCCTCCTGTGAGATACTATGTTACTTAAGATGTGAGCAATAAAAAGTTTTGTTTTGGTTTGGTTTTAATTATCTAATCATTGCCCAAAAGGAGCTTACATTCTACTCAGGGTGAGGGTTTGCTATGATACATATATAGATAAAAAAAAAGTACAAGGTAGAATGTGACGGGGCTTGAGGAGGGACTCAGGAGAAATGCTTCAGGAAAATTGAAGTAGGGAGAAATCCTTTCCATCTCGGTGGTGGAGAGTGGAATGGGTAAGTCCGGGGAAGCCTGCCCAGAGGAGGTGGTAGGCCAGCTGAGCCTTGAAGGAAGAGGGCTCTGAAAAGCCGAGATGAGAAAGCAGGGCATTTCAGGCATAAAAGCTTTAGTTTCCTCACCTATAAGATGAGGAGGTTGGATTTCCCCCATGGTCCTTTGAGCTCTCAGATGCATGATGCTAGACTGTCTTAGGCTTCTTGGCAGACTTTGCAGACTCCAGAGAGTCTAGCACTGCACCTGCTTATAACACTCAAAAGTTGTTGAACTGATGAACCCATTTCATTAGAAAGGTTCTCAAGTCTTTTGCAATGTATGAATGTGTTTTGTCTGTTCCTTTACCCAGAACCCACGTCACCAGCTCCTTTTGAACCTCCCATGACCCCATGCAGTCTGCCCAGAGTACACTGTTATTAACAGACCCACAATCTCAAGACCCTCCATTGGCTTTGCCTTTTAGACTCTGGTGGCATAATGCAAAGGGTGCTAGACTTGAAGTCAGGAACACTAGGTTCAAATCCTATCTCTGATATTTAGTAGCTGTGTGACCCTGGGCAAGTCACTTAAGCTCTCTAGGCCTCAGTTTCTTCTTCTGTAAAATGATAGAGTTAGAAGAGATGGCTTGTGACATCCCCTCCAGCTTTAAATCTATATGTCAATCATAGGGGTAGGGACTAGACCTGTGATTTCATTGGTATCAGGAACTCCCAGATAAGAAAACTCTGCCTACCAATGAAGATGGACACATTCCTTTGCAACCTATAATATGGTGACATCATTGGTTTTCTTTGAGAATGAAGGACACAGTCTTAGAGAGTTGCTTAATGCAGTGAGAGGACAGGTTATTTGCCCAGGGTTATATTACCAGTATATGTCAAAGGCAGAAGCTGAATCTGAACCCAGGCTTTCCCAATTCTAAGATCTCTATTTGTTGTCCCATGCCGCTCCTCATAACAGAGCTGTCAGTTATAACACACACAGACATAGACACAGTCATGTTGAATCACTGTCTCTCTGGGCAGCCCATTCCACTTTGGGACAGTTCTCAATGTTGGTAACTTTTTCCTTAAATCAAACCAAAATATATCTCTCTGCAGCCTTCAGTCAATGCTCCTAGCAGACTAATATCATAGTCAGGGTACAAGGGACTTTGGAGACTGATGAGTCTGAGGAAACTCAGGCCAAGTGATTTGTCTAACATTGCACATCAAACTAGGAACAGAATCTCTTAGAAGCCAGATCTCCTGACTGAATCTAGAGCTCTGTGCTGTACTAAGCAGCTGCTTAGCCTCCAGTAGGATCAACCAGTGAAGCCAGTGGCAAAAACCAAAAATATTGGCAAATATCAGTCCAAAGAGATCAGGAAACTGGATATGAAAGAGCCTGAGGAATTCCTATCCTTACTAGAATCCCTAGATTAACAAAACCAAAAACTTACAACGCAAAGCATTCTATGAATCTATGGTCAGTTAGTACATTGGATGCTAAGCCCTAAGCACAGGGTTAAGGGCACCTGGAGGCTTCTTGAGTTGTTCTCATCCATCTGTTCTGGAACAGACAGCCTCCACTCTTCAGGATCAAAGGGGCCCTTCTTAGAGTCCCATCACCACCCACCCTTAGCCCCAGAAGGTGGTTATCAGAACTAATGAGAGTTACTCACCCTTTAAATGCTGTTTCCCCAGCCTCCAGTTGGCATTTCTCTTTGGGTCTTCTGTCTCCCACGGTAATTAAGTAATCAAGTAATTGCTGATGAGGGGGTGATGTGATTATGACAGAGTTGCCTGGCTCTTTCTTCATCCTCCCACAAGCTAATACCCACCTCCCCCTCCCATGCCTCAACAAGCAGAAAGACCTAATTGGCATCATGCAGGGCCTCTCTGCCCCCTACCCAGCCCCTCTACCAGGAGCTCACAGCGATTCCACCTTTCAAAAGATCTGGAGCTGGTAATAGCCCAGGCCTAGGTTTTCTTTAGTTTTATCCAATTTCCCATGCACTCTTTCAGAAACTCCTACTGCACCAAGGAAGGAGGAGTCTCCTACTTTTAGTCTTCTCAACAGCATCACCCCCAACATCAAGGTTTGGGGCTAAAATCCCTTTCCACAAACCAGGAAATTTTAATTCAATCCAAGAAACTTTTACTATATTCCAGACCCTGCACTAGCCTTTGGGGATATGAAGGCAGAAACAGTCCATGACTTCAAGGAGCTCACGTTCTACTGGGCTGAAATCGCTCCCTCCTCACCATAAGGGCCACTTCCCACACAAGGTCTTTCTTGACCCTTCCTCACCTTGTCTCCCCAAATCACCTTGTATCTATATTATATACATCTTTTATATCTCTATATATGTACATGCTGTTTTCCCAGATATAATGTGATTTCTTTATGGGTAGGAATTTTTTTTCTTTTTTTGGGGGGGGGAGCGTGGTATGAGGGAGAAAGAACCCTATCTTTTCATCACCAGCATGTAGCAAAGAGCCTGGCACATAGTAGATATTTAATAAAAATCTTGTCAATTGATTTTTTTGTTTAAGGGTAATACAACATGACCACAGATAAGCAAACACAAAGTATATGCAAATAGGGTGGGAGTTACTAACAACTGGGAAGATCAGGGAAGGCGTTGTATAAGATGCAGTACTAGTCTCTGAGTTCAAAAGGAACCCTAAGGATTATTTAATAACACCCTAATTTGACAGATGAGGAAACGGAGGCCCAGAAAAATCAAACAAGTGACTCGCCCAAGTTCATACAGCTAGTACATGACAGTGCCAAGATTTTAGCTTCAAGTCACTTAATCCCTGTTTGCCCAAGTTTTCTCATCTGTAAAATGGAAATAATAATAGTACCTTCCTTCCAGGGTTGTGGGGAGGATCTAACAAGATAATTAACTGTAAAGCACTTATTTAGCACAGTGTCCAGCACAGAGGGAACATTATATACATATTAGCTATTATTAATACTTAGGAGTTGGGTAAGAGCTTTATAAGTCTCAGTTTCTTTATTTGCAAATTGGAGATAATACTACTTGAACTGTCTCCATTACAGGACTGTAGATAGCTAGATATCACATAAGCCAAGGTCACTGACTCCATACCTCCGAGGACAGGGACGTAGTTTTCTATCCCCTGCTGCTGCAGCTCAGCTTTACCCCCTTTACCAGCAGGAGAAGAAAGGAAGAGAGGCTTAGGATCATAGATTAGAGCTTTAGAAGTCATCTACTCCAGTCCCTTCATTTTACCGATGAAGAAACTGAGGGACACAGAGAGGTTAAGTGACTCCTTAAAATCTCACAGGTGGTAAATAGCAAGATTCAAACCCTGGTCCTCTGACTCCAAATACATTGTTCTTTCCACTGTATCCCTCTAATTTTTCTCTGGCCTTCTAGAAAATGCCCATCCTTAGTAAACTTCCCTTCCAAGCAGACGAAAGGGTGAAAGAATGCAGCCTGATGTCCACAGCTCCTGTCACAGACAGGCTAATATCTTTGGCTGTCATCAGGAGGCTTCTTATCAGGCATGTGGCATATCTAAAAGAGCGAAAGGTCAAGCTGTGAGAGGCTTCAGGATCCAAGCAGCTGGAGCCAGAGCCTGTACAATGCCGCCCAGCACTAGGCCTTCTGCCTGCCTTGCAGTGAGAACAGTCAGTCTGGAGATAACAGGGTTTTGTAATTAAAGTTGGCCCTCCCTACATGGGGTGGGCCGTGGAAGAGGGGATGTGCGCTTTCTCAGTAGATTAGTCCCAGGGGAGGCATGAGATTCTGGTACCTTATGTTAGAAGCTGGCCCAAGGCTGAACTGTGAATGTTAGAACTTCAAAGATGGAGAGGGAGTTTAATTTCTGTTTTACGGATGAAGGAGGAAATTGAAAGGTCCACGAAAGTGAAAATTTTATCTAAGGCCAAACAGCTAGTTAGCAGCAGAGCTACGGCCAGGACCCTGCTCTGATTGCCAGTCTAGGGCTCTTCATGTAAAACAGGCAAGTTTGTCTCTGGTGCCTCCCACCTCCCCACTGAGCTGCTGCTCCGCCCCTGCCCTCACTTTCCTTCCCCCACCTCCAGTCACTTACTCTACTATATCCCCATAGTGTAAGACCTGAGGGTTAAGTAATATATGTATGTATATATATATGTGTGTATATCTATATCTATATCCATATCTATATCTATATCTACATATACACACACACATACACACTTACATATGTGCACATACATATATACGTGTATATATATATATATATATATGTACACACACACACACACACACACATATCACCTAGTTATTTCACTCATGCCTGACTCTGTATGACGCCATTTGGGGTTTTCTTGGCAGAGATACTGGAGCGGTTTGCCATTTCCTTCTCCAGCTCATCTTACAGATGAGGAACTGAGGCAAACAGGGTTAAGTGACTCGTCCAGGATTTACACGGCTAGTAAGTATCTGAGGCCATATTTGAATGCGGGTTTTCCTGACTCCAGGACTGATGCTTTATCTACTCCGCCATTAGCTGCCCACACTTTAAGATTTATAAACCACTTTACATACATTTTCTCACTTAAGCCTCACAATGACCCTGCTGAGTAAGTGGGACAGGGATTAAAGACACCCATTTTACAGATAAAGAAAATGAGGCTGGAGGCGGCTAGGTGGCACAGTGAGTAGAGCACCGGCCCTGGAGTCAGGAGGACCTGAGCTCAAATGTGACCTCAGACACTTAACACTTGCTAGCTGTGTGACCTTGGGCAAGTCACTTAACCCCAACTGCCCTGCCCTCCTCCCTCCAAAAAAGAAAAAAAAATGAGGCTGAAAGAGGTTATAAGTTTTTATGGGGTTACAAAATATACAATACCTCTCAAAGGCATTTTCTTTTTAATAGGGAATTTCCTTCAAGAAAATCAAGGAAAGTCCCAAATATGTCTTGGGACCTTTTGTATTAACTTTAGGCCATAAATTGTGATGAAGTGGAAAGAGGGCAGGATTTGGAATTGGAGGACCTGAGTTCAAATCCTTCTGCTACTTATTATTTTAGTGAATTTGGACAAGTCCCTTAACTTTCTGGGGCCTCAGTTTCCCCATTTGTAAAATGAGAGAGTTGGCTCAAATGATCTCTAAAGTCCCCTTCAGTTCTAAATCTGTGATCCAGAAATAAGAGTCATATAAGATGTGAAAGCATGAATAGGTGGGGCTCTTCAGGCTCTTTCATATCTATCAGCATTATAGAGAAGAATATCTAAGTTTAGTTCACAGAATCATCAGAGCTGATTGATTTAAGTATTCAGGAAAACCAAAGAGACAATTTCCAACACTGGAATTTCAGGCACCAGGATAGAGGTAGTTTCCCTTTACTCCTCAACTCAGAAAACTGTAAACTGCTTTCAACTCACATAGCCAGTCTTGCTTGTGTCCTTTAAAATTCATCTTTTGAAGAACCACAAGATCCAAGTATCAGGAATCACTGAGACTGGCAGAGACTTCAGACATCAGAGAGCATGCATTCCATTGTTTCTGGGAAAGTTTCATCAAAACTACCAAGAGGTGGAGACCAGTGCTCCCCAAATAATGGGATGTGAGTGCCCAAGAACGTTATAAGAAATTTGTAACCCCAAATCAGAGACCTGTCTGGAAAAACAGACTGTGATTCAATGAGGCATGGTAGATTCAAATGTAGTTTAATTGGCTGTAGGTCCTACTTACCTGGTTAACTCAATTACTTTCTAAAAAGAGTTTGGCCACTGGGAGCAAAACTTTCATTCTGGTGAGGAAAGCTGTGCGCAGCTAAGACTTTGGGAACTAACAAATCATGGCTATGTGAAAGCTCTATCTCCTTCTGTAAAAGAGCTGAAGCTTATGACTCTGGACCTTAAACTAAAATAATGATGGTCCAGATCACTTCTTCTCTGATGGAAAGCCGAGGGTTTCAGCTGAAACTAGAAGCTGGAAGCAAAGAGACAATCCATGACTACCTGACCAATAGAACAGGCAGAAACTACAGAGCACATGAGACCAGAGGGGCGCAGGCCCAGAGGAAGCAATGTCATAACACCAGAAGACGTCTGACCCTTCAGTGCCAGATGTACCAATGTACTCTATTTCACTTTAGGCACATGTTTCATAAGTATGTACATCTCCTTGCATATTTCCCAGCTATGTCTTGTCTTCCCACTGACAATGTGTGCATTTATGGGAGAGTATCCCCCAGTTTTAGAGGGAAATTGCTCTCCTGGACTATTGCAGCAACCTCCTACTTAATTTTTCTGCCAGTTTCTCCCTTTTCTGATTCGTCCTCCACCCATCTGATAAAGCATTTTTTCTAAAGTGCAGGTCTGATCATCTCATTCCCCTACTCAATAATTCCAATGTTTTCCTATTGCCTCTGGTGTTGGCACATAGGCAGCCCTTAATAAATTATTTTCCATTCTATTTGGCATTTAAAGCTCTTCACAACCTGGCCTAGTCTTACCTATGACTTCCCTCAATGAATTCTATCATCCAGCTATACAGGTCTACTTTCTGTTCCTTGCACGTGATACCCTGTCTCCCATTCTTGTGTCTTTGCAATGGATTTCCCTCATGCTGCAACTGCTCTCCCACCTCATCTCCATCTTTTGCTAGCCCTGATTTCCTTCAAGATTCAGCTCAAATACGTTCTTCTACGTGAGGCCTTTCCTGATTTCCCTCACCCCAACTTCTATGCTTTGCATTTATGCAAATACATGTGCTCTATATACATCCACATGTTTTCATATTGTACATATCATTCGCTCTGTTAGAACAAGGGCTCCTTGAGGACAGGAGCTATTTTCCTTTTGTCTTTGTATCCCTGGAACCTAGCTAGCACAGAACCTGGCACATAGTAAGTAAGCACTTAGTGCCTTTTGGTCAATTGTTCCTTCCCTTACTATGTTATTTCATCAAATGTCTTTGTTTTCAACTAAATGTTCCCTTTGGCTGAATAGCAGAAGTAAATACATTAGTGGGGGCTCATGAGCTATTGTTTTGCAATAGATGCAGACCCACAGAGTAACTAATGTCTAAGCTAATTTTTCTGGGGAGCTCCATGTGAAAGAAATGAGTACTGTATTACATAAATAGTGAAATATTTTGTCTATTCTATTGCTAAAGCTTTCTGGGGAAAAAGATTCTCTAATCTCCTTTGGCCACTGCCAGCTCTTAATTCTAGAGGGTGGTGGGTCATATGGATGTCAGTGCCCTACAGGTTGCTCTGTGGAGCATGGAAAATTGAAATCATCACATAACTCAACATCTGTAATTTTTTTCTCATCCAGATGTTGCTGTTAGCATGCAAAACAATGAGAAGAAAACAAAGATCAATCAAAGTAATGCTAGACAGACAGTATAATGTTTCCCTAAATGCATTTTCCTCTTTATTAAATGGTCTCTTCATGTTCCCTCCCCAACTGCACATTATTCTGGGTACACTGAGTAAAAGGGTGTCATTCTGTCTAGGAACCTCCTTTTCTCTATTTCTACCTGCTCTGGCTCAGCTTGGGGCCCAAAAGAGAAATGGACAGGAAAGGGTAAACAAGTGGACATTTCCTTGTTTCTCTGGGCAGTGCCAGTATTTTCTGAGCTGGTAAGGGAGTAGTCAGGGAGATAGGGTGGCATCTTCCCCTCTCTCTGACTCCCCTCTTAGGCTGTGGCTCTGAACACCATTATCTCTAAGGTAAGAGCTGCTCCTTCTTGAAGGAGGTATCACATTCAGGGATGGCCACCCTGTAACCTTTGCTCTTCCAAACTTCCCTATTTCTATCAAAGACACTCCCATTCTTCCAGTCCTGTGGGTTGGCAACCTAAGTACCCCCCTCAACTCCTTGTTCTCCTTCACCTCCACCTAGCAAGTCACTTGTCAAAGCTTGCCATGTCTCCACGTTGTCTCTCATTTGACTTCTCTTCACTCACACAGCCTCCACCTCAGTTCAGACCCACTTTGCCTCTTACCTAGATTATTGCAGTAGTCTCCTAATTGGCCTCCCTGACTCTTCTCCGTTCTACACACCGTTGCCAAAGTAATTTTCCTTAAGTGTAGAACTTACCACTGTACTCCTCTACTCCATCACTTCCAGTGGCCTAGTGTAATATGAACTCCTTTGTTTAGTGCCGAAAGCTCTTTGCAAGGCCCTAAGTAATCTTTCCAGTCCCAGTGGACATTGCTCTCTCTCTCTGTCTCTCTGTCTCTCTCTCTTTCTCTTTCATTTGACAATCTACCTAAACTGGTCTTATCTCTCTTCCTCATGTGGTAGGCATTTCCCACTTCTGTGCATTTGCACTGGTCGTGCCTAGAATGCATGCCCTCCTCAAGTGCACCTCAAAGAATCTCTCTCTTCTTTCTAATGCAGCTCAGACATCACTTATGCAAAGCCTTTCTATTCTCTACTTTGAGTATTCTCCCTCCCTAACTTGTATGTTAGTACTTCGTCCAGATCTGTATTTGTTCACTGTTTATATTTAAAATAGAAAATATTTATATTTATAATAATGATTCAAGATAGGAGGAATATATCTTCTCCTCCGGATTCTGAGGGCGCCCTGAAAGGTTGGAAGTGGTTGTTCTCCAATGCTGTTGGTTCAAATCCCATTCCACTGTGTTCCCCTCTCTACCCCCATTAGCTGGAAGTGATTATTTCCCCTTTCCATTTAATCAATTAACATCAATTAGTTTTTTACAAAGGAATATTTATTTCAAAGAAATAGCAAAAATAGGAATAACAATATTTTCCCTCAATAGGAGCCTGCTCTCCCCCACGCCACTTCATTCTCTGGGGTGAGTGGGATCAAACCTAATGGAGTTTCTACATAGCAATGATCCCACCAAGTTCAAATCCAAATGCAACATCACCACTGGATGAGGCCATGTCTCAGCAACCAATGGTCTGGGCCCCAAAGGCCATTCCTCAAGGTCTCAACGTTGGAGTGACTGATTTCAAAACCTGGCATTGACTCCATTCCCAGATCTCCTGGTTGCTCACAAGGTCCTAGGAACCTCCAAGCTCCTTTACCTAAAAACAGTAGAGAACAAAGGCTGAAGCAAAGAACCAAAGTCCATCTTCACAGGCCATCCCTTGGACTCAGATGGGAAGATCCAAGGCCGTTAGCCTTATAGCCATGCCTCTCTTCTCTCGCTGGAATGCAGCCAAGGAGGAAGGAGTCAGACCAAAAGTACTAAATGGCCAAAAAGTGCTCTTTGAATACATTACAGCTCATGCTTCTCAGCCAATCAAAAAGACTCCCCTTCATCACATGGTCAACAGACCAGAAACAGTTACAGAACATGTGTGCATGCTCCAGATCTCTTCAAGGCATTTCCATCACACATCGTCCTGCATCCCTGGAAGCAGGCTCTCTCGTGTCTTCCAAGAGGAACAATTGCATCAGCTGAGCATGCTGATGCCTGCTCACCAGTTCTGGTCCTTCCTGCATATATTTAGAGAAATACTTTCTTGTCTCCCCATCTGACTATAGATTCTTCACAAGTAGGGATTCTTTCATTCTTAATACTTTTATCCTCAGTACCTAGCATAGTGTCTGTAATACAATTAGTCCTTAATAAATAAATGCTTGTTGATTGAGTCTCACAATAAGGTTTTGGCAGGCCTGATGACAAGCATTGTTATGTCTATTTTATAGATTTATAACTTCCTAGAGCTACATAGGACCTTGAAAAGTCAAATCCAACCCCCCCATTTTACAGTTGAAAAACTGAAGTTCAGAAAGATTAAGCACTTTACACCAACTCACATATCTGGTTTAAAAAAAAAAAGCAGAGTCATGATTGAAGAAGGATGCTGGCTACTGGCAAATTCTTTTCAATTCAACAAACCATTTATTAAATGCTTACTATGTGCCAGGCATAGCACTAGGTGCTAAGGATAAAAAAACTAAAAGGAAAGATTCCTTGCTCCCAAGGAAGTTATGTTTTACTTGGAGGAAGCCACGGGCAGCTCAAATAAGTAAAGTTATTGACTACAGGTGAGGAAACTATGTCTTGGAAAAATTAGTTTTTTCTAAGCAATATTTTCTTCCAAGATATTGCAAAAGCAGAAGTACCAACATTTCCCCTCAACACACAGGAGCCTACTTTCCCTTATATCACATATATCACCTCCCCTGTATCACCTAGTGGTTCAGTCATTTCAGGCAGGTCTGACTCTTTGTGGCCCCATTCGGGGTTTTCTTGGCAGAGATACTGAAGTGGTTTTCCATTTCCTTCTCCAGTTCATTTTACAGATGAGGAAACTAAGGCAAATAGGGTGAAGTGATATGCCCAGAGTCACACAGTTAAGTGTCTGAGGCCATATTTGTACTCATGAAGATGGATCTTCCCGACTCCAGGCCTGGCACTCTATCCATTACACCACCCAGCTGCCCATATCACCTATCGTATACCTAATTCCACCTCTAATTCTTGAAATATTCTTTTCTACCTCCCTGGCCTCTTTTCCTTGTTATAAAAATAGGAATGGCTGTTTCTCACTGCTTTTCTTCAGCCCATTCCCTAGTATGTCAAGAGGCCCATTGAAATTTTGCCTGTAAAATGTTTTATATTTCAGGGAAGAAAAGTCTTCTATGTTAAATTAACACAAAATTTTATTGTGAATTGGAGTGTAAACAACACAAGACGGGAAAACAAGAGACTAAGGTTCTTGTTTTAATTTCATCACTAACTACTCTTGGGGCTTTAGACCAGAAATATGCTAATAAATGTTTAACAACCGGCTCTATGGAGGGGAAAATAGACTCAGGAAACACTTTTTACCTAATCTGCATTAACATTTTCTCCATCACTCTTTTTTTTGCAATTCCAAATACTTTAATAAGAGTTCTTTGCAAGGCATTTAAAACACCAGTTTGTGAGAATAAACTCTGTTGGAGAGAGAGAATACAGAGTGCAGGTAGCCACAGAGCTGAGGAATTTTCTTGATTTGGGGCAGGATCTGAGAGTCCATCGTTTTCTGTTCAGTCTTGTGCTGCTCTGTAATTTCATATTTCTCTTCTTCTGTGTCAAAAATCTCTCCTTTTTGGTGTCTAGGTTTATGAAGCCCCTTCTTGGAGTAAACATCAGTAAGATGGTTTGGAATCTTTACACAAGAAAGTTTAACCCTGGCAGAGGTGACAATGGCAAGTTTCTGATGGGTCCTTCTCAGAAGAACATGGTTGGTGGTCAGAAGTCTATCACCAGCCACAAGCCACTAGCCAGCTGCTTCAGGAAAACCACTCGCTTGCCCCTGTTTGGGCCAGTGACCATGATCAGAATGGTGCTAGCTCAAAGTCTCCTCACATGCTGGCTGAAGGGCCTTTTGCCATGACTTAACAGCTTTCTAGGCACATCCTCCATAGGATAATACCTAGGCATTTTGTGAATCTTTACCACACAAGTTCCTCTGTTCTTATCACCACTAACTGTCTTTGAGATAGTAGCAGGCACCTCTTTCTTTTTCCTTTCAATTTGGGTTTTTGGTACAGTGTATTTCCACTGGCACATGGTTCCCTGGGAACACATTGCAGACCTGGAGTATCTACTGATCCCTTGGGCCAGGACGGGGTTCCGACTGCAATGATTTCAAGGTTTTTCATCACCTTTTCAGCCACATCTTCCTTTTTTGTTCTTCTCTTTTTTTCCTTTCTGACCTTCTTTCCTTTGGTTCCTTTGGGGACTTTTTGTCTGCCATCTTGAGAGAGGGGAAAGAGCATCTATCATTTTCTTAAGTCCAGACAATCAACAAAACAATGAATCAAGCTGTGGTGTGTAGGCTTGCCAATTTCTGGGGTGTAAATGTTCACTCTTAAAATTTAACATCTCCTTGCACTTAGTCTTTCGAATAGTTCATTTGTGCTGTGACCAGTGGATCCAGAGCTGGCCTGTTTTGTGAGAGGGAAAAAGATAACAAGATAGGAGGCCCCAGGATAGGACTTCTTTCAGCATATCCTTGGTCACATGCTGGCTTACTTTTTGCCTCTGGGTTTGGGTTGGGCTGGGAAGCTTTAGAAAACATTTTTTTTTTCCCTTTGAGCAATCTCTTTGACAGCTTGTTCTTACTGAATGCCCTGGCGGGGCAGGCCCAGCTTATAAATCCCATTTCCCTTCTCAGTTGTCAGCATGTGAAAGTAGTCTTATACTCTCTCCATCTTTATCAGAACAATCTTCAGACAAGCACCATTGTTGCTTCCATTTGGGGACCAATTGGCTCTGTCACCAGAAGCGTGAGTATACTACCAATAAGAATCTCCACTTGACTGCCACGGTGGTTTTCCTAAAGAGTAGGTTTGAACATATCACCCATCTCCTTAAGGAGTTCCAGTACATTCCTATTACCTCTAGGATCAAATACAAAATCCCCTGTTTGGTATTTAAAGCTTTTTATAATCTGACACCTTCTTTCCTTCCTCCCTTCCTCTCTCCCTTCTTCCTCCTTCCTTCCTTCCTTCTTTTCTTCTTTCCTTCCTCCCTTCCTCTCTCCCTTCTTCCTCCTTCCTTCTTCCTTCCTTCCTTCCTTCCTTCTTTCCTTCCTTCCTTCCTTCCTTCCTTTCTTTCTTCCTTCCTTCCTTCCAACACTTTGTTCTCTATTTCTTCTATAATACAGTTACATTGGCCAACTTGCATTTCCTCTCATACTGTCCCCCACGTCTGGAATGCTTTGTCTCGTCATCTCTCTTCCCTCTCTCATGATTTAGCCTAAAGCCCACCTTCTACTTAGAATTACCAACACCAGCACCCAGACCCAAAGCTGACATTTTCTACTCTCATATCACATCCCAGTACCTACCATTGGACAACCCTTCTCCAGGAATGAGGGGATTGAGTTGGTTTTTGAAGGATCAGTAGTGTGGCTCTGGGCCAAAGGTTTATAACTTGGGATCCATTTACTAGATTTCAGGGGATCCATGAACTTGAAGCTTAATATTTTGATAACTGTATTCCAGTATAATTGGTTTCCTTTATAATTCTATATTACTCATTTTATGCATTTAAAAACATTATTCTGAGAAGAGATTTATAGACTTCACCAGACTGACTGCCAAAGGGGATCTATAATATAGAAAAGGTGAAGAACTCTTGCTCTAGGCTAAATCTATGGACCCATCACTATCCCTGAGACACTATCTCTGATAGAAAATGTCTGGACTCCAGAATGTCATAAGACCAAAACTCAGATCCACTTTCAGAGAATCACTAATAAGGGCCACATAAAACAAATGCTGATGGTATTATAAAGGAGGATCAGACTCACTACAGCTAAGTTTCTATGAGTTACCCAGTCATCTCTTTCTGTTAAACTCCAGCCTTCTCACACAGTGAATACTGTTCTCTCTCTCTCTCCCTCCTCCCATCTCACTCACACACACACACACACACACACACACACACACACACACACTGTCTTAACATCCATCCAATGCTTATTACATTGCTGACTCCACCTAAATACCCTCTCCTCTCTAGCCTGGGGGCAGGAAAAAGTTCCTGGAGCTCATATCCAGTGTGCAACCCTAGCTGTACTTCTCCATCCCCCTGCATCCCTTACTAACCCCACACATCCTTACTTTCTGAACAATTAGGGTGCCATTTCTTGTCCAAATCTCTCAACTTTAAGATTCTTAAATCCGAAAGCATTCATTTTGTACAGAAAGTGACCTCATTGTCAGGACCTGCAGTAAGGTCTTCTCCACAATGGGCTCCCTTCACATTTTACTTCCAATCTCACTGACCTGATTGAAAATATCCAGGTGACTAGAACAGCTAATGCTGATGATAACAACAAAAAACAACCACAATCCAGCATTTGAAAATAGGAGAGATAATACAAGGTTAGAGAAGGGCAAATCTTGTGATTTCAAAAATAGGAAAAGTGTCTACAAGTTGTAGCCCAGTGACCTTGACTTCAATTCCTGGGGCAATTCTCAAAGAAATCAGCAACTATATGGTTAGTGAAAACCATGAAGAAGATAGAAATGACAGAACAAAAATTTCTTATAGAGTTGATACCCAAGATAAATACAAAGAGACCGCCTGGTTGTCCATGGCAAATTCAATTTATTTGGCTGAGATGAATTTTGCCCTTGGGTCCTGAAAGAATTGACAAATATGGTTACTGAGTCACTATCATTGATGTTTGAAAGATCACAGAAATTTGGAGAGGTACCACAAGGCTGGAGAAAGGCAAATGTCCCAACTTTCAAAAAAATAGAAGAAGAGAAGAGAGCCTGCAAAGTATAGGTCAGTGAACTTGACTTTTATTCCTGGGAAAATTCTAAGTAAAGAACATTGAGAAGATGGTTGGTAAATACTCAGAAGGGAAAGGGCAGTGGCAAAGCGCCAACATGACTTAATCAAGAATAGACATATCAGACCAACCTCATTTCCTTTTTGGACAGGATTATGAAACTAGTAGACTAGGAGAATGCTGTAGATACAATTAAACTAGATTTTTAGCCAAAACATTTGATAAAATATCTCATATAATTCTTTGGTGAAGATGACCAGATTCAAAGAGTAGTTGTTAGTGGATCAATATCAGCATGTTAGGGGATCTTCAGTGGGTTACCCATGGGTTCTACATTTGCTTCATTTTTATGAATGAGTTGGATAAAAGTAGAGATGGCAAGTCCTTCTGATGTAGAAATAACATAAACTGGGAAGGCTGATTACCACAGAAGATGAGAGTGTCAAAATTAAAGAGGCTCTTGGCAGCCCATTGGATTAAACCCATACAGATAAGGAAACTTAATGCAAACAGATTAAGTGACTTGCCCAGGGCCCCACAGCTAGAAGTATCTGAGGCTGAATTTTAACTCATATCTTCCTGACTCTCCACAGAGCACTCTACCCACTGTGTCACTGAGCTGCCTTAAAGGCATTCAACAAGGTTAAATGCAAAGTCTTACACTTAAAAACAAACAAGGAAGGAAGGAAGAAAGGGAGGGAGGAAGAAAAGGAAGGAAGGAAGGAAGGAAAGAAGGAAGGAAGGAAGGAAGGAAGGAAGGAAAGAGGAAAGGAAGCAAGGAAAGAAGGAAGGAAGGAAAGAAGGAAGGAAAGAAGGAAGGAAAGAAGAAAGGAAGGAAGGAAGGAAAGAAGGAAGGAAGGAAAGGAGAGAGAGAGAGGAAGGGAGAGAGGGAGGAAGAAAAGAAAGAAAAAAGGAAAGAAAAGAGAGAAAGGAAAGAAGGAAGGAAGAAGAAAAAAAGAATTAACTTCACAAACATAAGATGGAAGAAGCATAGAGAGAAACAGTTTTTCTGAAAATGTTCTGGGGGTTTCAGTGGGCTACAAGCTCAATATGAGTCAGCAGTATGATACAGCAGCTTAAAAAAAGCTAATTTAACCTTGGGCTCCATTAGGAATGGCATAGTTTAAAGGAATAGGTGGATGAAAGTGCCATTATACTCTGTCCTCATCCACATCCATCTGGAATATTGTGTTCAATTCTGGGGACCACCATTTCAGAAGGACATTGACAAGCTAGATAGTGTCTAGGGGAGGGCAAACAGGAAAATGAAGGGGTTTGAATCTATGTCATCTGAGGATTGGTATTAAGAACTGAAAGACTATTCAGCCTAGAGACACAAAGACTTGGGGAGGGTGCAATAGCTGTCTTCAAGTGACTGATGACCTTTCACATGGAAGAGGGATCAGATTTATGCTATTTGGCCCCAAAGAGCAGCACCTGGAGCAATGGGTGGAAGTTTTGAAGAGAAGAATTTAGGCTTAATGTTAGGGGAAAACTCTCTTACAAATAAAGCTATCCAAAAGTAGAATGGGCTGCTTTGAGAGATGGAGGCTTCTCCCTCCTTGAAAGTCTTCAAAAAGATGCTGAATGACCACTTCTCAGGTAAGTTTTATGAGGAGATTCCTTTCAAGTATGGGGAGGACTAAATGGCCCCTGAGGTTCTGTCCAACTCTCAAACCTCCATGATCTTGGATAGTGCTTTAAAACATTCAACGGGCTTTCAATTGGTTGTCTCTTGATCCTGGCAGCATTTTGTTAGTTGCTACTGTCATGCCTATTTTATAGATGAAGAGACTGAGGCTCAGGGAAATTAAGTAGCTTGTTCTAGATCACACAGTCAATAAGTATTTGAGGCAGGATTTGAACATAGGTTTTCCTGGCTCCATGTCAATCGAACTGCTCCATTACCATGGGACAGATAATACTGTAGAACCAAGTTTCATGTTCAGGCCACTAAAGGAGAGATAGTAGGAGCTACTCTTTCCATACCACTGCTGAGCCCTGAATTATGAGTTCTAAAGACCTTCAGATACTTAAATGGATCCACGACGTCAATAGTGCAGATGGATATTGATCCATACCTTCTTATCTGGTCAGAGTCTTGTAGTTTACATTTCACAAATCCTTCATAGAGAAACAAGAAGAAGAAGAATATAGTGAATAAAGTGCTAGACCAACAGTTAGAAAGTGCTTCAATTTTCTCCTTTGTAAATAGGAGACAATAATACTTGTAGTACCTAGCTTATAAACTTCTAGTGAGGATTTCAAGGGATAATGTATGTAAAATATTATGTAAATATTAGTTGTAATTATTATTGTGCCAGGTGCTGGGGCCACCTTCTGGTTCTTTTCAGATTTCATGGCTATCAGTCCTGTACTTAGTTTACCAATCTCATGATACACCTGACCCACCTCCTTTTCTCATGGCATAACTGACCCACCTCCTTTTCTCATTATACATGTCCCTGTTGCATTTTTTTAAATATCATTTCTGGGACCAAAGTTATTCTTGGCAATAAGTTTTAGTAGGCTTGTATTTTTTATCCCATTTTTATTTGCCCTTTGGCAACGTAATTTAGATTTTTTTCTGAGTTCGTGAAGATACATGATTCAACATGAATGGAAAAATAATGGTACTCAAAAAATGGACTTTTATTTCTTGATAGATAATTGGTCAAAGGCTATGAACAGGGACAACTAGGTGCCTTGGAGTCAGGAAGACCTGAGTTCAAATACAACCTCAGACACTTAACACAAAACTAGCTGTGTGACCTTGGGCAAGTCACTTAACCTCAATTACCCTACCTTCTCCGCTCCAAAAAAAAGTACAAACAAAAAAAGGATATGAACAAAAAGTTCTCAAAATATGAATTCAGAAATATTAACTATCATATGAAAGACTCCTTCTAGCTCATGAATAACAAGAGAAAAGCAAATCTGTAGGGCTCACTTTACCCTCAGAATTATTAGCACAGAGGATGAAACTTTTAAATAGTCAGTGCTGGAGAGGCTGTAGAAAGACAGGCACACCAATACACTGTTGGTCGAGTTGTGAAGAAGTGCTCTAACTATTCTGAAAAATAATTTAGAATTACACTTTTAAGAAAAGTAACAAAAAGTGGGTACACTTTGACTCACAGATCCCATAGCTTGGGCATATACTTCAAAGGACTCAAAGACAAAAGGAAAAGTCCTACCTATATCAAATATATACATACATGCATATACACACAAAAATACATATATACACACACAATATACATACACACTTATAAATACATACATTATGTGTGTATAAACCTGTACATGTAACTGTACATGTACATATACATATATACATACACATACACATACATATACATATGTTGTTTAGTCATCTACAACTATTTGTGACCCCATTTGGAGTTTTCTTGGCACTGTTATTGGAGTGGTTTGCCATTTCTTTCTCTAGTTCATTTCACAGATAAGGAAACTGGGACAAAGTTTCAGTAGTGATTTTCCCAGGGTTACAGAGCTTGTAAGTGTCTGAGGCTAGATTTGAACTCAGAAAGATGACTTTTCCTGACTCTAAACCCAGTACTCTATCCACTGCGCCACCTATGTGCTAATTTTGGCCTAACAATTAACACCAAGAAAACACAGGTACCCCATCAGCCAGCACCACCCCACCTATATGCAGAACCATTGCAAATGAAGAAGTTTTGAATGCTGTGGATAAGTTCACTTTATCTTGGTAGTATACTTTGCTAGGATGTACACACTGATAACGAGGTTGATGCATGCATTACCAGAGCTAGCTCAGTGTTTGGGAGTCTCTGAAGGAAAATATGGAAGAGAAGAGGTATTAGACTGACCACCAAACTGAAAGTCTACAGAGCCATTGTGCTGACCTCATTGTTGTATGCTTATGAAACTAGGGCACTATACCAGCCCCATGCCAGGAAAGTGAATATCTTCCATTTGAATTGTATTAGGAAGATCCTGAAGATCACCTGGCAGGATAAGATAGCAGATGCTAAGGTCCTTTCTTGAACTAAACTGCCAAGCATTCAAACTCTACTGCAGAGAGCACAATTCTGATGGGCTGGCCATGTTGTTCGAATGCCAAATGTACACTTACCATTTTACAAAGAATTCACACATGACAAGCACTCGCATGGTGGTCAGAAGAAGAGATACAAGGACACTCTCAAGGTCTCTTAAGAACTTTAGAATTGGTTATGTGACATGAGACACTGACACAGGACTGCCCAGCATGGCATGCCAACATCAGAGAAGGGTCTGTGCTTTATCAGCAAAGCAGAATTGAAACAGCTCAAAAGAAATGCAGGATGTATAAATTTAGAGAACCCACTCCAAATGTTAACATGGACTATTTGTGTCCAACTTGTGGTACAGAATTCTGAGCTCATATTGGTCTGATCAACCACAGTTGGATCCATTGCAACTTGACTCTAGCATAGTGATGTCATTTTAAACCTCTTCAAGAATGAAGGATAGCAACCAATCAACCAACGATATGTGTGTGTGGAGGGGAGGAGGGGGATATATCTCACATCACTTTTTGTGGTAGCAAAGAACTAGAAACAAAGTTGGTGCCCAATGGCTAGGGAATAGCTAAGCAAATTATGGCACACAAACGAAGCAATAAATGACAAATAGGACTAGAATTCAGAGAAACATGGGAGACTTACAAGAATTAATGTACAGTAAGAAGAACCCAGAAAACAATCACAATAACTTACAAATCAAAGTGGAAAGAACAGGGGGAAAAGGAAACTGAAAGCTGTGTAATATAATAACCAAGCCTGACCTCAGAGAGGAATTAAGAAAGTAGACCTCCTCCCTTCTTTGCAGAGGTGGAGGACTATGGGTTTGAAACGTGATATGCCATCAGATATGGTTAATATGTGATTTTGTGGGTTTTGCTGAACTGCTTTTTCCCTTCTTCATTGCTATTCTTTGTTACAAAGAATTGCTCCCTGGGTAAAGAAGTAGGAAGAATGCTTTTTAAAGTAAAGGTGATATAATGATAATACCTATCAATACTTTTTTTTAGAATAATGGACTTTTGTGTTAGGGAACTGTTTGAGGTCATTGCAAAAACTTCCCAGCTTCATAAACAAAATCCAGCCCAATCTCCTCCTTCCATTCTACCCTGCCCACTCATTGCCCTGCTGTGGAATCTGACTTTTAGAATCTTTCAAATGACAAAAATCTAGGGAGGCAGTAAGACCATCCTGAAAGAATATCTGACATTCACAGAGAACCTTCACGTTTACAAAGCACTTCACACACATTATCTCATTTGATCCTCACAATTACAACTCTCTGGGCTAGGAACTATTATTATTTCCACTTTACAGGTGAACAGAGTGAGACATTGAGAAGTTAGGTTATTTCTCAAGTCCAAAATTATAGGATCATAGTTCCAGAGCTGGAAGAAACTCCAGAGGCCACCTAATCCAACCCCTTCATTCGATTAATGAGGAAAGGGAGGTCTAAGAAGGCTAAATTATTTGCCTTAGATCACACAGGCACTCAAGAGAGGCAGGATTTGAACCTAGGTCTTCTGATTCCATATTCAGTGTTTTTCCCCCATATCATGTTTGCATCCTGGTAAGAGCTGGATGGTGCAATGAAATGTAAGTTCACTTAGAGTCAGTAAATTCAAAACCGGCTTCAGACCTTTATCAAAACTTGTGTGACCCTTGAGCAAGCCAATGATGGGAATATTAATAGCACCTGTTACCCAAGGTTTGTGGTGAGGATAAAAGTGAGATAATATTTGTAAAAACATAGCAAAACCTTAAAGTTATATAAATTCTGGCTGCTATTATGATTATTATTTATTATTATCTTAGGTAGGATTTTTAAACCCAGTTGTCCTGACTCCAAGGGCAAGACTCTATCCAGTATGCCATATTGCCTCTCATGACAAAGATTGTAACTTGTCATTTGTTGTCATTGTTCAGCCATTTCAGTCATGTCTGACTCACCGTGACCCCATTTGGGGTTTTCTTGGCAACAATACTGGAGTGGTTTGCCAATTCCTTCTGCAGCTCATTTTACAGATGAGGAAACTGAGGCAAACAGGGATAAATGACTTTCCCAGGGTCACACAGCGAGTAAGGGTCTGAGGCAGATTTGAACTCAGGAAGATGAATCTTCCTGACTGCAGGCCTGGCACTCTATCCACTGTGCCACCTAGCTGGCCCAGACCTTTTCACAGGGTCGTTTTCTAATCTAGCTTTATACTCTGCGGAATTTCATGCAAAACATTTTCTTTTCCTGCCTCAATTTCCCTAGTTACAAGATAGGAAAGATTAAAACAGCCTTTTATTCTCACCTTCTCAGGGTGAGAAATGACCAAGATATTACCTGTAAAAAGCCCAAAGTGATGCTGAAGAAGATGCCCCAGCCTCAGCTGGGCATTCAGACACCTCCTTCTCACTGAGGCTTTTGGCAGACTCCGTCCCACATTCATTGCAATTAGGCCAGGACCTCATCCTAGGTAGCTAAAGGACAATACTTCTTGAACACCCAGCCCTTCACACTGGGACATGCTTAGGGGCAACTCAGTACCTTCAGAGATATGGATCTCTTGCTCTCTGGAGACAGTACAGATGCTACGGGAGGAAAATCATGTTGGAATGAAGGACAACATTTTAGGAAGAGATTTCTCTGGCACTCAGCCATATATTTGGGTTCTATAAGAAGGATGGAAGTCACTTAGGCAAGATTCAATTCAATTCATCAGACATTTGCTTACAGGATCTCAAAGGCTATGTGGTTCAAACCCCAAGGAAATTAAATTATTTGTCCAGGGGTACACAGCCAATGTGTACTGGTATAGCTACCTCCTAAGGAGTCCCTTCAGTGGATTCAAGGAGAGAAGATGTCCTTAAGATGCACAAAGAGGATATTTGTGAGAGTAATCTGGAGGGTAAAAGGCAAAGACTTTTAGAATTCAAACTTTCTGGACAAGAGATGCTAGATCGTGGGCTGACTGGCTAGAGGTAAACAAGAAAAGGTCTAACGAAATCAGAGCAAAACTATCAGTCACATTAACATTTGAGCTCCAGGGAACACATGGAAGAAGGGGGTGGAAAACAGACACTTCATTGTATTATTCATCTAGTCAAGAATTGTTTTTAGAGGGGCTGGAAGAATCAAAGAAGAATCAAACTGTGTTTTCCAACTTCTCCTGGAGGTCCTCAGAATGTAGGTATATGTTTGGGATGGTGAGCTATTAGAAAACTGCCCATTATGAAGATTAGGTAATAGAGTTTGTAACCCTTTCCATTCTGAAAGTTTCCGAAGTCTGGAGCCAGTGAAAAAATCATCCATGAGATATTTATTTCATGACCTCATTCCCTCCTACAGAGAGCTTTGGCCTTGGAATAGTGAATAGAAAATCTTCCTAGAAGAATGATAATGAACTGAACCTTGGAAAGAAATGGTAGAAGATCTACAAGAGAAACCCCAGGTGAATCAGGCTCTGAATACTTTCACAAGTTAAGAATGGAAAAAGCAGAAGTTCAGTGGTGCATAGATTTCACAGCCTGTGTGAATGGACAAGATGGAGTGGAGGCTGCCTAAGGGTTTGCCCATCCTTATTTCTGTAGCACCCAGGATATCCCTCATCCTGAACATCCAGTTAAATGCCCCAAGATCAAGTATTTTGTGGGTTCAGAATCTCTTCCAAAACATAGTTCATGAGCTCCCATTGATGTGTTTTGCTTTTGCTAGTCAGCCATAAGACACACTTCATTAGTAACAAAGGTATTTACCTAAATAGTAATATAACAACACTAACAACAGAATTTCTCCCTATAAACTTTTAGTTCACTCTTCCACAAATATACACACTCAGAGAGAAAAGTGAACCTTCATAGTCATCATGAACAGCATATCCATAAGAGGGGAGCACATGCGGTCAGGAAGCCTTCTTGAAGAGTCATACCTTATGGGAAAGTGTGTTACCAGGGCACATAAATGGGTAGGCAATTCACACCTTTGATGACGCTAAGCTGATCTCTTCTGCTGATGTTTACACGCACACAGTACCTGAAATGTAGTAGGTGCTTAAGAAATTGTTATTGATTGATCTATGTAACTGTGTTGTGTTCTGTTGGACCTATGGACCTTCTCTCTTCCAGGTACTGCTTTCCACTGATTCCCATCAGACATTATATCTCACATTTTCTCCCTACTCCAGAGGTCTCTACCACTTTCTTCAGATTCACATAATACTTTGTCCAATATTGAGTAAGAATACTATGTTTAGGAAGCCTGTCCTTTGAAGGGAGGACTATTACTCTGTTGATTTACTCTTTTAGTTATATCTCTTGTTTGTTCTTTGTTTCAAAGAGGACCAATGATAGCATGAGGTAATGTGTTAACTTGAGCATAAACTGGATTTAAATAAGGCAGAGTTGCACAAAATGGTTAGCCTTATTCTCTCTTCTGGAGTCATTGAAGTCCAGCAGTAGGACAAAAGTCAGGACAACTGGCAATGGCCTGAGATGCAGTGGGTGAGCTTGGCATCTTCAGTGTCTGGCCAAGCTCTAAGCACTATCACAATGCTTTCTTTAGCTGCCTTCATGGCCATTGGAACAAATTGTTCTTATCCACTCATTCTGCTGGGGGATGTCTTCACATATTTAGACAGACATCCGCCTGACTCACTGATGGGTTTAAAGTTCCCCTCAACTTGGGTTAGCCTGTCTGCTAAGATGATTTTACCAGGAGGTGACCAATGCACATACTAACGTACTATAGCTTCTTGGAGCCACAGGTGGGAGTTGGGCGAAGGTGGACACCAAAGGTGAATGAGCAGCCCTGAAAAGGGCTTGGCAAGTCCTCTCACCAGAGGTACTTGTTCTAGTTAAACACCCCCATAATGAGAAGAGTTCTACACCATAGAAGAGAAGCTATCACTTCCTCAGCCTGCCCTTTCATCCTTTCTCATTTAGCTGTGCCTGAGCTACAATAGGAACTCTAATTGTCTCTTTGTCCTCTATCTTCTAGTGGTATGTGAGAATTAAAAGTCTCTCTCTAAAGAAAGGCTACACCTTTCCTTATCCGATGCTCTCAGCCAATAGCTACAAGGCTCTTTTCAACTCTCTTCAGTCAACTTTCCCAGTCAAAAGTTAGGAAGCTTTTCTTTTTTTTAACCCAGCTGCACCAAAAGAAAAAGAAGACTAGACTGAGATCAGATTTCTTTTATAACTCCTCTTAGGACTCTTCTGTTTGACTATCTTTTCTCTTAGTTCAAATGAAAACATAACTTCTGGTCAGGAAACCATTTGTATTCCTAAATCTTATCATGCCGCCTTGAATATAGTAAATATCTCTAGGGCTCTAGTCCCTCAAACAGAAAGGGAGCTGAGTGATATTTTGGTAAGGAAATTATTTTAATCTCCTCCTATCAATCCTTTGGTTCTATGCAAATAGCAATGACTGTTCTGGACAAATAAAGCTGAAAGGCTGATGACCTTTGTCCCACTTAATTTTAATGATACAAAACAGAAACTATGACAGGCAGAGACTAACTCTCTATAGTCTCTATGTTAACAGAGCCTGGTCATTCCCAGATCTCTCTCTATTTACATCAAAGTTGACTCACAAGATGGAACTTTGGGTTCTTTTTCTATTCCACTATATTCATAAGTAAAATACATAACCCTCAATGGCAACATCTTTGAAGAAAATGAGTTGTACTAAAATTTTTGAGAGTCAGCATGGCCTAGAGGATAGAGTTGGCTTTAATGTCAGAAGAACCTAGGTACAATTTCTGCTTTTGACACATACTGTGTGTGATGCTGAGGAAGTAACTTAGTTTTGTGCTCTAAACCACTCTCTAATGAGATAAATTGTTGAGAAGATGCTGATCTAAACATGCTCTGAGGACTGGACCCTCATTGGCCAGTCCCCTATTACAATTATACTGTGAAACTTGAATCTCAAAAGTCTTCTCTATCCTCCCCTCTAACTGCCATTACTCCCTTCTTCTTTTCCACATTTTAATTTTTTCTTGCCTCTTCCATTCTAGGCTAATAAAATGCAATCCAACAAACATTTACTAACTGACAACTACACAAAAGGCATATAGAAGGAATTTCTTTACTCAGGAGTTATCTATATTCACAAAGTCGCATGTCTGGTTCCTATTCCTATCCCTCTTAAAAGGTATACTCCATTTACCTCCTGCCTAGTCTCCAGCAACTAGAAAAAAGGCCTCAGAAGGAGGCTGGAGGCAGAGATGAGTATGTGCATATGATGGTATCTGTGAATCTGGCATTGAAGGAGTTAACACCCACAGAGTCAGCCTTCTTTGTATCTGCAAAGAACAGACACTCAGAGTGACTAATATTTTTCCCACTCATTTCTTTGTTGTTCTTTACTATGTGCAAGGATTGAAGTCATCATCAATGAATGATGCAGCTGGTGTGAATGGATCCCCCTACTAATGGCTTGCATGGTATTAGAAGATGTAATAATCCCCTTCCTAATATGGATAGCAAGCACAATAACAGGACTAATAGCAAGCACTCTAAGAATTAATGTGATGAATAAGAGCATCCCACTCACCAAGAGAGAACCAGGAGGAACATAGTGTAGCAGTTGCCTTCTGTGATAATAGGAACAGAAATATCATCTGTTCTCAGTTCCAAGGTTTCAGTTCCACCTAGAGTCAACTCTCTTGGATTAGATATTTCCGACTAAGGGAGACTAAGCCAGAAAACGTGAACACTCAACCTGACCAACCAACGTTGCCAGGAAAAACAACAAAATACGGCCCGCCCGCCCGCCCTGTGAAACACGGCATGGAGAATAAAAACTCTATGAAAGCAAGGATTTTTTTTGGTCTTTTTATTCTCAACGACTAAAATACCATCTTGCATAGAATTGACATTTAATAAATGCTTGTGGATTGGACTGAAATCAAATAGCACAGGAGATAGAAGAAGAAAAGAATGAATATATAATAAAAAAGGAGAAATGGGGAAGGAAAGGGGTTGTAGAATTTAGAAGTGAGGATTGGGGGAGGCTTTTGAGATTCAAAATTCACCATAACTACAAGCACACATTATAGCTACGTAACGGGGGGCTGGTCAATGAAGACCCAGTCCTGGGAGGATACACAAGGAACCCACATGGATATCTGGTGAGCCTGTTTCTGGGAGTTCATCATGAGGCACAAGAGAGAAGCTCAGCTCTTCAGTTTAGGTGTTCTCCTTCCTGTCTGATTCCTGCATGGTGATAAAAAGGACTTCTTATTGGCTGCTGAGTCAAAACGCAGTGTGTGGACAAAAGCCACTGGCCAGCCAAATCACTCTTTCTTTCTCTGGCTATGTTCAAGTGATGAGAATGAGATACTGTAAGTGTCTGAGTGAGTAGAGAAGTCTTGGTCCATAAGTACATGGTCTTGTCATTGCTTCTACCTTTGCTTCTTCTATCCACCATGCCAGTCTTATTCAATTCACGATTTGGATATCTCATCCATTCTTGGTTTGCCTATTGTTTTCCTGCTCACAGGTAGAGGAATATTAGAGACAGAATATGCCAGGCTACAAACTTTTGAGCTTGGAAAGATCAGGAGAGCCCTCCAGGGTTCAGGAACTAAAGTCCATACTGGCCCCTAAGCCTGGGAAGGTACCATTGCAATCTCAAGGAGTGAACTACTTGACCCAACTGTGAATCTACCTCCCCACATCCCCAAACGCGGGCGAGGCTATTTCCATTTGATGAGAATGACTTATGGCCAATGGCTATGCCATATTTGGAAATAAATCTGGTAGTGCAAATGATTTCTAGCAACCAGTTTAAGCTTGAGTTCAGTGTCCCAGAGACTAAGGTAATAGATAAGGGGGTGTGTCCCCAATTCAGGAGAGATGTTTCTATACTTTGATTCTAGCTATTTTTAGCCCTTTGGGGAAGCTAATTGATTAAAGGATATTGGGGCACTAATCACTGGGACAATCAATGACATAAGGGAGCTATTAATAGGCATTGACAATTGATTTTGGGGGAAAATCCTATAATGGGGGCTTAATAGCTTTAGAAAAATCACCCCAACCTCTTAGAACTCTGTGAGGGAAATCTAGATGCCCTCTGAGGATTTAACTTACAGATTGAGTGGGAGTTTGGATAAGGACTTCCTGGGTCAATGAATCCATAAACATTTATTTCCTGAGGGCTTACCATGTACCACATACCGTGCTAAACTCTGGGGACGCAAAAAAGAAACAAAAGACAGTCCCTGGCCTCAAGGAGCTTTCAGTCTAATGGAGAAGACAACATATAAACAGATATGCAAAGCAAGCTATATACAGAATAAATGGGAAATAATTAACTGAGAACATGAGAATATCATCATAGTTCTTCTGATTATCAAAGCCAAGAAATTTTTGCATAATATATCTAATTTTAAGATTGAACATGAATATAAAAGGTAAATCACAACACAAGATAATGCTGGCTAAATGCTAAATGAGAGATCTGAGCTTTAGGTGCTTCAGGAATCAGCACTAGCTTTCTGTGGGACCCCTTCTAATCTGCCTCTTCAAATGGGGGATATGTCCATTGTTCTTGTTCAGTCATTTCAGTTCTGTTTGACTCCTTATGAACCAATTTGGGGTTTTCTTGACAAAGATATTGGAGTGGTTTGCCATTTCCTTCTCCAGTTCATTTTACAGATGAGGAAACTGAGACAAAGAGGGCTGAGTGACTTGCCCAGGGTCACACAGCTAGGAAGTATCTGAGGCCAGATTTGAACTCAGGAAGATGAATCTTCCTGACTCTAAGCCTGACACTCTATGCGCTGTGTCACCTAGTAACCCACGCTCCCCCTAATCACGCTCCACAAAATCTTACCCAAAGAAAAACTGCTCCACCTAGAACAAGGTATCTTGGCTCCACCTAGAACCAGGTTCCTAGGAACCCGAGCATCCCTCCCTCATTTCTACAGCTCCTTCCTCAGAACAGCCTAGGGATGGAGGCATGCATTAGCAACCACACTAGCACACAGGGTGGGCTGCTCGCACAGGTTCTGTGGTCTGTTTTTCTAAAGGAAAGACAGCTTTAAAGGGGTTAATGATCTTACTTTAATTAACAGACAGATAAGTACAGATAAGTAGAAAGAAGTGTGTATCCAAGAAAGAATCCAATAGGGTTCCAACTGTACGAACAAAGTAATATAACCACCTACATATACCACCATCGCAGGAGAGCACCAACATCTGAGTAGTTGGGGGGCTTTTAACAAACAACTACTCAAAGTCCCATCCAGGGAATCAAAAGGTCCTTCTCATGAGCAAACCCTGAAAGTAAAATACCAACCTCCCAGTATATATAGTTTTCAACTAATAGGCTCAGAGCTGGAAGACACCACAACCGTCATGACTCAGTGCCTAATTAGCTTAGTACTAAGCCTTCCTACAAGCAAGCCTCCCCCTAAGCAAGCTCCTTCTTAGGCAAGTTCCTCCCCCAGTGGACTCTATGTGACTCAGGATGTATCATAGCTGTGAAAGCAGCAAGATATCCATGACTGAAATACCTGTGTACCTTCACACCTGGGAACACAGCTCCTGTTCCAAGGGAAAAGGGGACACGTGGTCACATAGGCCTATTAATGGACAGGGAAGATTTTCCTATTCCATTAACATTACAGGGCAATACTCTGGGTCTTTTCCATCTAACTCCTCATGAAAACTTGCTGACCCTCTAAGCTTTTTCCCCAGAACTCTCCTACATGGTAAATAGGAAATCTGATTAACCTGGGCTAATATGCTAATGGATGGGACTGTATTGATAAGGATGATAATGATGACAAAATCCACATTTATGTGGTGGCTTCAGAGCTAGCAAATATTTTACAAACATTATCTCATTTAATTATTACAAGCAGTCTACCAGATAGGTGATGCAAAGGAAAGAATGCTGGTTCTAGAGTCAAAGGACACAGATTCAAATTCAGACTCTCTTACTCTTTATGACTAAGGACAAGCCACAGCACATCTTTTGACCTCAGGTTCCATCTCTGCAAAATGAGGAAGTTGGAACAGTTACCTCTGTGGTTCCTTCTGGCTCAAAATCCTATGATCTCAGATTTTACAGAGGAGGAAACTGAGGTTCAGAGAGATGAGGAAGTTTATCCAAAGTCCAGTAGATAGGTCAATGAATAACCTATCTTGGGTAAGGTAGGGAGAGGGAGAATATTAAGAAGAAGAAAAAAAGCTCTCTACAAGAAAAGTACACACAGAGAGGATATAGACAAAGGAGAAGTAGTGTACAGTAGAATTGTAGGCAATCAGGGTTTGAATACTGTCTCTGACATATACTAGCCATTGACCATGATCTCTTCAGTGGAAATTAGTGAGTGCGTAACATGGTCCCATTATTTTCAGCCAGTCCCAATCACACTTTTACATTCCATTCTGGCCATTTTCTTGACTTCTTCCCTACCTGTTGGCCATTGTACCCTCCAAACCTGGACCTTGCCATGTACTTTCCTTCCCCATCCCCTCCTCCCTAACCCCTACTCCACATATCCACAAACTTTCTAGCTGTGGAGCCATAATCAAATGAGTACTTCCATTGTTACTGAAAAAGATGTGTCGTCAACTCTTCCATCCTCCCACCATCCTAGTGACTTTCCAAACCAAAACACTCTTCCCTGGACACCACTCCTCTGTAACCTATTGACATACACAGTGTCCCTTTGTTTTTATATCCCCAGGATTTAGCACAATGCTTGGCACATAGAAAGCACTTAATAAATGGGTATTGTTTCTCACTCATTCATTTATTCATTCATTTTTGAGGATAATAATACTTGCAGTGCTATAAGAAGGATGTAGGAATGTGCAATTAGCACAGAGATATCTCTGACCTTTCCTGTCCAGTGTTTCTAATGCCACCTTGGGACTTATTTGAGCCTCAGTGTAATATGAACAACCTGACACTGGGCACCAAGAGGGGCGACAGAGTTGGAACAACAAATGGAAAGGGTTATGTTTTTCTCTAAACTCAGGAAGACTCAGTGGGAATTTCTGACCATGTGGGAAGCGGAGTACTCCTCCTATACTCTTAGGTAAAGAAGAAACAAATGGAATTCTATCACCCTAACCCAGCTAGGAGTAAGGAACAGAAATTTCTGTTTAAGAAAGGAATGGAAGGAGGTCTTTATAGCTATCTTCTAAAGGACCCTTTTGTGTGTTGCCAAACTTGGATTTTGGAGCTGACTGGGATTGCCTTGTGAGAGCCAATTGTTAAATTTTTGGTGAGAACAGTTATACCTTGGAAACTGACAAATGCTACAAATCAGGTCTTGATTTTTTGTTACGTTGATTTCTAATTTTAAAAAATGAATGGAGACTGTTAATAATGCAAATTAAACTTAAAAGTGTGTTGTATACATTTTTTTTCAGAGAGCTAGCTATTTAACACTTGCCAGCACACTCCTGTCTGTAACTTTAACAAAAGAGGTGAAATATATAAACTAGAACCAGAAGTATGTTGGACCTGGTTACCTTATTGTAAGAGTTGTGACACTTTGCTGAGGAACAGGAAGCAGATGGTCTTATAATAAGAGAGTGGATGCTAGGGAGAGGTGGCAGATATAAGGGTGAAGTAGCAACAATGGAGTAGTTCCTGGGCAAAGCTAGGAATTGTACCATGTGAGCTAGCAAAATAGCAAAAACAATTCAAGCCAAGAGCTGTCAGTCCCATAACTGAAGAGTAGCAAGATAGAAAGAAATCCACCAAGTGAAGGAATAAAGTTGGACCTTGTCCTTCTGTACTGTGAGCTGTGCATACCTTACAGGTTCACTGAAGGCTATTGACTGGTTAGCAACCCTGAGTTCTTTTTCTCCTTGAGGGGGAAGAACTCAACTGGGAGTCAAGAGGAGTTACTGTTAGTCAGGAGTGCCAGCTTTATTATCTTGGTCCTTGACAGGGCCCAGAAAAATCAGGACATCTAGACAAGAATTAGAAACACATCACATTCAAATATTTCCGGAGATTATAGTTGTTATTGTTTGTCCTTTGTTCTCAGAGAAGATCAATAACATCAGGAGGGTGATGTCTTGACTTGCAAGTAAACTGGATTTAAGTCAGGAAGAGTTAAGTCAGCCTCACTCTCTCCTCCAGAGTCATTGGAGTCCAGTGGCAAGACATAGGTTAGGACGACTGGTGACGGCCCTGGGTACCGTGGGAGATGTTGGCCTTTTTAAGCTAAGGTCTTTCCCAGGTCTCAGTCTGTCTGAGGCCCATTCAGTAATTAAAGGGTAGGTAAGAAATGAGGCAAAATATAACCTAGTTTGCCTCCATAAAAGAAGCGATCTGGGAGGGGAAGACCCTCAGAGTTTCAAAATCAAATGTTTCCCAAGAAAAGACTCTGGTTAGGAACACGAGCCGTGTGAAAGCGTTCGTTATTGTTAAACTTTCAAGATCTGAAGCCCATCCCCGTCTATCCAGAGGCCTGGTCTGGGGGACAAGTTACAATTATCTATCCTACCTAAGACAATGCTGTTATGAGGAAAATGCCTTGTGAACCTTAAAATGCTTTAGAAACGTCATGTATTTTATGTATATTAATGTTTGTGAAAGAGAGAATTGGGGGGAAAGGACAGAACAATTTTCACTCGTTGAAAAGTGGTAGATACTGTGTTAACATTTAGAATTGCCTTTCAGGTTTTGAGTTTGGGGATTAAGGAACTTTTGCTTAGATGATGACCCAGGCAGCTGTTGTTAGCCCCCATTAGTGCCAATGTCTGGTAAAGTCATAACTGCCTTTTTCACTAGGAAAATCTGATCTCAACAAGAAAAGCAGCTTTCTGTTGAATCACCCAAGAACCTGGTGGTATGAAGGGATAGGGGTGACAGTGGAGAAGTGGAGAATGAGATAGAAAAGGGTGACTAGGGGGCACATAGCTAACAGATCAGTACTTGCTGCACCTTCAAATCAACACTGTCTTGGGAAGAAAAACAAAAAAAAAACCAAACACTAAAGTACATTTTACTTTATGCAAAAACTCTTCCCTTAAGAAAAGCTCTGCCTCCAGCTGTGAAATTGATGAGTATTCTTGAAGCCCCCTGAGGAGACCCTGCTGGCCAACCTCTTCACGGTTTCAAAGGGGTGGGGGAAGAGGGTGAAAAGTGTGTAATGTAATGTATGCATGAATGAGAGGAGTGAGGAGAAGGGAGGAAGAGTGGGAGAGGAAAGGATAGGGAGAGTGGAAAGAATAGAAAAGAGGGAGGGTGAAGGAAGACTGAGAGACTGGCAGGCAATCAAGGATAGAAAGAAGAAAGGATAAGAGGAGTGGGAGGAGAGGAAGGGAGGGAGAGACAGAGACAGAGAGAGACAGAGACAGAGACAGAGAGGCAGAGACAGAGAGACAGAGATAGAGAGAGAGAGACAGAGAGAGAAAGAGAGGGAGGGAGGGAAGGAGGAAGAGGAAGAGGGAGGGAAGGAGGGAGAGAGACTTTTTTCTTTATTTCCTCCTCAAAATGATACTGGAGGGCAGGGCAGAAATGCATAAGGAAGGAGAGTATGTGAATGAATATAGTAAATATATTACGTTTGGGCCCCAGGGAATTTTTCTTCTACTCCCTGACTTTCAGAGAACAAACTCCAGAAAGACTGATGCCATTTCAGCACTCTATCATGAATGAAATTCTTCATTTAAAAAGAATGTTTCCAGGCGAGTTCATTTTGTGCTAATATCATTGCAGCAATTGAGATATTAATAATATATTCACAAACCATCACATCATACTATAAAATACAAGGCTGTACAAGGCTACAATTTATAGAACTGTATTGAAGCAACATGTGTTAGATACACTTTGATGAAATAGTTTTTTCGTATTTGAGAAACACTGTGATAATCTAGAACACTAAAAACCTTTGCCTACTTACTCCCCTGAGTTGGATAAAGGTATTAAGGAAAATTCACAGCAAGTTCTGAAAAAGGAAAAATACAAGAGCCCAAGCTGGATTCACTTCCCCAGTCCCCTCCCAACAACCTAGTGTCCAGATAACACCCTAGGTGTCATATAATGGAAGAGCTGGAAGGAAGGCTCAACACCTAATCGAAGTCTCTCATTTTACAAATGACAAAATTGGGTCTTTGAGTAGTTAAGACTAATTAGTGGCAGACACAGGACTAGAACTCTGGTCTCTTGACTTCTGGTATAATGTTCCTATATGACCAGGTCTGAATTCATTGAAGTCATCATTCTTTGAATTTGCACTATTTAAAGTTACATAAAATATATGTATGGGTTCCAGCCCATTGGAAATCTACAGTGCAAGGACATGTTATGAGACTGATCACATACACTAATGGGGACCTAGATGCAGTGAACAACAACAAAATTTGAGTCAGAGATTCCTGGGCTGCTAATGACTTGCTGAGGCACCTTGGAAAAGACTTTACCATTCTAGTAAATGTTTTTCTTCACTTGTAAAATGAGAGAGGGTCATATCCTCATCTCTACCTACTGACCTCCCTAGCTTTCTTCAAGTCCCAACTAAAATCCCATCTTCTAAGAAAGTCTTTCCCAACCTCTCTTAATTCTAATACCTTCCGTTTCTGTTAATTATTTCTTATTTATCTTGTATATAGCTTGTTGCCACATATTTGTTTGTTTGACTCTCCCATTAGATTATTAATTCTATCTGTCAGGGCAGAAACTGTCTTTTGCTTCTCTTTGTATCCCACGGTCTTACTTAGCACAGTGCCTTGCACATAGTAGGTGCTTAATAAATGTTTATAGATTGATTAATCGATAGTGGAAAGAGCAGCAGATCTGTAGAAGGAGGACAAATTCAAATCTAGGCCCCATTACTACCAGTGTGAACTTTGGAAAAAAATCAATTAACTTCTCCTTGTCTCAGTATCTGTGTCTAGGATTTGTTCAGGGGGTTGTCTATGTTATGGTACTAGACCCTAAAAAAAAAAATGGTGCAATAGAAGAAGCTCAAAGTTTCCCTGGAAAGAGTAACGCCCTAAAGTATTTAGTATCATCCTTCAAGGCCCAGCTTACATGCTACATGCCAGGAAGACTTTTCTGGGGTTTTTTCCCAGCTGAAATAAATCTCTTTCTTCTTGGAATTCTTAAAGATAATACTTTGTACCTCTCTTATTAAGCTTTTGCCTTCTATTTTGTATTAGAGTTACTTGTGTACCTGTCTTCTCTCCCTACTAGTTGCAAGCTCCTTGAGGTCAAGGGCTATATGATCTAGTGATATGTCGTTAAATGTTTAACAACTAGCCCCTCAAAAGAAAAAAAAATGTAAAAATGAAACATTTTTAAGTTTAATCTGAATTATTAACATTTTCCTCCCTCAGTTTTTTAAGGTTAGATAATCAACAAAACAATAAATCAAGCCCTAATTTGTAGCATTTGCCAAATTTTGAGATCTAAATGCTCACACTGATAATTTAACAATCAGTTTTCTTGAAATAGTAGGAGCTGGCTCTAGCATACCCTACATCTTATTAACCTGTGTAGTCCCCGAAGCCACTAACATGGCACTCTTCATATAGTCTAAACATTTAATAAGTCTTTGCTTCTTCGAATAATGAATGAATGAATGAATGAATGAATGAATGAATCATCAAGTGAATTAGTAAGATTCAAAAGGATCATGAAAGCTTATTAAACACTTATTATGTTGAAGGAGCCTTCTTTGGTACCTGGCTACGGAAATTTCAGGGCAAGAGGAAAATAAGGTACTTTGAATGGAACCAAGTAATATAAGAAAAGATCCACTGGGGAACATAGTGTGGAACCATGGAATTGGGATTAAAGGATCTGGGTTTAAATCCCGTCTCTGTCACTTACTACCCATGTGATCTTGGGCAAGTCCAAATCTCTCTGAGCATCAGTTTCTTCATCTGTAAAACAAGGTCACTGGACTAAATGGTCTCTGAGGTCCCTTCTGGTCCTCGGCCTATAGTCCTTTGATTTATGATCTCAAGTCACAAAGGACTCAGACTAAAATATAAAATATGGGTAGATAAGGGTTTCTTCTATATAAGGGAGGCCTTAGGACATCTCAGATAGTCCTAGACTAGAGTGGGGCAAAAGGGAAGCAGGGAAACATTGGCCCTCTGTAACAATCCTATACAATGTTAACCCAGGATTAGATCTTATTTCTCAACTGAGAGCAAATGTCTGTCCCCTCACCTACCCACAATCATTCTCCTCAATATACCAAGAGTAGGATCAGGCCAGATAACCTCTGCTTGATAGGTCAGGAAGATTGAAATTTGCCAGGTCAGGGAATGAAGCATTTACTGGTAAGACTCCCAGGATTTGATGTTCTCTTAGTCCTATATGGCATTACCAGGGATTGAGGTATAAATATTAATGTTGGGTTTAGCAACTGGCTCTCCATTTGTCTCTCCCTCTTCTTCCATCCCTAATTAGCTCTCCCCAAAAAGAATAGTCCATTGCTCAAGACATGAGAAAAGCCTCCCAAAGCTTTCTACCCAGCCTACCCCAGATAGGGAAAGCCTTCAGGAGCTCCAGTGGTAGAACAGAGGCCTATGGTTAACTTCTAGGTGTGGCTGCTGGTTTGATCCTGGCTTGGTGAACCAGGAGGCATTCTGCAATGGAAGAAACGTAATGGAGCAAACACTAGATAAGTGATCAGGATCCCTCAGCTCTAGCCCAAACTCTGAAACTCCTTTGAGACAGAGTTTCAGTCTATAAAACAAGAATCACAGAGAAGAGGGCTAAAAAAAACCTCTGGAGGCAATCCAACATGGCACCCCTCATTTTACAGATTAGGAAATTGATGCCCAGAGAAATTAAATTACTTATTCAAGTTCACATGGGTAATAAGCATCAGAAGCAGTATTTGAACTGATCATCTGATTCTAGAGTTATCTGGTAGATCCATAGATCAGATATAGGACTACATCCCAAGATCAAAGACTTAGAATTGAAAGCAACCTTTCACACTATATAGTTTAACCCTCTTTATTTTAAAAATGGGGAGACTAAGGTGATGTTAGAAGACTTGCCCAAGTAATAGTGGTGGTAAGTGGCAAAGCTGGGATTCAAACCTAGGTTCTCTCGAATCTAGACCTGGTGCTTTATTTTGATTTTGTTTGTTTGTTTGGTTGGTTTGTTTTGTTTTTCTGCAGTAGAGTATTTCTTTCCTTTAGCTTGGAAATTTATTTCCCACCCACCCTCTGGGCCGCTGTCATCTTCAAGAACTAGTGAAGCCTTTCAATCAGATCTTAATTCAAATAAGTTGGTCAAGGGAGAAATGGCTTGAGCACAGGGGTGGGGTGCAGTGGGCTGGAGGGGAGGTACCCGTGGCTACATTTCCCTAAATGATTTCCTCTTGACCTGCCCAGTCCTACTTCTACACTCCACACTTGGTCAGTAGACATAAACCAAAACAAACAAAGAAACCCATGCAGCCCCTGATTTTCGGAATCCATTTATTATACAGGTGCAGCTGGCAGACTTAGCTTCTGTTTCTCTGTCTGAGTGACTCAGGAATAAAAGAGCAAGGGTATCTGGGCAACATTCGGTGTCAGGCCAAATATGGCATGGAAAAATACCAAAAATCTCTCTCTCTCTCTCTCTCTCTCTCTCTCTCTCTCTCTCTCTCTCTCTGTCTCTCCAGGTGAGACAGAGAGCTAAGCCCACAATTAACTCTTCCTCAGTTCTGCCCCCACCTCATTTCCCCACTTCCTTCCCATCCTATCATGCCTCTGGCTTTCTTCTCCATCATCCATCTCAGAGATCCACAAATGAGTCAGGCACCAGCACCAGCTGAGACCTGAATATCAGGAGACAGCAGCTCTGATCTGTGTGATCTGAGAACAGACTCAAATCTCCCCAGAGTGAAGCTGGACATGTTCCCAGTGGCCAGAGAGGAAAAGTTAGGGGAATGGGAGACCTGCCCTTCTAATACCTTTCCCAGCAGAAGTAGGGAATAGCAGTGACCTTTCACATTTTGGATATCTTGCCAAATGGCCTGCCATCAGGGGAATTTGCCAGGCCAGGAGGTCATTAGCTCTTGCCCAGGAAGAAAATCCAAGAGGCTCAGGCTAGGGCACAAGAACTTCTCTCTTGTGACACAAAAAGTTCCCATATTATAGCATTAAGTGCAGGCTCAAAGAGTTTTGTGATTACGGTGGAGAGCAAACCCAGAAATGGATTGTAAGGACATGTCCTAATGGAAAGGGAATGCTTATACTTCATTTTCATTCTTCCGATTTTGAACGTGAGATGTGAATATGTGTATATGCTGCACATGTTTATTGGTTGGGGGGGGATAGGATCAGAATTTAGAGGTATGTTCAGTGGGCAAAGAAAGAACATTAGTGGAACCCCCCCCCCAAACACCCAAATCACTGAGTTCAGGTTCATTATGAGAGCACAAGAGGATGCTTTTCAAATTTGCGGATGACAGAAAACTGGGAAGAACTGCTAACATGCTGGATGCCAAAATAAAGAGCCAAAGGGATCTTCCAAGAATTTGAAGGGCCTCCAGCAGCCATGTCGTTCAACCTGCACCCAAAAAAGGGAATTGTACAATGATATACCTGATAAATATTCAACCAGCTCCTTTAAGACTTCTGAGGAAGGGAATCCCATCATCTCTTCAGGAACCCCCACTGTACTTGTGGATAGCTCTGATTTTTATTAAACTTTTCCTAACATTGAACCTAAATTTACCTGTTTTCTGCTTCCACCCCTTGCTTCTGGTTCAAATCTAATAATCCCCTTTCCATATGACAGCCCTTCAAATACTCAAACACTCAAATACTCAAACTCCACTACTCACCAAGTCTTCTCCTCTTCAAGTTAAATCTCCCCCCTAACACCATATGACATGTCCTAAAGACCATTTTCTATACTGGTGGTCCTCCTTTGGTCAGTCATTAGATGACCACTGTCCCTCCTTAATCATGGTGCCCAGAACTGAATGTAATGCTCCAGATAAGATAAGACAGGGCATGTAATAGGGCTATCACCTCCCTGTCCTTAGAAGCTATGAGTCTCTTGATGCAGTCAAAGAATGAACAAGCATTTTTTGTTTTGGCTGTCATGTCTTACTGCAGATTGATACTGAGCTTGTAGTTCACTAAGATACCTAGATCTGAGTCAGAAAAAATGCGGCCTAATTGTACCTCCCCTATCCTGTCTTTATGAAGTCAATTTTTTGTATAGTGAATTAGTGAGACTTACTCTTTCTCCCTACTAAATTTCATCTTATTAGATTTAACCTTATGCTGAAAACAGAAGAAGAAGAAGAAGAAGAAGAAGGAAAGAAGGAAAAGGAGAAGGAGGAGACGAAATAAGGTTAGTCTGACACGACTTATGTTTGATATAGCCACACAGGCTTTTTAAAATTGATCACCGTGTGAAGTGTTAGAGATACGAAAAGACAAAAACAATCTCTGTCCTTAAGGAACTTATATTTTAATTGAGGAAGAAAAGGTATAAGAAACTGGTTACATTATATAGGCATATATACAGACATGTATAACATACACATGCAATATTTTACATAGATATACATATATGCATATCTGTATATATGTGTATATGTGTATCCTGCAGAGTAAGTGAAAGATAATCTTAGAGGGGAAGTCGTCACCAGTAGCTGAGGGGATGGAGAAAGGCCTCCTACGAAAGATAAGATTGAATCAATTTTTGAAGGAAGCCAGGGAAGCCAAGAAATGGAAGTAAAGAGAGAGGGCATTCTAGGTATGGAGGATAGTCAGGGCAAAGGCACAAAGATGGTAGAAGTGCATCTTGTGCAAGGAATAGCAAGTAGGAAGTAAGCTACTGTATCTGGATCCTAGAATATCTGAAGGAGAATAAAAGGTCAGATGTTTAGAAAGGTTGAAAGAAGGTAGGTTGTGAAGGGTTTTAAATGCCAAATGAAGAATTTGTATTTGATTCTAGAGGCAAAACACTGGAGTTTAGTGAGTAGTAAGGTGACATATCAAAGCTATACTTGAGATAAATTATTTTGGCAACTGAACTGAGTGGGGAGAGATTTGAGGTAGGGAAAACAATTAAAATGTAATTGTATTATTCCAAGATAGAAGTGGTGAGGCCCTGAACTAAGGTGATGGCTTTGTAATTGGAAAGGAACGGGCATACATAAGAGATGTAAAAATGAAAATGACAAAATTTGGTAAAGCATTACATTTATTTTTTCTTAACATGTTGACTTTGTTAAATATTTCTCAATTACATGTAAAAAATTAATGTTCATTTTTTTTAAATTTAGTTTTAAATCTCTTTCCTCCCCATCCCTCCTCACTCCTTGAGAAGGTAAGTAATTTGATGTTGATTTTATATATGAAGTCATGAAAAACATATTTCCATGTTAGCCATATTGCAAAAGAAAACACAGAACAAAAAATTAAACAAGAAAAATAAAATTTAAAAAATGATACTTCAATTTGTATTCAGAGTTTATTCATTTTTTCTCTACAGGTAGAAAGCATTTTTCATCATGGGTCATTTGGAACTGTTTTGGATCACTGCCTTGATCAGAGTAACTAAGTCTTTCACAATTGATCATCCTTACAATATTGCTATTTCTATATAAAATGTTCTCCTGGTCCTGCTCACTTCACTTTGCATATAAGTTCATATAAATCAGTGGTTCTCAATCTTCCTAATGCCGCGACCCTTTAATACTCATATGTGGGCATATCTGCATGTGGGCAGATCTGCCTGGAGACGGATAGAGGAGTGGGTGTCTTGGTTCCTAAGACCATTGGAAATATGTGCTTTCCAATGGTCTTAGGCAACCCCTGTGAAAGGGTCATTAGACCCCCCAAAGGGGTCGCGACCCATAGGTTGAGAACCACTGATATAAATCTACCCAGGTTTTTCTGAAGTCATTCGGCTTGTCATTTTTTATAGCACAATAGTGTTCCATCACAATCATATACTATAATTTGTTCAAGTGTTACCCAATTAATAGGCAACCCCTCAATTTCCAATTCTTTGACACCACAAAAAGAGCTACTATAAATATTTTTGTATAAAGAAGATCCTTCCCTTTTCTTTGATCTCTTTGGGTTATAGACCTGGTAGTGGTATTACTAGGTCAAAGGGTATGCACAGTTTCAGGGGTAGTTCTGAATTGCTCTACATAATAGTTGTATCAACAATGCATTACTGTCCAAATTTTTCCAAATCCCCTCCATCATTTATCATTTTCTTTTTCTGTCATATTAGCCAATCTGATAGGTGTGAGTGATATATCACAGTTGTTTCAATTTATACTTCTCTAATCACTAATGATTTAGAGCATTTTTTTCATGTGACTATTGATAGCTTCAATTTCTTCTTCTGAAAACTACCTATTCATACCCTTTGACTTTTTATTAACTGGGGAATGACTCCTATTTTTATAAAGTTGGCTGAGTTCCCAATATATTTGAGAAATGAGGCCTGTATCAGAGAAACTTGCTGTAAAAAATGTTCCCAGTTTCCTGCTTTCCTTCTAGTTTTGTCTGAACTGCTTTAGTTTGTGAAAAAAAAAATTGATGTCAAGTAATCAAAATTATCCATTTTACTTCCCATGATCCTCTCTATCTCTTTTTGGAAACAAACGCCTCCATTCTCCATAGATCTGACAGGTAGATTTTCCAATGCTATGCAAATTTACTCATATCACTCTTTATGTTCAAATTGCTAATCAATTTTGACCTCATTTTGGTGTATGGTATGAGAAGTTGTCTAGGCCTAGTTTCTACCAAACTTCTTTCTAGTTTTTCCAGCATTTTTTCTGTCAAATAGTGAGTTCTTACCCTGAAAGCTTGGATCTTTGTGTTTATCAAACACTAGATTACTATGGTCATTAGCCACCGTGTATTGTGTACTTAATCTACTCCGTTGATCCACCATTCTATTTCTTAGCCAGTCCCAGATTGTTTTGATCATTACTACTTTGTATTATAGTCTGAAATTTAGAAATGCTAGACCACCTTCCTTAACATTTTTTCATTGATTCCCTTGATATTCTTGATCTTTTGTTCTTCCAGATGAATTTTGTCCCTATTTTTTCTAACTCTATAAAATAATTCTTCGGTAGTTTGATTGGTATGGTATTGAATAAGCATATTAACTTAGATAGAATTGTCATTTTATTATATTTTGTTGTTATATTATATCATATCATATCATATATTATAATATATCCTACTCATATGTATCATAATATTATGTTATAACAGCCTATCCATGAGCAATTACTATTTCCCCAATTGTTTAGATCTATCATTATTTATTATATGAAGTATTTTGTAATTGTGTTCGTATAATACCTGGGTTTGTCTTGGCAGGTATTTTATATTGTCTGTCATTATTTTAAATGGAATTTCTCTTTCTGTCTCTTGCTGCAGGGTTGTGTCAGCAACATGTAGAAATGCTGATGATTTATGCAGGTTTATTTTATATCCTACATCTACTGAAGTTGTTAATTGTTTCAACTAGTTTTTTTAGTTGACTCTCTAGGGTTCTCTAAGTACACTATCATATCATCTGTAAAGAGTGAGAGTTTTGTTTCCTCATTGTTTATTTTTGTTCCTTCAGTTTCTTTTTCTTGTCTTATTGCTGTAGTTAGCTTTTCTAGTATAATATTGAATAATGGTGGTGATAATGGACATCATTGCTTTACTCCTGGTCTAGTTGGGAAGGCTTCAAGTTTATCCTCATTACAGATAATCCTTGCTTTTTGGGTTTAGATAGATACTACTTATCATTTAAAGAAAGACTCCATTAATTCCTATGTTTTCTAGTGGTTTTAATAAGAATGAGTGTTGTATTTTGTCAAAGGCTTTTTGCATCTACTGATAAAATCACATGACTTTTTGTTATGGGAATCTGAAGATCTTCCCTGCCCCTAGGCCCTTTGATAGGCTTAAGTGGCTCTGAGAAACTCCCCTGGTTTGAAAGCATATTCTGCCCCCTAATAGGCTGAATGTGGTCACATGGAGCCTGTGGCAGGAGGCTTGTTCTTCAGGAATGCCCATGCCTTATTACTCTGTGATTGGGCAGTGGGTCAAGAGGGCTGTGACGATCTACAATCCAGGAAAGGCTGTATATACTGCTGATATGAGATTTTTGCTTTGGAGCTCACTTTGAGAAGAGTTGTATAATTTGGCCAGATGAGACTCTGGGAAGCTGTTGAGCCCACCGGCTTTGAAAAATCCAGATGTTGGTGCTTCCCTCTCTGGTAACTCAATAGGTATGGATGTAATGGTCAGATGATTGGAAGCCTGTCTACTGATCTATTTCTTTATCTGCTTGTAACTTCTGCTTATAACTTGTGTTTGTATTCTGTTTGCATTCTCTGAAGTTCAGGGTGCTGACTTTTTCCCCTGAACTAGGTAAATGATATATATTTAATTGGTTAAAGTAAGATTGTTAACCTATTTTGAGTTGCTTTCCTTTAGAAAAGCAGATCTAAGAACCTGTGCTAGCAGCCATCCTGGGTATGCTAGGGTGCTTGATGATACACTTTTGTTGCTTTTGTTATAGATGTGGACAATTATGCTGATAGTTTTTTAAATATTGAACCAGCTCTGCTTTCCTAGTATAAATCCAACTGGTCATAGCACATGATCTTTGTGATATATTTCTGTAATCTTGCTAACATTTTGTTTAAATTTTTTCATCAGTATTCATTAAAGAAATTGATTTATGGTTTTCTTTCTGTTTTTTGTTCTCCCTGGTTTAGGGATCCATATTTGTGTCATAAAAATTGTCAAATTTTCTATTCAGTTTTGATTTTTTCCTCAAGAATGCTTGAAAGTCCTCCACCTCATTGAATGACCATATTTTCCCCTGAAACATTATACTCAATTTTGCTGGGTAGGTGATTCTTGGTTTTAATCCTAGCTCCCTTGATCTCTGGAATATCATATTCCAGGCCCTTTGGTCCCTTAATGTAGAAGCTGCTAGGTCCTGGGTTCTCCTGATTGTGTTTCTACAGTCAAATTGTTTCTTCTTGGCAGCTTGTAATATTTTCTCCTTGATCTGGTAACTCCAGAACCTGGCTATAATATTGCTAGGGGTTTTCTTTTGGGGATCTTTTTCATGAGGTGATTGGTGAATTCTTTCAAGTTCTATTTTGCCCTCTGGTTCTAAAATATCAGGGCAATTTTCCTTGAGAATTTCTTGAAGGATTATTTCCAGGTTCTTTTTGATCATGGCTTTCAGGTAGTCTGATAATTTTTAAATTGCCTCTCCTGGATCTATTTTCCAGGTCAATGGTTTTTTTTTTCAATGAGATATTTCACATTGCCTTCTATTTTTTCATTTGTTTGGATCTGTTTAATAG
>CM053581.1:180798749-180838557 GCA_028627135.1 Pseudochirops cupreus | reverse complement strand
CCACAAAGAGAGCTGCAATAAATATTTTTGTACATATAGGACCTTTTCCCACTTCTATGATCTCTTTGGGATATAGTCCCAACAGTGGTATTACTGGGTCAAAGAGTATGCAATTATTTATAGCCCTTTGGGCATAGTTTCAGATTGCTCTCCAGAATGGTTGTATCAATTCACAACTCCACCAACAATGCATTAGTGTTCCAATTTTTCCACATCCTCTCCAGCATTTGTCATTTTCCTGTCTTGTCATCTTAGCCAATCTGACTGGTGAGATATGGTAGACCTTGGTCTTTTTAAGCTTTGATCTTTCACAGGTCTTAGTACATCTGAGGCAACACCAATTCAGTGATTAAAGCTGGTAAGAAATGAGACAAAGAACAGCCTCTTTTACCTAGTCAAAAAAAAAAAAAAAGAAATCATGATTCTGATACCTTAACCAGGATGAACAAAAACAGAGAAAGAAAAAACTGTAGAACAATTTCCATAATGAATATTAATGCTAAAATTTTAAGTAAAATACTAGCAAGAAGATTGCAGCAATGTATCACTAAGATCATACATTATGATCAGGTGGGTTGGTTCTATATTAGGAAAACTATACACATAATCGACCATATCAATAACAAAAACAACAGAAATCATATAATAATTTTAATAGATGCAGAAAAAGCTTTTGACAAAATACAACATTCATTCCTATTTTTAAAAAAATACTAGAAAGCATAGGAATAAATAAAGCTTTCCTTAAAATGATAAATAGTATCTGTTTAAAACCATCAACAAGTATTATCTGCAATGCAGATAAGTCAGAAACCTCAATAAGTTCAGGGGTGAGGCGAGGATGGTCATTATCACCATGATTAATCAATATTGTACTAGAAATTCTAGCGATAGTAATAAAAGAAGAAAAAGAAATTGAAGGGATTAGAATAGGCAACAAAGAAACAAAACTATAACTTTGACAATATAATGGTATACTTAAAGAATACTAGATGATTAATAAAATGACTAATTGAAACAATTAATAAATAAAGTAAAATTGCAGGATAATAAGAAAACCCCACATAAAGCATTAGGATTTCTATATATTACCAACAAAGACCAGGAGGAAGAAAAAGAAAGAGAAATTCCATTTAAAATAAGGGCAGACCCAAAGAAATAATAAAAAAGGGAAAAGGAACTATTTGTATGAAATATTCATAGGAGCTCCTTTTGTGGTGGCTAAGAACTGGAAATTGAGGGACTGCCCATTAATTGGAGAATGGTTAAGCAAGCTGTGGCATATGACTGTGATGGAATAATATTGTGCTGTAAGAAATGACAAGCAAGATGATTTCAGAAAAAGCTGAAAAGACTTATGAATTGATGCAAAGTGAAGTGAGCAGAACCAGGAGAATGTTGTACACAGCAACAGCAATATTGCACAATGAATAACTGTGAATGACTTAGCCATTTCTAGCAATACAATGATCCAAGACAATCCCAAAGGACTCATGATAAAACATGCTTCCTCCAGAGAAAGAACTGATGTTGTCTGAATACACATTGAAGCAGGCTATTTTTCACTTTCTTTCTTTCATCCTTTTTAAAAATTTGAGTCTTCTTGTACAAAATTACTAATACTGAAATATTTTACATGATTGCATGTGTACAACCTATATCAGATTGTTTACCATCTTAGAGAAGGGGGAGGGATAGAGTTTGGAACTTGAAACTTAAAAAAAAGTTTTTAAAAAAATTTTTAACATATAGGGTGGCGAGGTGGTGCAGTGAATAGAGCATCAGCCATGGAGTCAGGAGAACCTGAGTTCAAATTTGGCTTCAGACACTTAATACTTACTAGCTGTGTGACCTTGGACAAGTCACTTAACACCAATTGCCCTGTCTTCCCCTCTCCAAAAAGCAAAAAAAAAAATTTTTTAACATATTATTTAGGAGAAACATAAAATATTACATATTTTTAAAAGTATCTGCAGATAATATAAAATGCTTGGGACTCTACCTTCCAAAACAAACCCAGGAACTGTATGAACACAATGAAAAACACACTTTTCACACAAATAAAGTCAGATCTAAACTAGAAACAGTAACATCAATGTTGTAATGGTGATCGACTGAAAGCCTTGGCAACTCTGATCTATACAACGATCTCATACAACTCCAGAGCACTCATGGTAAAAAATTTGCGTCTCCCTGCAGAGAGAGAACTGATGAACTCTGAGTGCACATTGAAGTTTAATTCTCTCCCTTTCTTTAGTTTTCTTCCCCTTTCTTTAAAACTATGACTACTATGGAAAATATGCTTTGTATGATTTCACACGTATGATTGATATCATATTGCTTGCCTTCTCATTGGACAGGGGGTGGAAGAGAGGGAGAGGATTTAGAATTCAAAATTTACCAAAAAATGTGTTAAAAAAAGAAACAACAAAATAAACAATTAGAGAAGTATTAATTGCTCATGGGTAGACTTGAACTATGATAACAAAAATGACAAATCTACCTAAATTAATTTACTTAGTCAGTGCTACATCAATCAAACTACCAGAAATTATTTTATAGAGCTAGGGGAACAATAACAAAATTCATGTGCAAAAATGAAAGGTCAAGAATGTCAAGGGGGTCAGTGAACAGAAAATGTGAATGAAGGTGGCCTTGCTGTCCCGTATCTCAAACTGAGTCACAAAGCAGTAATCATGAACAGGCTGGCACTGGCTAAGAAAGAGGGCGATGGAAGATCTACCAGAATATGTGCTCCTTGAAAGCAGGGCTTGTTTCACTTAGGTCTTTTACAATTTTTATTAATATATTTTGTTTTTACATTGTAAACACTTAATAGTTTATTCCCACTTTCTTTATGTCTCTTGCAACGAACTAAAACTAATACTACATTAATCTCATATAAAAGTGCATGTAACATTTCACATCTGTCTCCCCCCTTTTCTATTAAAAACCAAATAAAACAAAACTGAAATCTACTTTCTCTCCCTCATCTCCAGCACCTAGCGCAATGCTTGGCACATAATTTGTTGTTGCTCAGTCATGTTAACTCTTCATGACCTCATTTGGAGATTTTTTTTGGCAGAGATACTAGCAGTTTGCTATATCCTTCTCCAGCTCATTTTACAGATGAGGAAATTGAGGTAAACAGCATTGAGTGACTTGCCCTGGATCACCGTTAGTGTCTGAGGCCAGATTTGAACTCACCAGTCTCCCTTACTCCAGGCATAGCACTCTGTGCACCATGGTGTCACCTAGCTGCTCATCGCAATGTACTTAATAAATGCCTGTTGAGTAGATTGATCTGTACTTCCCACTCCTCTTTGAATCACTAGACTCCTTAAAAATTCATCTCAGGTGTCACTTTTCATGTGTGACCTTTACAGACTCCTAGTTGCTAGTGCCTTTCCACTCTGAAATATCATATCTACTTTTTATATATTTTCCATTTACTTTTATGTGTACATGTTGTTGCAGCTATCAAGAAATCTTGTAGAACCCAATGGAATGTAAGCTTCTTGAGGTAAAGGACTGTTTGAACTTTGTCTTTTTGCATCCCTAGAACTTAAACCAGTTCATGGCACATAAATCCATATTGATTGAGTAATCGATCGGTATATACAATAAGAGACGCATGGATAGAAGAATGCTTTTAAGGCTACATTTTGCTCTATAAAATGCATTTTTAAAAACCTATTAAGAAATAGTAAACACAGGAGGATTTTGTATTTCCTAACTTCTCAATCAAATATATAAGAGTGAAGATGTGATATGCTGTTGACATTTGTCTGTGAAAACCTGCTTATTTCTTTGTTAGGTTATAAACTCATAGGATTATAGACTTAGAGCCAGAAGAGACCACAGAGGCCATATTGTCCAACTACCTCATTTTATAGATGAAGAAACTTGAGAACAGTGGAGGTTAAGTGACTTGTCTGAGGTCAGACAGCTATCAAGCGTTAGAAGTAGGACTCCAGTTCTCACTGCACCATGCTGTTTCTATTTGGTACATATATCAACCATTCTCATAAAAGTTTTATAAAGGTGGCAAAGTAGGCATGAAGGTGAATGGCTGCTGACGTCTTCTCAGTCACATTTTCTGGATAATAATATCATTTCAAATCATCTCTATTCTTTTGGAATTTTCCCTTCTTTAAGATGCATTTTAAATTAATCCTTAAGTGCCTTTTCAAATTATGTTTCCTTCAAACTTCCTCCATACAGATTTAGTTTTGTCCAGCCACTCTTCCCAACTTGATCCTCTTAAGAACTATTTCCACTTGCTTGAAAAAGCACATCGGGTACTGTTTTGTTAGCATCCAAATGTGGTGGTTCCAATGTCATCAATGATGAGACTAGAGCACCATGGAGATGCTGCCAAATCTGTTCCATTTCATCACTCCTCTTTGTTGTCTTCCTTCCAATTTCATCTATAAATGCTCTCAGGATGATCTGGCTTAGCTGGGCTTCACACCAAGCCTGATGCTTATTCATTTTCCACTCTACTGCTTTTTGCTATTCTATAAGACAACATTTCTCATAATATTCCATCATCCTTCTCCATGATGTTTTGCAAATGAGCTTCTATTTCAAACCAGCACTGCCCTTGGCTGCCATGTCTTTCTACTTGGCGAGGCTATCAAGTGTTTGTTGGCTGAGATAGTTTCTGGGCTCTTTGGCCTCTTTCATTATAGAGAGTATTTATATTAGTCAAACTTCTTTAAAAAATAATGATAATCAGGTTAGGTCAATAACATCACTTTTGTCCAGATTCTCCTAGTTTCGTGCTGCTTTAGACTTTGTGCTAGGCCATCAGTCACCTGATTGCACTCAGAGCTGATTCAGAAATGGCTTCATGACAGTAACTAGTCATTTCCTGTCTATGAAGATGAAGCTTAGTTCATCTTTGGTGCTGCTGTTCAGTGTTCAACATGCCCAACGACTTCTATCTCTCTTTAAAAAAACAAAACCAAAAACATACGTTCATGATAAATAGTCTCTTTGAAAGCCTTTGGTCTCTTTCATTTCCTAAGCCAGAGGTACATTTTCCATTATATTTGGAGTCAGGAAAACCTGTGTTCAAATCCTACCTCAGACGCTTCCTAGTTGTGTCATTCAGCCTTTTTTAGTCTCCATTTCCTCATCTATAAAACAGGGTAATAATAGCACCTATTCTCGTATATCTGCTGTGAGGTTCAAATGAGATACATCTCTTTTGATAAATGAGAACTTTTGCAAACCTTTAAGTAGTATGTAAATGTTATTTCTTAGGATCGTTATTATTATTCCAACTTTTGCATTCATATTACCAGTATATGTTAGCTTGATTTGGAGGATCTTTTGAAGTTCATATAACTTCTTTTTCTCTTACAGATCTTGATGCATAACTTATAATTTTATCAGCATTAATTTTTTTTAGTATATTTTTATCATACATCATAAGTATCACATGCAAGTGCCACCTAAAATGATTTGGTTTTTCCTCTTGCCTTTGGATGCTCTCTGAAACCAACTCTGGTGACTCCTTTCTGCATATGAAACCAATTCTGTTCTCCATGGGGGAACTCATGAGGTATTCTTCAATTTAGCTACAATATTTTTGTATTTTTCACTCCATTTGTAGAAAGATGTCAGTATTGTTACAGTCCAGGTTTTACAATCTCAATAATTGTAGGTCAAAGATCTCACCTTTAGAGTACATACAGTTAAGCTGATCACACTCTCATAGATTAGAAGTTAGGAGAACGCTTAGGGTTCATTGAATCCAACTTCTGATTTTACAGTTAAGGAAACCGAGGGCAAGGAAAATAAAGTGACTTTTCCAAGATTATATGAGTTAGTAAATAGCAAATGTGGGATTCAAACTTGAATCCTTTGAATTAAAATCCAGTGCTCTTTCCAATCTGCCACACTTCGTTTCCTATCTAAAATGAGCCATTGAAGATGGACATCAGTATTACATTGGTATCCATTAATATTAAGAGACCCAGGCTTCCAGCATGTTGGCTTTGTTCTCTATGAAGGGTGTGATGGAATGATATGGAGAGAAATCCCACAAGATGAGAAGGAGTGAATGTTTTACAATCTGTACTGGTAGAAGGAATGACCATGCCAAGAGGATCATGAATCCACAAAAGTATGAGAGTGCTTTCTTAACCTTATTTCTGTTAAAGTGTTGACAACATCCTTGACTTTCTATGGGGTCAATGATTAATATTCATAACTGAGCTTTGCAGAGGGAAAAAACAAACAAACAAGGTGGTAGAGACTGGTGATACAAAAGCCTGGGCTTCCGTGGCCTACACAGAATAATGCCTTGCTCTAAGTATTCAGAGTGCTGAAGACTCTGGGAAGGTTAACTCACATGTACTGAACTCTCTTATCAAATAAATTTTTAAGATAGGACCTAGGGAATGAATCAACCTCTTTGTCCCCTCTCCACCTCATCCTGAAGGGCTGAAGATCCCAAATCTGTTGATTTTCAGATTTTCTTTACTTGATCCAACTTGTTAAAGTTCTCCAAATTGGCTCCCTAGTCCAAATTGCAAAGTGTATGTTGCTTTCCTGTTATGGAAATATGTTCCCTCCTCTTTCCTCCCTCTTCTTTTCAAGGATTACATGCCTCTTTTCGGGCCTTCAGCTCTCTAGCTGACCTAACACTGGACAGCAGAGTGGAGAAAATAACTCACGAGAAAGGAAAACAAAATGCCTTCAAAACAACAAATTAGTGAGGGAAATTGGAAGAGGGAGGACAGTTTGTTTAAAACTCAGGCTATTAATAAAAAAAAAAGTCTCGTACCTCTTCCCTATAAGAGTGTGTTTGACCAGTTGACAAATAATAAGTGCTTACTTCTTTAAAAGGCCTGCACTTTCCCAACCACCCTCTTCCCCCTGCCAAAAAACATCCTTAGACACCTCTCTCCCCAACCCTTCCCCCCCTGGGTTGCCCCCCCACTATGAATCCCTCTGGATTGGGTTCTCTCCTTTCTCAGGCTCCCTTCAGATGATGCTTAAGATGCAGGAGACAAAGCTAACGTGGGACCTCACTTGTCTTTTTCGGATGTATTCCAAAGTATCCATGTCTTGTGTTTACCCTGCATGACCCTGGGAAGATGGAATTACCAAGGCAAGCACGGTAATCTTACCAGGGACATGCAGCTCCCCACACAAACATGCCCACAGCTCATTTTAGAGCTATGGCTGATTGATGGGAAAAAATTCCCTATTGTCTCCCTTCCTTTCCAAGATTGCAATTACTCCCATCCTGATTAACTCTTGTGTCTGGTGAATTTATCCTTTCAATCTATGGGTTCTGTTTCTCTCCTCCCTTCCTTATTCTATCCTTTGCACAAGCCTATGAACTCCAGTCTTCTCCCTCCCGTCATGGATCTTGGAAATCCACATGTGAACTCTTTTTTTTGGAGGTGGGGCAGTGCAGGGAACAGAGGAGGAATGCAGAAGAAGGAAGAACTCGAACTGCCATTTCACTGACATACGAGGAGATCACCACCTACTCTGCACCTTAAATTCTTAAAGAGTTGACCCAGGAAACAGAGAGTTTAGGTGACTTACCAAGGGTCACACAGGAGGACTTGAACTCTAAGTCTTCTTGACTCAGTTACATCATTTCACCTTCCACTGAACCTCTCATCAGGACTCATGCCCTCTAATGCTGGCAGGGTAGCTATGTGACCACCTAGGCTATTGGCTTCCTGAGAAATAATTTGCACTTTAGTGCAGTAACCCAGAAAGTGGAACCTGTCACTACTTTGCAATCACCCTACTTGTGCTAAATTCCAAGGGTAAAAACTAAAAAATCAAGACAACAGGAGAACCTGAGCTCAAATTCAGTCTTAGATACTTACTAGTTGTGTGACCCTGGGCAAGTCATTTAACTCCAATTGCCTCCAAAAAAAACCCAAGACTAGTCTTGCTCTCAAGTAGTTTATACTCTAGAACACAAGTGGACACAATGGAATAAAACGAGCATTCTCTCTTAGGACATTAAGATTATGCTTGTGGGGCGGCTAGGTGGTGCAGTGAATAGAGCACTGGCTCTGGAGTCAGGAGGACCTGTGTTCAAATCCAGACTCAGACACTTAACATTTACTACCCGTGTGACCTTGGGCAAGTCACTTAACCCCAATTGCCCTGTTTTCCCCCTCCAAAAAAAAAAAGCAAAAAAAAAAAAGATTATACTTGGCTCTCCTGAGGCAGTCCCCCTTGCCTCTTGCATGTCAAACAGAGGAATAAATCTACCCAATACTATTTATCTTCTGTGAATCTAAGATATTCTCTTTCCCTGAGGGTTATGAAGAGGGAAGTTAAGTGGCACAGTGGATAGAGTATCAGGCCTGGAGTCAGGAAGACCTGAGTTTAAATCCAGCTTTAGACACTAGCTGTGTGACCCTGGACAATTCACATAAACCTGTTTGCCTCAGTTTCCTCGTCTGTAAAATGAGTTGCATAAGGAAATGGCAAACTACTCCAATATCTTTGCCAAGCAAACCCCAAATAGGGTCATGAAGAGTCTGGCCAGTTGATGTTTAACCTCTTGGCCCCTTCTGCCCTCCTTTGACATTCAAAACTGGCATAGTACCTGTGTTGGACTTGAGTTTCCTGAAAAGCAAACTGATCTACAAAACAGATTATCTGTAGAAGCATATTAAGTCTTCTTTTTGCTTAATAAAAAGTACTGAGAAATAAACATTTCTCTGCTTTAAAGTCCTTCTAGATTTCCTTTTTTGTGTCTTTTAACTAGATTGAATGGTTTATGAAATATGTTCCTAGGATAAGTCAACATTTTAAGCAACAATTGTTCCTTTTGATGAATGAATACTGTTATCTCAACTTTTACCTAAACTGTACAATTAAGTTCAGGAAAAGTCTTGAATATTGTAAAATTTTCTTTGTTCAGGTATTGTAATGGCAATTAAAAATGGCTTGTGTTAGAGAAATTGCCAAAGGCATGAGGACACTGACAGTTTGGTCTTTTCTCTCTAAGCACAAAGATAAGTATTTTAGAATTGTTTAATTAATAAAATTGTTTCTGACAGTCTTGTGCCCAAAATGCAGAGCACGCAATTTTCTTTCACACTTCATAGCAGCCTTTCATTGGAGTTTTTGGAGAAGTGGTGTCAGTGGTTAGGGAGCCTCTTTAAGAAACTAGGTTTGGAATTTGAGATTCTTTGGTCCTACTTTGAGATTTTTTCGTAATTCTAGATTTAGAGTGGTTTTTATTATTGTTTTTGATGCTACTGCTGCTGCTGTGGGGAACAGAGATGATTCAGTCCCTTTGAAAAGAGATCTTAGCTATCAGGGAAAAGCGCCCTACCCTCCGGGATCTGGTCATCCATAGACAGCTCTGTTAAGTTAATACAGAGAAGAATGCATGAACTTGAAACAGAGGCAGCTTGAGTTACAGGAGATTTGCAAGTAATTGAAGACCCAGAAAATGGAGTGAGAGGATTAAATGCAAGAACCAAAAATAGAATTTCAAGGGGTCAAACATAATTTTGAAGCAAGGGTAGGACAAACTTACAGCTCAATGAAAAGTTAATAAGGAAGAAAGAGATAAGATTGGCACTGGGCACTAGAGAGTACTGCAATAACTCTAAGGAAGAAATAGTTTGAAAGATTGACACAGGATGTATCAACCCTTCATTGTTTGTTATACCAGAAAAAAATCTGCTTGGCAAAGATGTAGTCAAAGATTTAATGGAATAAATAATTGATGTAGACCTCAGTCCAGTGACCCCAACTTCTGATACCCCAGCAAAAGAGAGAGAACAACCAGGGAGTCTTGACTTAAGGTCCTCATTGTCTTCTAGCTACAGAAGCCTCCTTCAATGTTCCTCAAGAGGAATTAACAAGATGGCAGTAGAGATGTGTGCCCCCAAGTTGGGGCTTCCTGTGTTCATGCAGACTCCGGTTCAACTTTGGTGGGTACAAACCCCAAAGAGGGTCATATTCTTTCTATGGCTTTGTCTATAATCCAGATTAATACCAAAGAAATCTCTAAAGCAGAGTTTAAAGTATGGCTTGTATCTAGGCTTTTCCCAAAATAGGTAAGAGGCCCCCTTTTATTGAAAAAGAAACTCAATGTTCAATGCAAATACCAGGTATAGGACAGCTATTTATTTTTTCCATTATACAAATCAAAGATGCAAAACACTCACAGGTAGGCATTAAAAACTACTTTAAAAATGAAACATATTAATAACCTGTTACATACATATTACATGCCTCTTGAAAGGCAACAGCCCTTTGTGGGTCTACTGAGCAGATATTTTCTATTCATTTTGCACCTGAACTCTCTGAGCAATTCACAAAATCCAGATGTCCTAAGCAGCCTGTCACCTATAGGATTATCCTGGTGGTGGCCATCATGTCCTCTGAGAAATGTGCTGTGAAGGAGATCCTCTTTCCTCTAGTTGGCTGATACCTAAATTGTGATCTCAGGAAGTTTCAATTTAAGAGGTAAATTCTGAAGCTAGAATTTTTTCCTTAGAACTGCTCGTTGTTGAGCTGTGTTCAAAATGAAAATAAAAGGTAGAGGAAGAAGGCCAGGAATTCAAAATCTAGTTTTGGGTCCATGTAAGGAAGCACATATATCTCCTTCAGTCATTTGTTTTTATTGGAAGCTTCCATTACTGTTTTCACTGTGGTGAGGAGAGAAAGAAATCCTCTCCCTCCCCCTTATCAAAAGTCCTAGGTAGAGAAAGCACTGAAAAAGAGTTTCCAAAGAAGAGTCCAAAAAGAAAGATGGAACCATTCCTCAGCAACTCCTACAGACTGGGGGCTTTGAAGGGAAGAGATTTCTCTCTTTTTTAAAAAAATAATTATTTTTAGTTTTCAACATTCTCTTCCATAAGATTTTGAGTTTCGAATTTTCTCCCCTTCTCTCCTCTAACCACTCCCTAAGATGGCATGCAATCTGATATACGCTCTACTTACTCATTTTAAACATATTTTCACATTAAGTCATGATGCAAAGAAAAATTAGAGCTAATGGGAGGAACCACAAGAAAGAAGAAACAAGACAAAACAATAAAAGAAAAGAAGAGTAAGCAGCATTCTTCCATCAGCACTCAGATTCCAAAGTTCCTTCTCTGGATGTAGACAGCATTTTCCATCGTGAGTCTTTTGGAGTTGTCTTAGATCCTTGCATTGCTGAGAAGAGCTAAGTCTATCAAAGTCAGTTATCGCATGATGTGTGTTGTTACTTTGTACAATGTTCTCCTGGCTCTGCTCATTTCACTCAGCATCAGTTCATATAAGGCTTTCCAGGTTTTTCTGAAGTCTGCTTGTGCATCATTTTAGCACAAGAGTTTTCCATTACATTCATATACCACAATTTGTTCAGCCATTCCCCAATTGATGGATATCCTCTCAATTTCCAATTCTTTGCCACCACAAAAAAAAGCTAGTATAAATACTTTCGTACATATGGGTCTTTTTTTCCTGTTTTTATGATCTCTTTGAGATACAGACCTAGAAGTGGTATTGCTGGGTCAAAGGGTATGCACATTTTTATAGCCCTTTGGGCATAATTCCAAATTGCTCTCCAGAACAGTTAGATCAGTTCACAACTCCACCACAATGCATTAGTGTTTCAATTTTACCACATCTCCAGCATTTATCCTTTTCCTGTTTTGTAATGTTAGTTAATCTAATCCATATGATATGATGCCTCAGAGTTGTTTTGATTTGCACTTCTAGGGGAGAGGTGTCTTGACAAGAATCCATTTTTACCACCCCTTCCCTACAGTTCTCAGTAGCTAATCATCTTTGAAAAAGTTCCCAGTCACTAGGGACCAATCAAAAGTTCCCTGTATTATCCTAGCAAGGCATTTATTTTGAAGCAAGAAGACAAAGCCTACTGCAATGGGATGGACTCCATCCAGCAACTGAAGGGTTCTTCTGGCTACCCCTACTACATTACATAAATTTTGACATCTTTTGGAGGTTGAAGAAGAAAAAAGGAAAAACACAGAAGATTGAGTCAGATAGTCAACAATAAGGACTTTGCTTAGAGATATGGCTATTATAAATGTGGGATACACAATTAATGATAGTTAAGATTTACATAATGCTTACAATGTACTAGGCACTCTGCTAAGCATTTTGCAATTATTATCTCGTTTGATTCTCACAAAACCCCTGGGAAGTAGGTGGTATTATTATCCCTATTTTTCATTCCATTTCTGGACTTGCATGCCACCATATCTTTTCTGTCACTGGGATATTCCTCAGACCATCAAGTTGTAAAAGGCCACACTTTCATTTAGAAGGTAACAAAAGGACTTTCAGAATTCTGAAAACCATCAGGTAGCTTTGTATAGCCCACCACTGACAATCACCTAAAAAAGTTGAACACACTATGTGAGTGAACAGAGCTGGCGAATGAACAGCTGGATGTCAACCAGACAGGATCCACACTAGGTGGAATTTCCCATACAGGTATGTGGAGGTCTTCCAGTAAGATGACTGTCTGAACAAGAGGCGGACCACTCAGCTCCCATGTACATGTACCAGCATAATTCTGAAGTTAGTACCATACATACAAACATATATACATCAGAACCTTTAGCCAAAGCAAAGAACTAGGGCAAAATGGGCACCCATCAATTGGGGAAATGGATGAACCATAGTGAACTTAAATGAATATTATTGTTAAGAATATAATAGATCCAGAAAAACCTGACAAGATTTATATGAACTAATACAAAGTACAGTGAAAAAAAAACAAGAAGATAGTTTATACATTGATTGCAACATAAAGGAAAACCACTATTGGAGACATTAAAACTCTGATCAACTTAGTGACCAATTATGATTTCAGAAGAACTCATGATAAAGCATGTCTCTCACCTCTTGGCTAAGAGGTGACGATGAGACATAAAGAGGTATAGAATGAGGTCTAAATTTTTTAATGCAGTGATTTTGATGAAATATCTTTTCTTGGCTTTTTAAATTAAAAGACAGTATTATTATTTGTGAAGGTCTAGGGAAAGTTGGCATATAGTGATAGAGATAAAGAAAAAATCATGGATCAAACAGCAAAAAATATAACGAAGAGATTAGAAGTAAGTTCAAAGAAGTATGGTAGTTTTCTTTCTACTGTGTTAAATTTAATATTCACTTAAGTTATCTCAAAAGTTTTGAGCTTTAATAACGTAAAAAGTATAAATGTCACAAATTTACAAAGGTAGTTGAAAGACTGCTTATTTAAAATTTTAAACATTGGTGTTTTGTATTAAAATTCAGCATAACCACCATCTTACGCTACCCATGGCTCTAGCTGATTTTCAAAGTTTGTAAAAACTTTCATCAAGTGCTACTCAGAAACTGAATGGATTGCATTTGTAGTCTTAGACTTAAAGTCAAAGAGTGAAGTTTTCATGCCTGCACAATAATTTTGATGTGACCCTTGAAGAAAAAAGTCTAATGGAGATAGAACTGGTGCCTGAGGTGGTGAAGCCAGAGGATCTCTCCTGCACTGATCCACCAAGTGTCATCCAGAAACTGTTTCATGCACAATGAAACGTATGGTCTACCATCTTGTCAAAATCAAAATTAAAAACTGATTGTTCAAAATTTATAAAACGAAATAAATGTAAATGGAAATTAAACTTTCAAATGATTTTTTGTAAGTTTTTTTCTAGTGTTTGTACTTGTGAAGTTACGAAGACTTAAAACTACATCAAGACTTTTGGAACATCCTGTATAATCCTCTTTTCTGTCTTTTGATGTTGAAATGTTCATGTTTGTTGCTTATTAATTTCATAACAAAAAAGAAAATATTATTAAAAAGACCAGGGAGGCTGGATGGCATGGAAGACGGTGACGAGAATGACGATTGGCATTTATTCGGTGTTTCCAAGCTACTTTGTAGAGAGAATAGCATGGAAGGGGAACACATTGAAATTATTTGATCTGAGATGAGTTCCTATTTGGTGTTTGATCTCAGAAAAGAGGCAGGATAAAAGGGAGGGGAGGATGAAGACACAATAACTGGAACCCATCCAAAGGGCAAGGCTCAAACATAAAGGTCTTGAGATTTTTCTTCAGAAAATAACTTCATTATCTAGCCAGTTCTCAAAGGCAAACTCCTTAAGCAGTTTCAGAGAGAACTGTTTTCTATAGCTGGAATTGCATTTATTTGAGCTGCCTGCTGTCACCACGATCAGTCTCTTGTTGCCCAACCCCTATGGGATATTCCACAAAGGTTTTCGGGTGGTGATTAACTAGGCATCTTATCAGAACTCAGGTTGGAGTGCAAAGACAGTTTGGAAATGCAGTCTGGTCTGGATCTGAACCATGAAATTATATAATTTTTAGATACATACACTATAACAAAACACAAAGAAGCTTTACAAAATAATTAAAGTTTTCTAGCCCGACTCCTTCAATTTATGGATGAGAAAACCTGAGGTCCAGAACATGGGGATGTAGCTACCAGAGGAGGGCCAAGAACTCAGCTTTCCTGGCTCCTAAGGCAGGATCCTTTCTAATATATCCTACGGCTTCAGCTTTCTCCACTGAAGCAGTTAATAAAAGACAATCAGAGACAAGCACCTGGGGCAGCATAAAAAGTGCTTTCAAATTAACCTTTTTAAAATAAGTTCAGTTGGGGAGACTCCAGAGTGAGAGAATTTGAACTTTGAGACAAAAGACTCCAGGATGCAGGTATGTGATTCCAGGATATGGCCCCCAGGGTGGAGACTGCAGTACCTCAGAACATCATAGTACTTCCACTAGAGAGGCCCCTATTAGGGGAAGGAACAGGCCATGGCTAGACCTGGGATTAACTCATTTTAGGTGCTGCTACCAGAGAAAGGAAATGTACCATTTGGTAGTATCCTAGTTAAATTTATTATTCTTGCTGCGTGCCAAACGCTTGATAAAGGAGTACAATATTGTTAGTGCCCTTTAAATGTTGCCACTCTGGACAGGTTGCTCCATTCTACCTACAGTTATTTTGGAGTTTGGGGTTTTTGGTAGTTGTGTCTCCTCTCTTTCCTGCTATTTTTGTGACTGGATTAGGGACTGAAGACCGAGAGTCCCAGTGTGTATCACCTGGTAAAGATAATGGTTGATGGGGAAGAAAATGGTGGTGGGTTAGAGGAGAAGATAGAATTTTCTCTAAAAAGAAATGATAACAAGAGGGCTTGACCTAGAGGAGAACTATTTGCCCCAATTGTTAAGAGACTCAGGCTTAGTTGCCTTAACTAGATTATCAAACAGGAACTAATTAACACTTTTGTTTAGAGCTCAGCTCTCCATGGGCAGGGACTGTACTCAGAATGAAACTTTCCTATGGGAGGAGGAATGCATTAATTACATTATCAAGAAGTACCAAAAAAACCCAAGAAAACATGATTCTACTGCTCTGAGACTAATTAAAAAAGGATATTTGCATTTCTTATACCCAAAGATAAATGGGGATAAAACATGTATATATTTACGCATATGTGTTTTCCACAATATCTACTATGACTCCTGGTCAGCCTCCTCATTTTCCATATCAGGTAAGAAAGCAAGTATTTATTAAATACCTACTATATGTTAAGTATTAGAAGTGCTAGGAATACAAAGCCAGAGCGAAGGAAGGGAGGGAGGAAGTCAGCCATGACTGAAAACAACTGAACAACAATAGTGAGCAAATAAGGGTAGTCTCATTAGGCCCTACTATTGTAACAATAACATCAACCTTTCTAAACAAGCAAATCTAGTATAAGGGAGAGAGCTACCTCTGGAGTCAGAAGATTTGAGTTTGAATCCCAGTTCTGCTGGTTACTAGCTGTGTGACCTTGGATAAATCACCTTACTTCTCTGGGTCTTATTTTCGTCATCTATATATATCATATATATATATGTCTGTGTGTGTGTGTGTGTGTGTATAATTTATATATATAATTTATATATATAAATGAGGAGTTTGGACTAGATGACCTCTAAGGTACAATCTAGCTTTACATCTCTGAAAATAATTTGTTAACCTCATAGCAGCCCTTGAAAGTTGAGGTTCTCCCTCCCCAAAGTGAAAATGGATTTGTAGAGATTCATTCTGCCCTAACTCCTTATCATCTACAATTCCCACCTAAGAGATGGGGGTGTTGGATTTTGACTGGTGTCCATGGGCACAGGACATAGTTAAGCTAACTATCGCACTGAGGAATTGACCTCATGATTTAGGGACCATTAACTGTACCCTTGGCCCCTGAGCCACCCACACAGAAGTCCATTAAGATGGTAATTGTGATATTCAACACATACACTTTTTAGGATTTCCAAAGATATATGTACTTCATATAAATGATTATTTTGCTAATAATAAAATTGAGCCAAAAAAAACATGAGTATTTCATATATTATAATATTATTAATATTATATTATTATTAATATACTATTTCTTTAAGAAGACAACCAGAGTCAACAGCAGTGTAAAAGACAGTATTATAATTCATCATTTGTAGCCTAAGTATGGCTGGCAGCCCGTTCATGATGTCAGTATTTCCAGTGGGCCTAACATCTGTCATGGCCCCCAAACCCTGCTTGTCTCTGGGCTGGCTCATTGGTCACTCTCCTGCATTAAGGATGGCAAGTCTAAGGGCTTTCCTAGACTGCAGGGCTGGCCATAGCTCTGACCATACTGTTGCCACTCAGTGTTTTCAGAATCCAAGGGGAACAGAAAGTTATACTACTAGAGAAGTAGCATGGAAGGGGAAGAGAGGAAGGCCCAGGACAGAGGCCTACAGAACACCTACAGCTAGTGGACATGACCTTCATGAAGATCCAACAAAGGAAACTGAAGAGCAGGTCAGTCAGATGGGAAGGCAGCCAGGAGAACACAATGTCACAAAAGTCTATAGGGAAGAAATTATCAAAGAAGAGGAGGTGGTTGACTGTGTCAAAAGGTCCAGAGTGATCTTCCTGACCTTTGCTGGGCGCTGCTTGAGCTGCCAGGCACTATTTGGGGCCATTGGGCACTGCTCTGGTCCTGTCTCCAACACAGGCTTCCTTCCTACCTGTCTCCTGTTATGAGACTTGACTGCTTCCAACTGCACCATTTTCATTTCTTACTTGTTTACATGCAAGGCTTCTGGAGGATTCCCAGTGTGTATAGGTGATTCTGTTTGGTGTTGTCTTTGCTCCTTCTGGTGCATTTTTAAAACTTCAGTGGAGATGATTTGAAAGGATCTGGACTCCTCTAGGTCATAATGCACCACCATCTCCCCACAATCCTCACGTTTTCTCAGTATATTCTCTGTGGGCAGTTTTCTCTCTCACATCAGTCTTTATCTCCCCGCTAGCATCTTTATCTCAAACTGATGCATCAGTTTTTCAGAGTTCTTTTCCTGCCTTTTCCAGTCACTGAAATGTTTTCATAACAAAGGGTATGTACCTTACACCTTTACTCTTTCAACAAACATGTATTAAGCAGCGTACTCCTTATCATCATAGAGCCCAGTAGAGATATGATACAAACTCATATAGCTATTTCACGTACATAAATATTTAGGTTCTTCCTATCTGCCATATATAATTAGATGTGAAAAGTAGATTTCAGAGAACAAAGTACTCGGTGAGATACTTGGGTCTTTACTGAGCAAGGGAACCACAGACGGCTTCCTGGAGGACACTGGACTTTAAAAGATGGGTAGTAATTCAGAAGGCTGAAAAGGGGAGGAAGCATATTTGAGGCAAAAGGATCAGCCTAAACAAAGGCACAGATATGGGAGGATGGCCATATTGCAGGCTGGATTAGGATTTGAACAATTTGGCCAGAGAATAGTCTGTCTGTGTGAAGAGAAACAACATGAGAGAAGTATGAACAGGTAGGTTGTCTCCAGTCTGAAGGCCTTGAATGCCAAGTTAAGGAGTTTGAACTTGACTTGATAAGCAATAAGGAGCTACTGCAGATTTTTTGAGAAGAGCAGTGAATTGACCAAGATCCATGTGTAGGAAAGATTATTCCAGCAGAAAATATAAATGATAGATGGGATCCCTGCTAAGCTTCATGAGGGAACACCCCATTTCTTATACTTATTCACATCCCCCTGAATGCCTAGAACAGTACCATTCATAGATTAGGTGCTCAATTAATTTCTCTTTGGGTAAACCTCTTCATTTTGTGGTCTAGTGGTTAGGATTCGGTGCTCTCACTGCTGTGGCCCTGGTTTGATTCCCTGTCAGGGAACCATAAAAATGAAGAGGTTTACCCAAAGAGGGTTAAGGTTGCCTGAGACCCCAAAATGCCAACATGCCGAGTCCTGCCAAAAGAATTCAACTCAAGTCTTCTCAGCCAAAGAAAAGTAAAGTTTATTGAAAGTTCATAAAAAGTTCACCATATGGGGTAGACTCTTAAGGAGCCAGTCTGTGCTAGGTCATTCTGTGGTGCTTTCATGGAGCAAGTCTGTGCTAGGGCCTTCTGTGGCACTCTCATACCACATGGAGGGAAGATGGGGTCTTATATATAGAGGAATCTAGGGGTGGTCTAGAGGAGGAGTTGGGGGGGGGGCTTCAGGAGGAGTCAATGAGGTCAGACTCCAGTAATGAGTTTGGGGAGGATCTTCAGGAGGAGTTAATGAGGTCAATGCAAGAGTGCATTGATATTTTGATAGGCTCAAGGGTGGGAAGCAGATGGACAATGGAGGGCCAGGCTAGTAACAGAGGTTTGGGCCCAGCCACAGTGAAATACTTAATGGCCTCTGCAAATGCCTCATCAAGTGAGAAGATTCAATCAGACTTCAAGGGGCTTTCCAGAGCTTGTACCTCAAAGATTCAAGGAGAGCTCAAGGTGGGGTCCCAGAGCCTGTACCTCAAAGATTCAAGGAGCTCAAGGGGGCTTCCAGAGCCTACACCTCATCAAAGTGATGTAGCTGAGGCTGATTTGAACTCAGGAAACTCAGTTTTCTAAAAATAAATTTATTTGTTTTAAAAAAAATTTCCACCCAGTTACACATAAAAACAATTTTTAACATTCATTTTTAAAACTTTGAGTTCCAAATTCTTAACCTTCCTCCCTCCCCACTGCACCCCCTGTGATAACAAGGAAGGTGGGATTTTAACATTCAGTTTCCCAGGCTCAGGCTAAACTGTAAACATCTGAAGAGACTAATCTCCTTTGAACCCTGATAATTCACAGCTGTGCTGAGGCAGGTAGGTTTCGTGCCTTCTGTCTCTGAGTCAATCAGGGATCAAGTCTTTGTTATATATTCTGGGAGGCTGGCATTTTGCTTTGGGGCTTCACTCATAGAAGGATCTTTTGATTTCCTGGTTGAGACTCTGAGCAGCTGTATGTTCAGAGCCCCCTGACTACTTAGACGTTCCTTTGATCCACTGATGTATGTAAAGTGTATAGCAATATTGCTATATTCAGACAGCTGGAGCCCTGTCTGTTGATCTTTGTGCTAATTTCTCTGCTTGTGTTTTCTCCACATTCATGGTGCTGACCTTTCCCCTGAACTAGAGAATGTAATTAAAGTAGATTGTTGGCCCCTTTAGGGTTGCTTTCCTTAAGTAAAGCAGATCAAAGAACCCATGCTAGCAGGCCATATTGGGTGTGTTAGGGTGCTTGCTGTTATATCCTCTCATTGAGAAGGCAAGCAGCTTGATGTAGGTTTTACATGTGTAGTCATGAAAAACTTATCCATAATAGCCATGTTGTAAAAGAAAACAGATAAGAAAAAAAAAACCTCAAGAAAAATAAAGTTTAAAAAAAGCATACTTCAGTCTGTATTCAGACACCATAAGTAATTTCTTCAGAGATGGATAGCTTTTTTCATCATAAGTCCTTCAGAGTTGTCTTGAATTTGTGTGTTGCTGAGAATAGCTAAGTCATTCACAGCTGATCATCTTACAATATTGCTGTTACTTTGTACACAGTACATTTCACTTTGCATCAGCCCATTCAAGTCTTTTCACGTTTTTCTGAGAGCATCCTATTTATCACTTCTTATAGTACAACAGTATTCCATCATAATCACATACCATAACTTATTCAGCCATTCCAAAATTGTTGGGAGGATTTCTCAGTTTCTAATTCTTTGCCCCCAGATATGAGCTTCTATAAATATTTTTGTATATATAGGTCCTTTTCCTTTTTTAAAAAAATCTCTTTTGAGATATAGACCTAGTAGTGGTATTGCTAAGTCAAAGGGTATGCATAGTTTTATAGCCCTTTTGGCATAGAATCAACTCTTAGCTGTAAATTGATGATGATAATTCTTGCATATTACCTCTCAGAGTTGTTGGAAGGAAAGCATTTTGCAAAACCATGAAATATTATAGAATTATTAGAAATGCTAAAGTAGTTATTTGGACCAAATAACCTATTTTTACTGATCTACTCTGGGAGCTTGCCTTTTTGATCATTCCTTGTCTTTCCTTAATTTTCAATCTCACCTTATTCAATGATTATTTTGTTACCATTTCTTTAGTCTTTACTGCTCAGATCTCCCTCATTCTTTTTTAATTTTAAATATTTATTTTTAGTTTTCAACATTCACTTCCACAAGATTTTGAGTTCAAAATTTTCTCCCCATCTCTCCCCTCTCACCATCCCAAAATGATGTGCATTCTGATTACCCCTTCCCCCAATCTGCCCTGCTTTCTATGATCTGCTCTCCCCCCCTTTTCCCCTTCCCTTCTATTTTCCTGTAGGGCGAGATAGATTTTTACACCCCATTGCCTGCATATCTTATTTCTCAATTGCATGTAAAAACAATTTTTAACATTCATTTTTAAAACTTTGAGTTCCACATTTTCTCCCTTCCTCCCTCCCCACCCACACTCATTGAGAAGGCAAGTAATTCAATATAGGTTATACATGTATAGTCATGCAAAACACTTCCATAACAGTCATATTGTGAAGGATTAACTATATTTACCTCCATCCTATCCCACTCCCCATTTATTCTATTTTCTCCTTTGACCCTGTCCCTTCTCACAAGTGTTTATTTCTGATTACCCCCTCCTCCTGTTTGTCTTCCCTTCTATCATCCCCCTCACTTATCCCCTTCCCATGTGTTTTCCTGTAGGGTAAGAGATTTCCATGCCCAATTGAGTGTGTGTTATTCCTTCCTTAAGACAAATCTGATGAGAGTAAAATTCACTCATTCTCTCTCACCTCCTGCTTCTTCCCCTCCATTGTAAAAGCTTTTTCTTGCCTCTTTTATGTGAGAGAATTTCCCCCATTCTACCTCTCCTTTTCTCCTTCTCCCAGTACATTCCTCTCTCACCCCTTAATTTTATTTTTTAGATATCATCATGTTCATCTCTCCCTGTGCTGTCTATCTCTCTATCTCTCTATCTGTGTGTGTGTATTCACTCCAGCTACCCTAATACTGAGATAGGTCTCATGAATTACAAATATCATCTTTCCTTGATGAATGTAAACAGTTCAACTTTAATAAGTCCCTTATGATTTCTCTTTCCTGTTTATCTTTTCATGCTTCTCTTGATTCTTGTATTTGAAAGTCAAATTTTCTATTGAGCTCTGATGTTTTTATCAAGAATGCTTGAAAGTCCTCTATTTCATTGAAAATCTGTTCCTCCCCCCCCCCCAAAGGATTATGCTCAGTTTTTCTGGATAGGTGATTCCTGATTTTAATCCTAGCTCCTTTGATCTCCAGAATATCATGGTCCAAGTCCTCTCTGATCCCTTAATGTAGAAGCTGCTAAATGTTGTGTTATCCTGATTGTGTTTCCACAATACTTTGTTTCCTTCTGAATGCTTGCAATATTTTCTCCTTGACGTAGGAACTCTGGAATTTTTGACTATAATATTCCTAGGAATTTTCCTTTGGGGATCTCTTTTAGGAGGTGATCAGTAGATTTTTTCAGTATCTATTTTCCCCTCTGGTTCTAGACTATCAGGGTAGTTTTCCTTGATAATTTCTGGAAAGATAATGTCTAGGCTCTTTTTTTGATCATGGCATTCAGGTAGTCCAGTGATTTTTAAATCATCTCTCCTGGATCTATTTTCCAAGTCAGTTGTTTTGTTTTGTTTTTTTTCCAGTGAGATATTTCACATGGTCTTCTATTTTTTCATTCTTTTGGTTTTGTTTTATGATTTCCTTATTTCTCATACAGTCATTACCTTCCATTTGCTCCATTTTAATTTTGAACGAATTATTTTCTTCAGTGAGCTTTTGGATCTCCTTTTCCATTTGGTCAATTCTGCTTTTTAAGGCATTCTTTTCCTCATTGGCTTTTTGCCATTTGGGTTAGTCTATTTTTTTAGGTGTTAATTTCTTCAGTAATTTTTTTGGATTTCCTTTAGCAATCTGTTGACTGGTTTTTCATGATTTTCTGGCAGCACTCTCATTCCTCATCCCAATTTTTCCTCTACTTCTTGATTTTCAAAATCCTTTTTGAGCTCTTCTATGACCTGAGAACAATTCTTATTTTTCTTGAAGGCTTTGGATGTAGGCGCTTTGACTTTGTTGTCTTCTTCTGGTTGTATGTTTTGATCTTCTTTGTCACCAAAGTAGAGTTCTATCATCTGAGCTTTTTTTCCTCTGCTTGCTTATTTTCCCAGCCAATTACTTGACTTTCTAAGTCTTTGTTAAGGTAGAACTCTGCTTCCAGTGTGGAAAGTATACTGTCCTAAGCTTCAGGGCTTTTGTGCAGATTTTTTCAGAGATATTTCTAGGGACCTGCAAATTTTCAGTTCTTTCAAGATGGTATGATCAAAGGAGAGGTGTTTACTCCTTTCTTGGACTATGCTCTGGTCTGTGAGTGACCACAAGCACTCTTTTCTGCCTTGGAACTGTGAAGAAGATTCCTTCTCCACCACAGCCACAAGCTCCATCACACCATTGCTCCTCCTTGGCCCAGGACCACCACCCAGGACTGTGACCCAGATCCACACAGGGCAAAACAAGAGAATGCTGCCTCAGCACTAGCAAAGAGATCCCTGCAATCATTCTCTGATCAGTCACTTGATCTACCTACTGTCTGTGGTTCGGGATCTCTGGAAGCAGCTGCTACTACTGCTGCAGCTGCTACTACTGCCACTGCTGCTGTCGCCCTGGAGCTGGAACTGGAGGGGGCTTCTCTCTCACCCAGGTCTGACAGACCTTGCCTACTGACCTTCTAAATTGTCTTCAGCATTTGTGGGTTGAGAAGTCTGGAAAACACCACAGCTGCCAGTGATTCAGTCCCCTGAAGCCTGCTCTTGCCCTGTCTGTGCTGGCCACAGCCCACTTTGGGCTGAGCTCTTCTCTCAGACTGGTGCAACAAACCTTTCCTGTTGACTTTCCAGGTTGAATTGTGCTGGAAATTTGTTTCACTCTGTCATTTTGTGGGTTCTGTTGCTTTAGAATTTGTTTAGAGTGATTTTTTTATAGATATTTGGAGGGATTTGGGAGAGAGCACAAGCAAGTCCCTGCTCTTACTCTGCCCATCTTGGCTCCATCCCCAGATCACCCTCATTCTTAAGGAGGTTTCATTTACTCCCACCCTCAATTCAAGCTACCACTCTTTATTTCTTCTTTTCTTTTAAGTCTAAACCCTACAAAAATCTATTTATATTCATTGCCTCCATTTTCTGTCCTCCTTCTTACTAATCTGATTTCTAACCTCATCCCTCAGCTGAAAATGCTCTTGTAACTTTGATTTGTGTCTGTGGGGTAGATTTATACAACTGGGCCCAAATTCATAGCAATTCTCTACCTAGAAGAGTAATTATGAAATAGCCCATGCTTATACCCCCAGTTAGAGAGCAAGAATGTCTAAAAAACTGTGAGGTTGAGCTCCCATCCCTATGCTAGGAAAAGTCCCTCTCCTGTGTGACTCCCCTTGTGCCTTCATGCCGCAAATAATTGAACACAAAAACATGGTTGACCACAGGTATTTATGAGAAATACTATTAAATCCAGCAAATGTATTCTTTAACAGAATAAATTTAAGGAACACAAATGGAAATGGAGCTGGGGCAGCAGGGTAGAGCCTGCCCATTGTTGCTTCCCTCTTCACTAACACCCAGAGTCCATGCCTTCTCTGCTGTGATATAGGTCTAATGTGTCAAACATGTAGGTCACATTGTAGCTGTGGCACTTTCCAAATACTCCCAGTGTGCCTGAATCAGATTATAGCGTAATTGAGAAATATTAAAAATATAATAGAACATAGATAATGTTAATTTGTGGTTTTCTTAGTCAACATGCAGCTTTCAGGTATTGTTTAATGGCTTCCTTCCTACTTGAGTTTGACACCACTGATGTAGGTTGTCTTCTAAATAGGAAAAAGGTGAAAAGTCATTATATCCTCCATGACTGTTTCCCTGTTTTATGTTTTATTTTATATTAATAACTAGAAGGTCATCAAAAGGAATTACGTCATTATACACAGTAACAACAACTTTGTATAATGATCAATTACAAAAGACTTCACTCTTCTCAGCAACAAAATGATCCAGGACAATTCCAAAGGACTCATGATGGAAAATGCTATCCAGATCCAGAAAAAGAACTGATGGACTCTGAATGTAGATCAAAGTACATTATTTTCACTTAATTTTTTTTCCTTTTGATCTATTTCTTCTTTTACAACATGACTAATATCGAAATGTGTTTTACATGATTGCACATCTATAACTCATATCAAATTGCTTGCTATTATAGGAAAAGGGGAAGGGAGGGAGGAAGAAAAATTTGGAACTCAAAATTTTGTAAAAATGAATGTTAAAAATTGTCATTATATGTAATTGGAAAAAATAAACTACTATTAAAAAAGGAAAAGAAAGGAGTTGTTTCTGTGTTTGCTTTTATCCTCAGTGGTGACTAGTCGAAATCCATTGAGGCTGGAAATGATTTGTGGAAATTTTTTCTATATGTTAGTCTGGTTTTTTGGATTCAGAAATATTTGAATTATGAGATTTAATGTATAATTATTAATTGACCATTGCCAATGAGGTAGGAAATCTCTAGTGGAAGAAGAAGGAAGAAAAGAAGGAAAGGAAGAAGGGAAAGGAAAAAAAAGGGAGGAGATGAAGAAGAAGAGGAGGAAAAAGAAGACCACAATTGGAAAGGCAAGACAATTAATAAGTGGAATGTGAAGGCAGCAGCTGCTGCCAATGACTCGAACAAAGGCACCAGTCTTAGCCTACCTTCCTGTAGTTGATGAAAGTATGGAGAACGTGAGTTTCTGGGCTCCTACTAGTCAGGTTAACTTGTTTTACTGCAATGATACCATTATGCATATTGATGGAAAGAGAGCAAGCTGAGAAGAAGAATAACAACATGTATATAGAGTTTTTAATATTTAGTATTTACACAGTACTGTATATACAAAAAATCTGTGAGATAGTGCTATTATTACCCCCATTTTACAGATGTGGAAACTGGAGCAAAGAGATATTAAGGATTTGTTCAGGGTAAAACGGCTTATAAGTGTCAATGGCAGAATTTGAATTCAGGTCTTCCTGATTTACTCTATTCACTGTGACATCTCACTGCCAAACTAGACAAGTAAAATTTCTTCAAGGCAACACAGCATAGCTCTGAGGAGACTGATAACCAGAATAGCTTTTTCTGCATCTATTTAGTGTTTTCTTGTGTCGTTTGTGTCCCCATGAAAGTCCTGTGTATTAGACTGAACAGAAAACTGCTTGAGGTCTCAGACATAGAAAACACTGAAAGACCTGAAATGATGATTCAGCCACATCTGTATTTCGGAATTCTGTGTTAGAGTGTGGGACCTTTGCATTCAGAAACTGCAGGAGCTTGACAAGTCTAACAAGTGACCAGTGATTCACAAAGTGAACGAAATGAGCAGAATCAAGAGAACGTTGTATGCAGTAACAGCAGTATTGTTTTAAGAACAGCTTTGAGAGGGTAAGTCATTCTGTCTATTACAAACACTCTAGTTAGCTATAAAGGACGTATGAAGAAAGACACTGCAGTCAGAGAAAGAAGTGATAAATAGAAGTATATATAGTGTAATTTTACATATCTGTGCCTATTCATGTCTAATGGTAGCTATCTCTAGGGTGGGGAGGGTAGAAGGAAGAAAAAGAGAGAAATTTACATGACAACTTTATTATATATTTAAAAGGAATAGCAAGTTGTACTTAATAGATCTGCAGTTTCGTATGTAATCATCTTTTTTTATTATTCTTGTTATAGAAATGCTTGTTTTATTCCATAAAATAAAAAATAAAAATAAAATTAGAAATAGGTAGGGAGAGGAGCAGGAATACTACCGGTGAACGTGGATGTCTATATACCAATGCATAGACTATGGGTTAAAAAAAAACATACACTTTTTTTTTTCAGGAGGTAAAGGTAAGGCAATTGGGATTAAGTGACTTGCCCAAGGTCATACAGCTAGTAAGTGTCAAGTGTCTGGGGTTGGATGTGAACTCAGGTTCTCCTGACTCCAGGGTCAGTGCTCTATTCACTGTGTCACCTAGCTCCCCCTATATACTTTTTTATGGATAAATAAACCCTCTACTAGTTTTATGAACTTGATATTTTAACGTGCTTTAAGATAGCTAAGATTTCATCAATGTAGGTGCTGTTTCCTCTCATGCAAATCACAACATCTCCATCCCTTGGTGATGGTTTCATGAGTTGCTGGGGTCAAATAAACAGTAGTAATCACCGAATGGTCTAACTCTAGGGAATGAGCCTCTCCAAATGTAGTTAGGCTAACCTGGAGATTACAGGTACACAGGACCTCAGAAGCACTCCCAAGACTTTCCAGGCCAGTTGAACCTATTGGAGCTTTTTCTCTACCAGGCTGGCCCTTGAGACCTCAAAGTCATTTTTATGCCCCGTGAAGTCACCTGCAATCTTTGATCAGAATAGGACTTGAATGGGGAAAGATGACAGGGAGGACAATATAACCTTTTGAATATCACAAAGAATGTGTGGATTAATACTTACAACCAGCATATGGCCATACAAGTAAATATTTTGTTCAAAATTTATTTTTTTCAATTGAACGACTATTTATTAAGTGCCTGGTATGGTCAGAGCTGGGCAGCTAGGTGGTGCAGTGAATAAAGCCCTGGGATTGGAATCAGAAAGATTCCTTTCCCCGAGTTCAGATATTATCTCAGACACTTACTAGCTGTGTGACCCTGGGCAAGTCACTTAACTTTTGCTTACCTTAATCCACTGGACTAGGAAATGGTAAACCACTCCAGTATCTTTGCCAAGAAAACCCCATGGACAATACTGATATGTTATGGTCAACAGGATCATGAAGAGTTGGACATGACTATACAGCAACACCATTTATATATCTCTTACTATGTGCTGGGCAACAGCCCTAAGAGGTAAGTGCTATTATTAGCTTCATTTTACAGATGAGGAAACTGAGGCAAGCAGAAGATAAGTGATTTTCCCAGGGTTGCACAGCTAGTAAGTGTCTGAGACTGGATTTGAACTCAGATCTTTCTGACTCCAGCCATTGAACTTTATCCACTGTGCCACCTACTTGCCTCATGCAGTACAGTATGTCAAGAAATTATAAAATGTAATGGAAATCCATGAACATAATCAGGAAAAGCATAGTAGGACATATTTGAATGATGGTACAGAAAGAATAAAAAGCAATGATATTGTTCATAGGATTTAGAGCTAGAAGAGGTCACCTAGTCCTCCCCTTTCATTTTACTAATGAGGAAGCAGGTCTGAAGTGACTTTTGCAAGGTCACACGAGTCACAAAAGTAGTAAGTGGCAGAGTCAGGATTCAAACTCAGGTCCCATGATTCCAAATTTGTCACTCTTTAGTCTGAATTAAGCTGGATGTTACAGTCTACATGGCCAAGTGGACAATGCTTATCAAACTTTGCTGAGCTGTATTTCAAAACTAGTACAAAAGGAAGATAGAGACAGTGATGTACTTCAAACTATTCACATATATACTAGAATTTTTTCCTGCTAAATAAAAGTATATGACGACTTTTTGCCCCACTTTTTCATCCACCTGGAGGTAGAATAAATCGAGGTAAGGGGGGAATTGTTACGCTAAGCAATGTTTTTATGAAGGAGGAAGTGGTTAGCAAAGCCACAGTCACAGAAACCTTGGAAGAAAGTGATCCTGTCATCAGAGGGTACCTGAGGGTTAAGGGCATAGTATGATGTATCTGTGGTAGAATTTAAAGAATACTAGATGTGTAGTCAAAGGATCTGGGTTCAAATCCTGTCTCTGCCTTTCCATGTGAACTTGAGAATCATCATCATCGTCGTCATCATCCATTAAGCATTTACGATGTCCCAGTCACTGTGCCAAGCACTGAAGAAACAAAAGGAAGAGGAAGGGAAAAAAAACGAAACAAACATGACCCCTCCGTCCTCATATTGCAATGGTGGAGGCAACAGGTAGACAATTACATACGTACAAATTTTCTTGTTGTTGTTATTCGGTTATTTCAGTCATGCCCGACTCATTGTGACTCTATTTGGGAATTTCTTGGCAAAGATCCTGGAGTAGTTTGCCATTTCCTTCTCCAACTCATTTTACAGTTGAGGAAACTGAGGCAAACAGGGTTAAGAGACTTGCCCAGGGTGACACAGCTAGTAAGTGTCTGAGGCCAGATCTGAGCTCAGGAAGATGAGTCTTCCTGACTCCAGGCCCAGCACTCTATTCACTGAGCCACTTAACTGCCACATACAGGATAGACATGATGTAAATGGCAGGTAACCTGAGAGGTAAAACAATAGTTTTTTTTCACTAGGGTGGGGAGAAAGGACTAGGAAAGGCCTCTTGAAGAAGGTGGGATTTGAACTGAGTCTTGAAGGAAGTCAGGAAAATCAGGAGCTGAAGGTAGGGAGAGCATTACAGGAATGTCCAATGCCAGTATAAAACAAATGGATTCAGGAGATGGGGTGTAAGGGGTAGGGAGACCAGGGTGCTGGGTGATAGGGTGCCAGAGAGGGGTAAGGTATAAGAAGACAGGAAAGCTTAGAAGAAGCTTTTATTAAGTGCCAGGCACAGTGCTAAATGCTGGGAATACAAAAAAGCAATAAGAAAAACATTCCCTTGGAGGTGCTAGGTGGTGAAGTGAATAGAGCTCCCGCCCTGGAGTCAGGAGGACCTGAGCTGAAATCCAGCCTCAGACACTTAACACACTTGTTAGTCGTGTGACCTTGGGCAAGTCACTTAACCCCATCGCCCTGCCCTCCCTCCTCCAAAAGAAAAAAAAAACATTCCCTACCCTCAAGGAGCTTATGTTCTCATGAAGGGTTGGGTTGTAAGTTAAACAAGATTTAATACTTTATTTCTCATTCTATCTAGGATTTAATATTTATTCCTGAAAGCAATAGGATACTGCGAGATTTTTTTGAGTGTGGGTGGGGGTGGGAGTGACATGGTCAGACCTGAATTTTAGGAAGATGAGTGGGGAGAGACTTGAGATAGTGACAATCAGCAGGCTGTTACAATAATAAGGTGATGAGGGTTGATAGTAGATGAAGGCAGTATGACTAGAGGGGGAAAATATATTGAGAGATGACATAAAAGTAGAAACAAAAAAGATCTGGCAAGAGAACTGATATTCAAGGAGGGCTCGAGTGAGGAGTGGGAGACGAGCCCCCCTGGGTCTTAGTTTTCTCATTTGTAAAATGAGAGGGTTCAAAGCTAAGGTCACTTCTAGCTCTAAATCCTATGATTCAAACCTAGATTGAAGGTCTAAGTTTACAGTAAGTTAAAAGGCTTGATAGATGTGATCATATGACCTGAGAACACAAAAGGAAATATGATTCAAGAGGACAAGCTCTCAAAAGTGACATTTTAGCGATCTAATCACAAATTATTCCACCAAAAGGATAAAAAGGGAACAGCTAAAGACGCGGTTGTGCAAGCAACTCTTCAATGAATTAAGAACTATAAAGGATATATACAAAAGATGGGAGATCATAGCGCAGGAACAAAGATTTCAAAAGAATGGCTCAGATCTTAATGAAACACATGGGCCAAAAGCCAGAATAATCTCCAGTTTGTGGGGCCAAAGATGCTTAACAACAATGAAAGGGGCTATTTTGGACATGTTAAAAGGAAGAACAAGGAAGGGACAGGCCCACTGTTCAGAATAGATGCTACAGTGTTGACAGATGAGAGAAAGAAAGCAAAATGACTTCCTCTTGCGTTTTTTTCCTTCTTTCAAGAAAAATGATCTTTGGACTAGAAAGAAAAGAACAAACATGCTTGAGGGGGATCGGACTGGAAGATAGTGAAATAACACCAAGCAGTCCAAACAGAATTTAAGACTCCAGGATCAGATAAATTAATCCCAGGGCATTAAGAACTTGCAAATGAGATCAATGAACCTATTCTTGAGGAAGGATGGAGAAGTACCTGGAAACTGGAGACTGACAAAGGTTTTCCCTGTTTTGAAGGGGGGAGGGGAAAGGAGCATTTATATGGCGCCTACTACTTGCCAGATAGAGTGCTAAGTGCCTTACAAATATGATCTCATTTGATCTTCACAACCCCAGGAGGTAGATACTATTATTATCATCCCTATTTCCTTTCCTTTTTTTTCTTTTTGGAGGGGAGAAGGCAGGGCAATTGGGGTTAAGTGACTTGCCCAAGGTCACACGGCTAGTGTTAAGTGTCTGAGGCTGAATTTGAACTCAGGTCCTCCTGACTCCAGGGCCGGTGCTCTATTCACTGTGCCACCTAGCCACCCCAATCATCCCTATTTTCTGATTGAGGAAACTCAGACAAGCAAAGGGAAATGACTTACCTAGTTAATAAGTATCTGAGGTCAGATTTGAACTCAGGTCTTCCTTCAGGCTTAGCACTCTAGTCACTGTACACTTAACTTACCTTTGAAAAGGAGAGATAGGTGGATTTCAAAAGGAATAGACCAGTAAGCTTGAACTCAATCCACAGAAATATTATAGAACAAATTGCCAATGTAATGATTTATGAATACTTTTAAAAGGCAATGGAGATTATCAGGAGCCAGAATGAAATCTGTTAGAAAATGATCACGCCAGACTAAAGTAATATCCTTTTTGATGGCATTACTAGACAGGTTGATTAGGAAAATGGTGTGTAGACATACTTCTATTCCAAAACGCATTTGACAAAGTTGTTTGTAGCACCCTGGTGAACAAGACAGAGATGTGTCAGCTTGATGCTAGTTCAGCCAGGCAAATTTGGAACTGTTTAAAACAGCAGGCACAAAATATGCTAATTAATCTGTGTCAACTTAAAAGGTCTCTAGTGACTGGCCACAAGGTTCTATTTTTAGACATGTTTTGTTCAGTGTATTCATCAATGACCTGGATGAAGACTTAGATGGTATACTATCAAATTTTCAAATGACACAGAGTTAGAAGGAATAGATATGTAAATTACAGAATCAGGATCCATAAAGTTCTGAAAAATGAGAATGAGAGAACAAATCTAACAAGATGAAAACTTTTAAAGTTTTCTTTTTTTATGTATGAACTTGTCAACCATGAACAAACATGAACATTTTCACATACAAAGGACATAAGAGGGTTGTATAAGAAACTAAGAACTTCCATTACGAAGTTTTAAAAAAATGTATATTAGATTTAACATGCTAGTAACAATACCACTCTGCTTACCTGTGTCTTTTGAAATTCCTTCTACTCTCTTTTTAAAAAATTAACTTAATTATTTTTAGTTTTCAACATTCACTTCCATAAGTTTTAAATTTTCTCTTCTCCCTTCCCTAAAACGGTTTGCAATCTGATACAAACTCTACATATACATTCTTATTAAACATATTCTCACCTTAGTCATGTTGTGTAGAAGAATTAGAACCAATGAGAGAAACCATAAGAAAGAAGAAACAAAACAAAACAACAAAAATGGAGCAAATAGTATGCTTGGATCTGCATTCAGATTCCATATTTCTTTCTCTGGATGTGGATGGCATTTTCCATCAAGAGTCCTTTGGAGTTGTTTTGGGCCCTTGCATTGCTGAGAAGAGCTAAGTCCATCAAAGTTAGTCATTGCACAATGTGGTTGTTACCTTCTTACACCGTGATAATATTCCATTACATTCATATACCACAACTTGTTCAGCCATTCTCCAATTGATGGGCATCCCCTCAATTTCTGGTTCTTTGCCACTACAGAAAGAGCTGCTATAAATATTTTTGTACATGTGGGTCCTTTTCCCTTTTTTATGATCCTTTGGGATACAAACCTAGTAGTGGTATTGCTGGATCAAAGGGCATGCACAGTTTTGTAGCTCTTTGGGTATAGTTCTAGCATTTGAGATTTTCTTGGCAAAGATACTGAAGTAGTCTGCCATCTCTTTCTCCAGCTCATTTTGTAGATGACAAAACTGAGGCAAACAGGGTTAAATGAATTGCCCAAGGTCACATAGCTATTAAGTGTCTGAGGCCAGATGTGAACTCACAAATATGAGTCTTCCTGAGTCCAGGCCCAGCAGTCTATTCACTGCGCCATTTAGCTGCCTAAAGCCTCAGACAATTACTAGCTGTGTGATCCTGGTTAAATTGCTTGTCAGTTCCAAGTTATTCCTCTACCTCCATCACTAATAACCGCTACTCCTTTGCGGGCCATGCTGTTCATATCTACCACTTAATCAAAATCCAGGTAGTTGCTGTCTACAGATCCCCAAGGCATTTTCCATTCCTTAACTGGTTCAATGCTTGACTCTCAATTTTTCTCTCCTTCCCAACTCCTGACCTCACACTCAGGGACTTAAATATACATATTGACTTTCCCTGAAACGCTCTAATGACTCAGTTCTTGAACAATACTTCCCATGATCTATTCTTCCATACCACCTCAGCCACACACAAGGATAGTCACATCCTTGATCTTCCTATCACCCACAAATTCACCACCTCCATGTTCAAGAATTCTTAAATCCCCTTATCTGATCATAATCTATTGGCTCTCCATTTCTCCCTCTGCCTTCTCTTATCAAACTCTACTCTTCATCCACACTGTGACCTCCCATCCTTGATTAGCTTCCCTGCACTACCAACTTTCTCTTATTTTCCCCATTTTGACCCCTTGGTGAACTAGTTCAACTCTACTCTTTTTCTCTTGAGGGTCTTTTTATCACATTTTCAGTTGTGCTCTGCCTAGCTTTTTATGACTCTTACCATCCATCACCTTCACTCCTACACAAATACTGCTGAAAGAAGGTAGAGAAAGCATTCAACTATTCTGACTTGTTTCACTACAACTTTATGTTGCACAATCTCAACTGGGCCTTCGCTGCTATTAGGCAATCCCACTATACCTCCTTTCTCAACTTACTATCCTATTCTCCATAACAGCTATTTCAAACATTTTATCCTTCCTCAAACCTTCCATGGCTACCTTCCCCACTCCCCCCCCCCCCATTCTCTCAGCTGAACATCTTACCTTATATTTTACAGAAAAAAAACCTGAGCCCATTCACCATGAGTTCCTTCTTCTTTATCTCATATTACTCAGATGCCTTTTGCCACTCTCTCCTCCTTCACATCTGTCTCACATGAAGAGGTGGCTTTACTGCTCACTACCTCTCCACCTGCACCAGACATCCCATTCCATCCCATCTTCTCCAACAGATTGCCTCCTCTGTCATCCCTACTCTATCAGTTATCTTTAATCTTACAGGCATCTTCCCTTCTGCTAAAAACGTGTCTATGTTTCTTTCCTCCTCAAAAAATCCTCGTTTGGTCCTTCCATCCCAATATCTCTTTGGTCCTTTGTAGCTGAACTCCTTGGAAAGTCTGGTTACAACAGATGTCTCCACTTTCTCTTGAGTTACTCGCTTCTTAACCCCTTATAATAAATATGGCACCTGCCCTCATCATTCCATTGAAACTTCTCTCTCTCTAAAGTTACCAATATTCTCATAGTTGCCAAATCTAATGATCTTTTCCCAACCACATTCTCCTTGACCTCTCTGGAGCCTTTGACACTATTGATCTTCCTCATCTTGTTATTCTCTTTTTCTCCAGGGTTTTGGGACACAATTTTCTCCTGTTTTTCTTCCTACCCTTCAGACCACTCCTTTTCAGTCTTCTTTTCTGGATCCTCATTTAGGTCATGTCTTCTAAACCCTGTGTTCCACAGGGTTCTGTGCTCTCCCTCTTCCTATCTCCTTCATTTCATCCTTTCAACTCCCAGGGATTTAATTACCATCTCTGTGCGGATGATTCTCAGATCTGCCTATCTTGTCCTAACCTTTCTGCTGACCTCTAATCTTGCGTCTCCAAATGTCTTTAAAAGATCTTGATCTGAATATCTAGTAGACATCTTAAACTTAACATGCACAAACTGAACTCATTATCTTTTCCCCTAACTCCCCGCCCCCCCCCCCCAACTTCCCTATTACTGTAGAGGACAACATCATCCTCTCAGTCTCTCAGGCTCACAACCTAGGAGTCACCCTGGATTCCTCACTATCTCTCACCCCCCCCCGCCCCCCCCCACATCCAAGCTGTTGCCAAGGTCTGTCAATTTCACCTTTGCACCGCCTCTCAAATAAACCCCCTTCTCTTCTCTGACACCACCACCCCTCTAGTGCAGGCCCTTATTCTTTCGTGCCTTGATTATTGCAGGAGACTGCTGATGGGTCTGCCTGCCTCAAGGTTCCCCCTATTCCAATCTATTCATCTCTCTCTGTCTCTGTCTCTCTGCCTCTGTCTCCCTCTCTGTCTGTCTGTCTATCTCACACACACACACATACACACCCTCCCTACAATCAATAAACTCCAATGGCTCCCCATCACTTCCCCGATCAAATACAAAATCCTTTATTTGACGTTCAAAGCTTTCACAACCTATTCTCCCTCCCTCCACCCCCACACAAACCTTTCTAGTTTTCTTGCACTGTTTTCCCCACCACATACTCTTCAGTCCAGTAATATTGGCCTCCTAGACAGACCCTCTATCTCTTAGCCCTGGGAATTTTCTCTGGCTATCTGCCATTCCTGTAATGCTCTCCCTCCTTGTCTCTTCCTATGGGCTTCCCTGTCTTCCATCAATGTCTAACCAAAACCCCACCTTCTACATGAAACCATTCACCTCTAGCGCCTTTCATTACTTTCTGTTCTTCTTGTATGTAGTTTGCTTTTACGTGTGTGTTTGCTTGTTGTTTTCCCCGTTAGGCTAGGAGGTTCTTGGGTGGAAGGATTGTCTTTAGATTCTCTGTATCTCTAGTGTTTAGCACAGGAACTGGTATACAATGGATGCTTAATAAATGTTTATTTTTTGACTGCCTCAGTTTCCTCATCTATAAAATGTGGATAATAATAAAACTTACTTTACAGGGATGTTATGATGATTGAGATAACATGTGTATAGCATTTTATAAACCTTAAAATGCTATATAAATGCTAGCTAGTATTATTAGATGATATTATTTGGGGCACCACTGTTTGCCAGGGACAATAAATGTTTAGAAAAGGACCATCAGGATGGTTATAGGTCTAGAAACTGTTATATATGAGGGATTATTGAAGAAATAGAGAATGTTTAGCCTGGAGAAGACTTAGCAGACCCTCATCATTCTTCAATTGTCTTCCACTGTCATGTGAAAGAGGGAATGTCATTATTTTATATACCTCCTGAGGCTAGAACTAGGATCAGTGGGTGAAAGCTGAGTGAAATAGATTTCATCTCAACATAAGGAAGAGTTTTGTAACTGAGATCTCCAAAAATGGAATGAATTACTTTGTGCATTAGTGACCTTCCCGTCAGTGGGAATGTTCAAACAGAGGCTGAATGACAACTTGTCAGAGACTTTTCAAAAGAGATCCCTGTATCAGGATGGGAAGGTGATGTAATTGACCTCTAAAGTCCCTTCCACCTCTGAGATTTTATAAGGTGTAAGGGTCTCAAAAACAACTGAAGAAACTGGCTGCTTTTCCTTCTGTACCCCCAGCAGACCAGTGTTGTGTGTTTCCATGGTATCTTTAAGAATAAAGAAAAATGCTAATGTCGGCTTCAGTTTCCCATCTCAGCTGCTCAAGTCTTCATGTATTTGGCCAGCAAGAAAGAAATCTTTGATACTCAGACGTATATGGGAAAGCGTAGGTAAGTTGAATACTCTGGGAGGCAGTTCTGGCTGACTGCCTCCTTGGCTTGAAGTTCAACAGAGAGTAGAATCATAGGCTTTAGAATTAAAAGAAGGGACCTTGGTGTCTAGCTCTGATTCCCATGCTCTTCTCATTATTCCATGCTAATTGCTACATTCACTTGTAGAGCAGAAAAGGAAGTGAGCCAATGCTTCCCATCCCCCCTCCCACCCTCCCACCCCCACCTTCTCAGACTGAGTGATTGTAGGAAGAGAAGAAAACAATGGAAAACTGGAGCCATTCCCACTTGTTGCTGAGAGGGGATTTTGGTCGGATGTTAGGTTTACCTGGAATGCCCCTGTTGCTATTTTGGGTAGGCAAGCATCCTATGGAAACAATGAGGTGAAAAAGAAAACAGCTAAAACAAACTGTAGCTTGATTTCTGCCAAGCCAATGCTGGTCAACTTGAGGATCCCATTTCAATCTGATAGCAGAGAGCTGGCCCCTGAGAATTCTAGTGCCCACAATCTGAATGGGGTCCATCTTTGTAGAATCTTTACATACATCATCTTGCTCATATTTACTGAGGAGCTTGGAGGGGCTAAGGAGTTTTACCTTCATCTTACAAACAAGCCCAGAAAAAGGCCATATCATCTCTAACATTCCCAGAATAAGTTATTGGCAGACACGGGGGAAATCCTAGTTCTTTTCTGTCAATCCTAACCAATGCCCCAGACCATACCACTTCTCTTTTTTTGTGTCTGGAGCCCTTGTTTTGCCATGGATTTTTTTTCTTGTAGACTTGTTATCATGGAGAATTGGTGGACTAGAAATGTCTGACTGTAGGCAGACAGGGATTACCCAGAGTTCCCCAAGTTCTTATGACTTTTAACCTTGAAGGGACTTCCACAGAGGCTCTTGGGAAGCTAGGTAGACATTCTAAAAAAAGAGAGAGGGTGGCAGCATCTGTGTTATACAGGGAACCTCCCTACTTGCCAAGATGTACCGGAAAAAAGGAACTGAGAATGGTGAGAATGAGGAGGCTGGGTGCCAGACCTGAGAAACTGACCAGGTATGAGCCATGATGAGGCCAGGCCAAAATGCAGATCGTGTGTGGAAATAAGGAAGAGTGGGTGGAACCAACAGATCATGGGACTGGTGAGAGGCACAAAACTGAAGCACATACTCTTCCTTTTCTCCTCCATCCCTGGAGCAGAGAAGCTACCCTCCATTTACTGATCTGGCTAAACCTGTTTTCTTCCTGACATAGTGGGGATAAAGGTGCTTGGGGGAGAAAAACATTTTGTCCCACCTTGACAACAGACCAAGCAGTTGAAATCTAGAAGTTTTCTTGCTTTGTTGCTTATTCTCATTTCTATGTTAATTGAAGCTATTATTAAAAAAACTAGATGTCCATCTTACAAGTTATCTCACTATTTATCTTACTGTAAGCATAGAAAGCAGTGTTGAGAGAGAAAAAAACAAAATCTAACAGAAGAAATTTTTTTCCCCATGATACAGGCCAGGTAGGGGAGTGCAGCTGATGTGAGAAAAGTGAATTTGCTATCAATAGCAATTTTTCAGCGTATCCATATGTTTGTATGTAATCTATACATATACATGAATTGCTTATACATGTTTATATGTAAAATATATGTTTACATGTATGTATGAGCTTTAAGCTTATATGTAAACCTTAAGCTTTTATATATATAGTATGTATATGTACATATATTATCTATATGTACAAATATAAATGGTATGTGTGTATATATACATATATATGTATATGTGCTACATAAACTCAAAACTGTACTGACTTTTGATGTTCCTTGTTTACAGATTATACCCCTGCCTACTTCCTTTAGAACTCAGAATTAGATAAATAAGGGGAATGCGCCTATGAGCAGCACAATGTAAGAGTTGGTACAGTTTTTGCTTCAGGGCATCTTAAGAAGTAGTCAGGCTTGTTTTCTTCATCAGAAAACTGCCTGTTCATTTCCTTTGACCATCTATCAATTGGGGAATGACTCATATTGTTATAGATTTGACAAAGTTCTTCATATATTTGAGACATGAGACTTTTATCTGAGAAACTATCTATAAAAAGTCCTCTCCCCCCCCCCCCATTTTCTGCTTTCCTTCTGATCTTGGCTACATTTGTTTTATTTGCTTAAGAACTTTTTAGTTTTATGTATTTGAAATTATCCATTTTACACCTCACTCTCTTCTCTGTCTCTTGTTTATTCATAAATTGTTCAACTTATCAATATCTGATAAGTAATGTATTCCATATTCTTCAGATTTTTGTGTAATATCTCTTTTTATATCTAGGTCTTGTGGTATTAGCTATGTGAGGTGTTGAGGACCCTTGATACCCATTTCCTGGAAAGCCACTGTTTCTCATGGGCGCTCTTCCTCTTAAGATATACTCCCCTGATAGATCCTTGGAGATAATTTCATGAAAGATGCAGTGACATCCTAATGAAGGTCCAATAGGTCCAAAAATGGGTGGCTTACTGTATTAATCCTCTAGAGGTCAGTTTCTCTGAGTAATGAAGGATAGTTTTACTAGCATTTGTCATTTATTACTTTCTATTGAAGTCCTGTCCTGACGATGGCTGGTGGAGATGACTGAGTTTTCCAAAGTTATATTTCCACATTTCTGTAACTTCTGGTAGGTCCTGCCAAGCTAAGGCTCTTTAAGGACTGTATAGCCTGAGGATCTGCCTATCTAAATTCAGAGAGGATCCTTCCAAGAAGATTGGCCACCAGTTGATTTTTTTATGACTTCCTCTCTTCCCCATCACTCAGGGGTGGTAGGAGTGGGGGTGGAAGTGAGGGCTGTGATATGTAGCCATTTAGGAAGAACTCACATTGATGAAATCACAGATACTTGAAATATTGACGTTCATAATTGAACATTGAAGTCTCCAAAGGAAAAGGGGTTTATGAATAATATTGACTTTGATTCTTCCCTTCCTAGGGCACGAAAAAAAAAATTCTCTCCTTTCCCTCAGTGGGAAATATTTGAAATATTTCTACCTTGAAATATTTGTGGATCTGAGTGTGTGCCTGGTCAAATAGAACAGGAGCAATTAGCAGATGTGGGGGTTATATATGGTAATGTTTATACTGTGAAAATCACTTGGCAGATCACCAGTGTGATAATCCTTTCAGTAAAAACCCTGATGAGTGAATATGGGAGTAGAGCAGAGAGGGAAAAAATGAAAAGAAAAAAGGAAACATTTAGAAAAAACGGCAAAATCAGAAAGCCAGGGTTGCAAAAAAAAAATCTATTTTAGAGCTATTGGGGAGAAAAAGAAACAGCATTAGTTGATAAAAGTTTTAATAACAACAATATCAAAAATACTTACTTTTTATATGGCACTTTAAGGTTTGTAAAAAACTTTACATGCATTTTCTCATTTGATTCTCACAACAACCCTGTGAAGTAGGTACTACAGGTATTATAATCTTGTACACATCTGAGTCACAAGGTCATGAGAGAGGCAAACCAGGTGCTATCTGAGGCCTGAGATGGGAAGAAGGATTAGTGATGTATGTAGGGATCAGGCAGCGTTCCTATAGGACCAGAGAATCACAGACTTAGCCAAGCAATCAATAAACCTTTCTTATGAGCATACTAGATGCCAGGCACAGTACTAGACTCTGGAAACTCAAAAATAAAAGTGACACAGTCCCTGCTCACAAGGAGCTAATAGTCTATTAGGGAAAATAACTTGTATAAAGGTACATATATATTTATGCATGTATGTATGTATATACACACAATTATATATACACACA
>CM053581.1:180780563-180798249 GCA_028627135.1 Pseudochirops cupreus | reverse complement strand
TGTGTGTGTGTGTGTGTGTATAACCACACACAGACATACACATACAGAGACACATAGTAATTGGAGGGGAGAAGAGGGAGGGCACCGACAAGTGAAGGAATAAAATTCACTTCACATAGAAGGTGGTATTGGAGATGAGTTTTAAAAAAATCTGTGAATTCTAAGAAGTGACATTGTAGAGGGAGTACATTCCAGACTTTGGGGACAAGCAGTCCAAAGGCACACAGAGGACATAAAGTATCTTTCATGAGGAAAAGTAAGCTGATGAATAGCCATGCGGCTCCTCCCCGACAGAAAGCGGTGGATTCAAGGTGCAGAGCAAGACGTGTATTTTTGAACATGGACAAGGTGGTAATTTGTTTTGCTCAACTAGGCATGTTTGTCGCAGGAATTTTGTTTTTGTTTTTCTTTTAAATTGAGGATGGGAAGGAGGGAGACAGAAAAATACTCAACTGAAAAATCAAATAAAATGAAAAAAAGTAAAACAGGTCAGCTTGACTAGCCCATAGTTTGTGTGCGAAAGGGAGTAACGTGTAATAAGGCTAGAAAGGAAGGCTGGGGTCAGGTGCTGATGAGCTTTAAATGCCACACTGAGGAGTTTATATTTGATCCTAGAGGTGATTGGTTGTTTATTTGGGTTATTATTTTTTTGAGTAAGGGAGTGACATGGTCAGACCTGTATTTCAGGAGAATCAGCACTTAAAAGGAACTTAGACATCATTTTGTGTAATCTCCTTATTTTTCAGATAGGAACACTGAGTCTCCAAAGAAGCACAGTCACTTACCAAAGGTCACACATCTGGCAAACTTCAGTGATGGAATTTGATGAAATACATACATACATACATACATATATATACATACATATATATATATATATATGTGTGTATCTTTATGTGTATACACACATATACACATACACACACATATACACAAATTTTCTTCTTTAAGTCCATCACTCTAGCTACTATACCATTTGAGAAGAAGAGAAAGAAGGATGAGCTGCTTGAATTTGTGGGTCACAGGGGCAATCAATAGAATCTTTGCTGCTGAAGGAGCCTGTAGACTCCCAGATTTCCATCAGTGGCACCACTACTCATACAATCCCCTATGTATAAAAGCTTGGTCTTTTTAATATTTTTTCCCCTATTTCAACTCCAAATTTGAGCATTTATAAAGCACCAACTTCAGAGAAGGCACTGTACCAGGCACTTTACAAAAAAAGACAAAAAAATGAAACAGTCCAAGTCCTCAGGGATATTCTATAGAGGGATAACAATGGATACAACATGTACACATATAAGTGTATACCAAAGAAAACCGAAATATTATTATTATTTGATGGGGAGGCAGGGGCAGCTAGGAAAGGGGATGAGGAAAGGCCTTATATTAGAGATAACAATTGAGATGAGCTTTGAAAGAAACTAAGGATTCAGAAAAAAGGTGACTGGATTTGAATTCAAAGACCTAGATTCAAATCCTGGCTCTGCTGCTTGCCACCTGTGTGTTGTTGGGCAAGTATATAGGCCTCAGTTTCCCCAACTATAAAACGAAAGGAGTGGACCAGATGATCTCGAAGTTCCCTCGGCTCCAAATCAATGATCTCTTGGTTAGTGGCAATAAGAATTGTAAAGGCAGAAGTGCAGAGGGAGTATGTTTTAGGCATGCAGAGTGGGGGCTCCTTTGTAAAGGCACACAGGTGAGATTTGGAGTGTCACATGTGAGGAACAGCAAGAAAGCCAGTTTGGAAAGAGTGGAGAGAGGAAATCTGAGAGAAGTTGTGGAAGAAGAACTGACCAGATTTGGCAGCTGATCAGATACAGACATTGAAGCAAAATGGAGAGTTTGGGGTGACTGACTCCGTTTGTGCTCTCAACAAAGACGATGTTCAGAAGAGGAATGGGATTAAGGGGAAAGATTAGTTCTATTATGGATGTGTTGTAATCAGACCTGCTATTTCTCCTTTCTCTTTCACCTTCTCTCTCCTTCATTCCTACTACCACAATCCAAATTCAGGCCTCAATTACCACCAACCTGGGCTATCACAGTAGTTTCATCACCCATCTCAGACCTCCCACAGTACTTGGTTTGCTCTCCTATACATATATAGCTTGGGAGCAATGAGGTGATGCAGCAAATAGAGCTCCAGGCCTGGTGTCAGGAAGATCTGAGTTCAGATGTGGCCTCACACAATTCCTAGCTGTATGACCCTGGGCAAGTCACTTAACCCGGTTTGCCTCAGTTTCCTTATTTGTAAAATTAGCTGGAGAAAGAAATAGTTAACCACTGAGTTTTGCTGAGAAAATCCAAAGAGGGTCACAAAGAGCAGACATGACTGAAACAACTGAAGGGCATGTATAGCTGATATTTATGGAATGATAACATTCCCCTAAAGCTTATGATGGCAACCTGCCTACATGTGTATGTGTTGTATCATAGAATGTAAACTCCCCAAAGGCCCAGACTGTCTCTCTTTTTTTTTGTCTTTCTTTGTAAAGTGCCCGTTTCATTTTTATACCCATTTTACAGATGAGGAGACTAAGAAATTAAATAATAATAATGATAGCTAACATTTATATAGTGCCTAGGCACTGTGCTAAGCATTTTATAATTATCGTCTCACTTGATCCTCACAACAATGCTGGGAGGTAGGTGTTATTATTATTTCAATTTTACATATTAGGAAACTGAAGCAAGGAGAGGGTAAGTGACTTGCTCAGGGTCATACAGCTAGTAAGTGTCTGAGGTCGGATTTGAAGTCAGATCTTCCTGACTCCTGGCCCACTTCCCTATCCACTGCGTCACTTTGGTGTCTGGCAAGGATCACACAATCATACGGCTAATGTATCTCATTGGAATTCAGATCTCTTGATCCCAAGTCAAATGTTCTCTCTACTTTATCACAATCATTTTGTATTACAGGCATCATAGAATTATAATTTGTCAGAGTTGAAAGGAATCTTAGAATCTACTCTCTAACTCCTTCGTTTTATGGATGAGGAAACAGAGACTTAGAAAAAAGAAATAACTTATCCCAAAGTTCACCCTCCCTCACCCAGTGGACTTGGGATTTGAACTCAGGTCTCCCGATTTCCAGTTCAGAGCTGTCTCCACCATGCTGCTTTCGTATGTATCATATCCTTCTACTAAATTGTAACTTCCATTCCCACTGTACACAATGCTCTGCATATAGTAGGTACTTAATAAATGTGGAAGTGGGTTGATGTAGAAATGAAAGACTTCATGAAAAGGTATTAATCTGAATCAAACTGAACTGAGCAAGTAGACTGTGTACATGTCTTTATCCACTCTTAATTTGTACTTGTTATTTAGGTTCTCAGCAGAACAGATTTTTTTTTTCTAAAAAGCTACCTAACTGTGCCACACTGCGGAGGTCAAGGAAAAAAAATAGCAGAGTGAAATGAAGGGGAGGGTCTATAGTATCTAGAAAGTAGTCTCCAGAGGAGAAAGTCTTCACATGACACAGTGGGAAAGAACACTGGATTTGGATCCAGAGATCTGGGTTTGAATCTTGACTCTGCCACTCACTACCTGTGTGATGTTGGGCAAGTATATGGGTCTCAGTTTCTTGTTCTATAAACTGAAGGCCCCTTTTAGCTCTAAACCTATGATGTCTTGGGTAGTGGCAATGAAGAGTTTCTAAGTGTAATAGTGTATACTAGGGGAATATGTTGATCCTACTTTACCACCCCCCCCCATTTTTTTTTCCCCATCCTTCATTTGGTCTTATCTTTGTCTGAAGAAGATACTCAGCATATTATAATATAAAGGTCACTACACTCAGCATCAAGAACCCTGGGGTATGCACCTGACTCTTCCACCTCTAGACATTAGGGTAACCATGGAAACTCTTTGGGCTTCATTTGCAAAAGTGCCATTTTATGCCTGAATTCCCCATCATTCTTTAATTTTAGGAGTGAGCTAGCTTCTACCCTGTAGTCACAACAGGTGGCTGGCTGCCTAAAAGATATAAAACAGTACAGAGGGACAGCCTCACACTCAAGGAGGACCCACTTTGGGCTTCCAGGGGCTGTCCATTCCTCTTTTCAGATCCCTACTGATCAAGACAGAACACATTGAGAGGTGCTGTGGTATAGTGGAGAGAGGGCACTGGACTTTACTGGTGTCCCTACAGTAGTAATACCTTCTCCTTTCAGATTACTCTACATCTCCTTTGTACATGTCTTTTATGTACCTAGGCATTCTCCCCTATTACAACGTATGCTTCTTGAGGTCACCAGCTGTTTTTAGACTTTCTTCACATCCCCAGCACAGAGTAAGATGCTATTAAGTGCTTGATGACCATCTGGGTTCAATGCTACTTCATAAATTAGCCATGTGACCTGCACAAATCAATTAGCCACTTTGTGCCTCAGTTTCCCCACCTGTAAAACAAGGGGATTGGACTTAGCCTCTGAGGCCCTTTCTACTTCTAAATCCATGATCCAATGATACACATTTTCTAACCTGTGGGACCTCCTGCTATGGTGGGGAGAAGGGAACATACTGAGTTTGTCCAGGTTCCCAGTTGTACAGGGGGAAGATGAACTAACGTGTGAAACAGGATATTGGGGTGACTTTGGACTTTTACTCCATGCAGCTGGTGCAAAGTGAGCTGACTTGCGCTTCAAAGGAAGGGAAAAGAACCTATTTCAATATTAGTGGGAAAAAAAAACCAATCCAGCAGTATCAATATGATGTAGAGATAAGCATAATGAATGTTGAGTCCAACTCTCCTTTCCGCTGCCTTGGCTAGGGCCCAGCCAGGTTCAGCATTTCCTTTTCGGCCTTCCAAACAGCAGCAACCAGAAAGACCATTAAATTTTGGTGAGTGGTAACTGAAAGGTCTGAGTTCCCTTAGTTCTGGGGCCATACTTCCCCAGCTGGGACTAGTCCATTCCTCTCTCCAGCCGTTGCCTTTCCAAACCCCAGTCACCCCTTTCTACTCTTCCCAATCAGAAGTCCCCAGTCTTTCAGCAACCTAGAAACCCCATGATGACCCAGGTACACCTCCCTCCATCAGCAGCCCCTGAACACACCCCTCCCAGCAGCTCCTTCAATAGTACAGAAACCTCCAAGCGTCCCATAGTTCACTTCCTCCCCCCCACACCCAAGTGAGCCAGTTTGTTTTGCTTACCCCACCAAATGACTGTCCCAGTGGCAAAAGCTGTCAGTTTGGGAGAGTGGCCTGAGGGCTAGGAATGTTGAATGTGGAAAAGAGAGACAGCAGTTACAATCCAGGACAGAGAAGTATTTAAGAGAAGTATGCAGAATAAGAGAGTGGGTCAGGGAACTGTGTATTTAAGAATGACTAAAGAATGAAGAAGAGGCAGCCTGATGGCTCTGTAGATAAAGCATTTGGGTCTGGAGTCAGAGAGACCTGAGGTATGATGGAGCCTCAGGCACTTACTAGCTGAGAGCTCTGGGCAAGTCAGTCACTTAACCTCTGCTTACCTTAATCCACTGGAGAAGGAAATGGCAAACTGCTCCATTAACCTTGCCAAGAAAACCCCATGGGCAGTATTGGCACTCTATGGTCCACGGGGTCATGAAGAGTGGGCCATGACTGAACAACACATCAACAACAAAGAGTGGGCAAGTCACATGTTCACGCCAACAGAGCTTGGGGGCTTGGGTTGTGTGTTCAGGACTCATAGGATGAGCAGAGGGAGGGCTCTGAGAGCAAAGCTAGGTGGGGTCCAGAACTAGAGAAGCTGTGATAGTATATGAAAGTTACTTGAAAATGAACATGGGTTATGAGAGAAACTGTGTATAGCATAGGGCAATGAAGCTATTCACCAATAATTAAAGCTGTGCCAAAGGGGGCCTGTAGAGGGCTCCCCCCACTGGAGGTCTTCAAGCAAAGACCAGATGATAATCTGATAATTGTTTGTCTACTGTGTTGTGATGCTAAGACTTTTTTGAGTATGGGCTTTTCTAGATGGCCAGGAAAATAATTTCCAAGTCTGAAATTCTGGGATTCTAATCAGGTTGTTAGGGTTTTCCATATCTCTCTCCTCACTTCCTCACTCCCCCAACATAGACATACTTTGATATTGGCCAGTCCAATGGAGTGAGGCATGATGGAAAGCTCCCAGATCAGATTGTGTCCAACCTGGGTTAGCTGAATTGCCAGCTTTTGGCAATGCCTTCTGGGGACTCTGTTTTATATAGTCTGCCAAGGGGAAAGGATGAAGTGAGCAAAATGATGTAGGGTCCTGGGCATCAATACAGATTATTAATTAATAATAGCAAGTTGTTAATAATAGGAACTAGTATTTAGGTGGTGCAGAGTGCTTTATCTATGTATTACTGGATCTTCAAAACAATATGTGTGACAAAGGAATTATAATTATCTTCATTTGACTATGAGCTGGTAGCTATAGAAATGATCCTTAATCAGGAGACCTGGTCTCAAATGCTCCTTCTGAACACGGACACGTAAAGAGTGTGGGCTGTGCATGCCAGTACATTGTGGGCAAGCATTACCATCAGCTCTTCCTTTAAAATCCACTACTGGAGGGGATACCCATATATTTATCTATGTACACCTATGCTTTTGACATTTACTAATTGTGTAACAAGACATTCCTTCATCTTTCTAGTCCTAGGGAGATTTTCATTCCTGCCAGGATAGGACGTAAGAAGTTGTGGCAAGAGACCACCACTTTGCTCTCCTTGGAGAGAGAGGGTACCAGGCTAGAAGTGTATGTATCTCTTCCTTTAAATATTGTTCATCTAGAGGATATGATTGGATTCCATCTAACTTTTGACTGCTTTGTCATTCTGAGGGACAAAGGGACCTCAAGATCTATTTCTGAGACTTAACTTCTTTCCTTTTTCACCTAATACCAGTTCCACAATGGATACACATAGAGAATAGCAAAGAAACCCATTTATAAATCCTAGGAAATCAGAGAAGGTACACATGGAGGAATATATACCAGACAATAGAGAATGAAGGAGTTCTCAAGTTGGGAGTGAGATAGCTCAAAAAGAAAGAGGGTCCTAGATCTACCTCAAAGGGGAGTACTCCCTAAAGTCTGTAGTGTAGAAAGATGCATTTAGGAACATGGTGGCACCTGCCTGCTCCTCTCATGTCTTCTCTGTCTTTTTCTTTGGCAACCTGAAGTGGGATTGGCTTCTTGCATCTTCTCTTTGGAAGCTGGAAGCCAGCTTGAGGCAATGTTCAAAGACTCTTGCTTGGAGAGCCCCAAATGGTAACTGGTTAAGAAGTGTTTGACTCTTATCAACTCTGTGTCAGTCCCGGTGGGGCAGGACCTTCATTTCCACCAGTGAGGAGAGAGTTTCATACCAAGGGGTTTGGGACAGGGTTTACATATAAAATGTAGATAATAATAGTACTTATTTCAGAAGTCATTGTGAGGAACAAATGAGATACATGTACAGTGCTTTGCAAGCTTTAAAGTATTATAGAAATTCTAGCCTTTAAACTTGTGTGATCTGTCAGCTTATAAGAGTTACATCATTCTACCCTCACTCAGGCTTCTTTGGTGCCTAACAGAAAATGAAGGGCAAAACCCAGGTGCTTGTGCAATCAGGTGTTACAAGAGGAAAGCACTTTGCAAACCTCAAAGCACCCTATAAATGTGTGTTATTAAAGTAACAGTTGATTCAGTGACTGTTGACTTTGGATGGTGTCCATTGTTGGGATAGTTTCTCAATGATGAACCCTGAAACAAATTATTGAAGGGCATACCCACATGCAGCTGAAGTTTTCCTTCATCTTGTATTCATTCATTTATTTTTTTGGAGGGAGGAAGGCAAGCAAGGCAATTGGAGTTAAGTGATTTGACCAAGGTCACACAGCTAGTAAGTGTGTCAAGTGTCTGAGGCTGGATTTGAACTCCTGAGTCCAGGGATGGTCCTCTATTCACTACAGCCACCTAGCTGCCTCAATTTGGTATTCATTTAGCAAACATTAAGCCCCTAGTGTATGCAAAGCATCATGCTAGGTGATAAGTAAGATGCAAAATTCAGATTAGTTTCAGTCTCTACCTTTATGAACTAAGTCTGATAAAGAAGATAAGATAGGTAACAATAATCCAAGGAAAAAAACTCAATTTGCAACTTAACAAACATTTATTGGGCACCTACTAATATGCACTAAGCCACTGGTTCTCAACCTTCCTAATGTCGTGACCCTTTAATACTCGTATGTGGACATATCTGCATGTGGGTGGACCTGCCTGGAGACGGATAGAGGAGCAGTGTCTCAGTTCCTAAGACCATCAGAAACATGTGTTTTCCAATGGTCCTAGATGACCCCTGTGAAAGGGTCATTTGACCCCCAAAGGGATTGTGACCCACAGGTTGAGAACCATTGCACTAAGCACTTTGCTAGGCAATGTGAGAGATATTAAAATGTTAAATGTCTTTGTTTTCAAGGAACTTAAAACCCACCAGAATATGCTATGTGATAGGTGCTATAAGATTGTTATTGTTTGGTTGTATTTGACTCTTTGGGAGCTCGTTTGGGGTTTTCTTGGCAAAGATACTGGAGTCGTTTGCCATTTCCTTCTCTGGCTCATTCTTACAGCTGAGGAAACTGAGGCAACAGGGTTAAGTGACTTGCTCAGGATCACCCACCTAGTAAATGTCTGAGGCTGGATTTAAACTAAGGAAAACTACTCTGCTTGATTCCAATCCCAGTGCTCTAACTATTGCACCACCTATCTACCCTGTGTGTAAGGTGAGCTGGAAGAGAGGAGAGGTAGCAGACAGGGAAGGAAAGGCAGAGGAAGGGGAGAGATCTTACAATAGGAGGGTTCAGCAAAGGCTTCATGGAGAAGGTGACATTTCATCAACCATCAACAAAGCCCTTCAAGGACAAAGGAGAATTCCAAAAAATCAAGATGAGACAGGAAAGCATTCAAGGTGGTGGGAACAGCATGACCAACATAGAGAGGTGTAAAAGGGTGGTTCATATCTGGTTTTCATGGAAGGCCTCGAATGTCAAATTTAAAGGTCTGTAACATCTACATTTAATTTTGGCTGAAGAGTGACACAATCAGTATGTCTTTAGGAGGCTTGAACTGGCATGGAGAATTAATGGGGGATGGTGTTTGTCCTTCATTCTGGAAGAGGACCATGACATCAGGGAATGATGACATGACTTACTGTTGACTTGGATTTGAGGGAGGGAGGGCTGTGAAAGGTCACCAGCCTCATTTTCTCCTCCACAGCCATTGAGGTCCAGTGGCCAGATATTCATCAGAATAATTAGAGATGGCCCACCCGTGGGGGATGGTAAAAACTGCAGGCAAGAAGGCTAGTAATGTGGTGAGATGGAAGGTGGTGAGACTGGAGGTTATTCAGAATAGTTCATGGAAATGGTAAGAAGGAGCTAAATTAAGGCAATGTCAGTGAGAATGGAGGGGACAAGTTATAACTGAGGTAGAATTGACAAAATGTATTAATTAGTTGACTGAGGGGTAGACAGGAATGGAGAAAAGAAGAACCCAGGGTTTCCAATCTAGGAGACTAGGATGGTGAAGGCAGATGCTACTAATAGAAAAGTACAGAGGGGCCAGGCTTGGGGAAATATGATGGGTTTGGTTTGGGATGTGATGAGTTCCCTCTCATTCTATCCAGCAGCTATAAAAGGATGCAGGCAATTTCCTAGTTTAAATGGGTTCTCACCATGCGCTTGTGAAGTAGGTCACGTTCCATTCCCATTTAGGCAGTTGGCAAAACTGGGGACCTTAGAGAGGAAATGACTGACCTGAGGTTAAAGAGTGAGGCTGGGATCCAAAATCAGATGCTCCGAGCTTCCTGCTGCCAATTGTGTAGACACAGCTCTAAACACCTCATCATCTACCAGCTCTGCTGATGAAGCCCTGTGCTTTGTGCTGTGTGTGATGATTTATGACAAGTGAGTGTATCAGACCACTGATTAACGAATGGTGTTTACTCCTGATAATGAACACCAAAGTGGGGCATCCTGGTGAAAAGGGGAACGAGAAAGAGCTGCTCTAAAAGACAAAGACAGGAACAGATTAATTTCAACTGATTCTCAGAAACTACCTGATGGCTGTATTACTCTTGGCATAAACCTCTTATTGAAGCTCTCTCAGCCTTAGTTTCCCCACCTGTAAAACAAGGATGATAATGACTCTATGTACCACACGGCGTTGTGGAAGATCAAATCTTAAAGCGCTTACATGCATGTTAGCTATTATTACTTTGTTATACTTATTTGTGACATTTTCAGAAAATACAACCAATGGGCAGGCCTTGGTAGACATAGTTATTTTTTACCGAAATGTACAGTTTTAACCAGAGCAAAATTTTCATTTTTCTCTATTTTCACTCTTTTCTCTAAATCTATTGTGGGGAGGGGTATTGGACCTGAAATTTCAGTGGTCTAGAGAACTCTAAGTGATGAAAACCTATTACCAGGTTGAAGACGGCTACCTATTTTGAAATTTGTCTTCATAGGGAGTTGCCAGGCACACTGTAACCCAATTGGAATTCGTCTGTTCCTGTCTTTATCTTTTAGAGAAGCTCTTTCTCTTTGCCCCTTTCACCAGGATGGACACCAGGAGTAAATTACAGTCAATCAATGGTCTGGCATACTCACCTGTCATAAAATGAGATTAAATGGCTTTGTCAGGGTCATAAAGTTCTTACGTGTCAGAGGTGGGACTTAATTCCAGGTCTTTCTGACTCCAGGGCCAGTACTTTATCCAATATGCCACAATGATTCTCTTCATATTAACTAATTAGAATCTCTCTTATTAGTTAATATTAATAAAAGCAGCACAGTGTAGTAGAAAAACCATTGGAATTAGAATCAGGAGGAGCTGTCGTTCATCCTGTCCCATAAACTTTCTGATTATATAATAAGGAGGCTCTCTGACTGAAAGTCGGTTTTCTCATGTTTAAAAATGAATGGATGACCTCTGGTTTCTTTTCTAGCTCTGATTCTATTTGCCTTGATAGTTGAATGACATCCAGTAAAGACCTTTTTATGTTAAATTCTTCTCTTGTGGTATTAGCTAGTTTATATTTGTGCACATTATCTAATTTCTTGGTATTAGGCATCACAGGATTTGGAAGTGCATACTTCTAAAGAAAGACCATCTCTGTAGCTCCAAGTGTCAGAAAGCTGTAGCAAAAGCTGTAGCTACAAGACTACAACTAGTAGTCATGTAGCTGATTTGGGTCAATGATTATAAAGTCGTCCCCTAAGTGGAGGCATCCAATAAACCATACCTGTGACTTATTATGCCTGTGTAGCATGCTTGTGTAACAAATGACTTATTATGCTGTGGTCATAAATGCTATATTATGCAAATATAAGTTATGGCTTATATATGTAATATATATAACAGTGAATCACATTGGCCCTCCATGTTATGTATTACACCAACATAATACAATAGTGTATATAATGTATATAATATTATTATGTATATAATGCATATAATATTATTATACTACATGTTACTATAATGATATATGATATATTATTATATTATATATACACATTTTTGGATATATATGTATATAAATATGCATATGTATATCTTTTTCCAGAAATATCATGAGTGTAGAGTAGTGGCTAGAATGACTTGTAATCAGGTACTTGAGTTCAAATCTTGTTTCCCACTTTTCTGTCTCTAAACTTGATATCTCATTTCTGAAATGGGGCTAATGATAGTTCTGTAGAACTTACCTCCCAGGAGTCCTTGAGGCTAGAATGAGATAAAGTATATAAAGCACTTTCCAAATCTTGAAGGGCCTTCTAGATACCAGTGATAACTGGATATTTTTGGAGCTGGCCTTGGAGAGACAACAATAGGAGGGGGGAGAGCAGATCCACCAATGAACGGTCATGCAATGTTAGAGCTGAAAGAGTTTAGAGGTCACTGAGTCTAGCCCCACTGATTTTATGGATGAGAAATCTAAAAGCCAAAGAGTGGCAGTGACTTGTCCAAATTCACACAGCTGATTTCAGAATCAGATCTGGAACAGGGTATTTTCCACGACACTACACTAGCTTCCCTGGAGTGGTAGAGCTGAGACTTGTATCAGATCTCTTGGTTTTCACTCCCATTGGTCTTTCCATTATATTAGACTAATAACTGACACCAAATAAATGGTGGTACCTTGGTTTATAGAATACAGTTCAAGTGAACCCATTTAACTCTTCTCCAAGCATGTATAGGTGAGATTAAAAAGCACACACTTTCATAATGTGAGAAATGCTAGTGGTTTGGTTTCCACAGATTGTAAAGGAACAATGGAGGCTGCACAGGACATGCAGGAAGGTATAAATCAGAATGGGGAGGAAGGTTAGAGCACTCTATCCAATCATATAGCTGGAAGAAATCTGTAAGTTTATGCTTGGAAGGGGCCTGAGCTAAGCTGACTCAGACTGGCTGGGGGTCAAGGGATGGTCACCAACTTTTCATTCACATGCCTGCTTAACCATCTTCATACATATTTTAAGCTGACACACCCCACATAGAATTAGAGCCTCATTATCTGATCATGGGATGCATGAAGCTGATGTGGGGTGGAGGGAACATACTAAGGAGTACATATGTGTAGTGGGCAGATCAGAAAGATTGTAACCCAGAAGAGCTGGGACCAATCCCGGTTCTGAAGGGAGGAACAAAGGAGGAAATGGAAGCAGCTTAAAAGGGCTTGCATTTGTTTGATTCTTTATAGTCTCTTGGTGAGACTTTTATTTATTTATTATGTATTTTATTTCATTTATTATTTCATTTATTTCTTTATTTTATCCCATTTATTCAGGAGAGAATAAATCTAAAATAAAGATAATGAAAACCTTCCTGACTCTCCAACAAGTATTGTTTATTCCTAGACTGAACATGTTTATAACAATAATCAGCATTTTCCCTACATATATACACACATATATATGTATATAACTATTTATTAAAATAATGGTACATTATAATAGTGTCTAAGCAAAAATTACCTATTTTTACATATCAAATTTTAAGAGATGATTTGGAATACTTTATTTTTTTTTTTTGGTACCACCATTTAAAAGACACAAATTTGTTCCTCTAGTTTTCAACAACTTTAATCATCACCTAACTCAGGCCTAGCTGAAATATTCTACATTCCTCACATGTAGTGTCATGAGCAATTCATATCTCCACTGCCATTTCTAATAATACTTTGTATTTCCTGTAAATTCTTCCTCTGGAGACTACAGAAGCGTCACATTTTTTACCTCTTTCCTTTATCAGAAAGACAATATTTGCCTCCTGCTGCTACATCTAATTAACTCACAGCCTGCATGATTTCTCTGGGGTCCCCTTATGAAAATACGACATGGGGGCCTCCTACAAGAAAGTGGTCTGGCCATAGGTATCCTATGACCTGAGCTAGTAAGGCAGCAGTGATAGGTGGCTCTTTACCTAGGTTTGTGATTTCATATTATATGTGTAACCTATTTTCCACTCAATCTGGATTTTTGACACATTACTGAGTCCACTGAAGGGATGATTTGATGTACCTCAAATAGCTTGAGCTCCTATCTTAGATTTAATTGTAACCTCCAGGATCCAAAAACCTCAAGAGCAATATCTTAGTGGCAGAACATGACAAGGACATGCCTTTTTAAAAGCAAGGCTTTTAATTGGGATAAAAACAATTAGTACAGAAATAGGGAAACAATCTCATGCCCTACCCAGGAGATTAAGGTTTCATCCCTGAACCAATTTTGGGGAAATCTGGGGATGGGATTCCTAGAGAGACATATTAGGATGAAGATTTTCTTTTCTGAAAACAGGGAGTGGTGGGGGTCAGGGGGAGTATGATGGAGCGCCCCTCAGTTAATTCACAGAAGTAGGGAAATTACAGACTCAGTCACAGCATCAGATCTTTTCTTCCTCTCACTTCCCTCAGCTTTTTCTTGCCAGTCAGTATTTTTCAATTACAGGTGCTATCTTGAATGTTTCTCTCTAGTTGTATTCTCTGACTCTCTCATCCTTTCCTCTTGCCTTATACTCCAGCTTCTATTTACATTCCAATTACTCAGCACCATAAACGTCAGCATTTCAGGGGGGAGCAAAGGGAATAAATATTTATATAGTACCTGCTAGGTACCAGGCAAAGTGCTAAGTACTTTTTACAAACATTATCTCATTTAATCCTCAGCATAACTCTGCAAAGTAGATGCCATTATTATAATTTTACAGCTGAGGAAACTGAGGCAAATGAAAGTTAAGTGAATGGAGGAAGTTAAGTGAAAGAAAGTTAAGTGAAGGAAGTTAAGTGAAAGAAAGTTAAGTGAAAGCCCAGGGTCACATATCAAACGTCTGAGGTCAAATTTGAACTCAAGTCTTCTTGACTCCAAGCCCAGTGTTCTATCAACTGTACTGCCAGCTGCCTCCCATGAAATTTTAATTGAATAGGCTCTACCACACTCACATCATTGCTAAAGGCTCTCTCTTTAAAAAAAAAAAAGGATTGAAAAAATTCTTATTTTAGCATTCTCCTAGTTGTTATCGTATAGCTATGAGCTAAACTTCAGCTCTGTCATTTTCATAAGAGTTCTGTGATATGCTTTGCTAAAATCTAGAGTGGCATTCTCATCTATCAGTACAAAAAGGAAATAAAGTTCATCTAGAATGACTTGTTTTTGATAAAGTCATTCTAACTCATTATAATCACTACTTTTAAAATTTATTAACTAACCAGCTACTTAATAATACTTTCTAGAATTTTTCCAGAATTGTTCTATAGTTTTCAGGTTCTATTATCTTCTCTCTACCATTTAAAAAAATTGAGACATTTGCCTTTCTCCAGTCCTGCGTTTCTTCTCCTGTCCTCCATGATATTCCAAATATTATTCACAGTGGCTCAGAAATCACATGCATGAATTCTTTCATTACCTGATGATGTAGTTCATTTGAACCAGCCAATATGCAGTTGGATGGCCCACCTATGGACTTCATTCATCAGTATAACTACCTTACACTGCCCAAAATTCAACAGGAGGGAGAAAATGTGTTGGGTTATCACTGGAAAATTATAAAATTCCTTCAAATGACCCCAAACTTCTCCCTGACACACATATCCAGTTTTCTAGTACCCATATCCTTCCCAGCATATGAGTCTAGAAATGCCACAATTTCTGAAAAATTTAAATATTTATCAACCAGTGCAATGGAGAAGCCCCTCCTGTCAGCTTGACAAGGAATTCAAGGGATTACATTGAAAAACGATGACATCAAAGAAATATATGGGCAGAAAAAGGTAAGTTGGTCAACAGGACAGAATAATGGATATCCGATGAATATGGGCCATGAGCTGCATCGCTATTCTCAAGATGTTAATCTATCAACAACCATTTATCAATATTAAGTACCTACTAAATGCCAGGCATTGTGCTAAGTACTGGGGATGAACAAGAGGCAAAAGATAGTCCCTGACCTCAAGGAGCTTACATTCTAATAGGAAACAGTTTATATGTGCCAAGGACAGTGCCAAGCAAGGGCACTATCAAGAGCAATTGAGGAAGGTCCTCCAGACTGTCGTGGACCCCTTGTGGTGAAAATATGGGTTTCATAAGATGGGCAGGCATGAATGGGTTGAAGGAAATATCCACATGGATGAGATCAGAGATCCATTTGAGTACAGGGGATATTTATTCTCCTCTCCTCATCCTTTTCTTTCTAGTAATTAGATTATTGATAGTTTGACCTATATCTCCTTCCAGAATTTTCTTTTTTGCACAAAAATATTTATGAGAGTCTTCACTTAAATGATCTCTAGTTTTTCATCTTCCTCCATTTTGGCACCTTCTAAACGTATTTTGCAAAGCAGAAAATAGATTTTAAGTAGTGTTTCTTTTAAGTAGATCAACACCATTGCCAATAACCCTTCAGGATATCTACAAAAGGGGTATATCTAATGACCATAATTAACGCAGTATCCTAGAAGAAGCTGAGAAGAATCTAGGAGAAGAGAAGAAACTTCAGAAATGCTACTCGATTGACTGATCATTGATGCAGCCTAAAAGGAGGATCTCCTCTGAGTCAATTATACACTGACCTCTGGTGATCAGGAGGTGTCACAGCAGTGATTGTGTGTGTGTGTGTGTGTGTGTGTGTGTGTCACATCTATATCATATATGTCATTATGACTCATTAGACTCATGTGGTAATACAAACAAGAAGAGCATGGTGAAACTACCATGTTATATTTGAAATACACTTTAAAAAACAAAACAACCTTTGTGTCATAGAAATTTATGGTTTCATATGCAGTTCTCCTTTTCTGTTCTCTGCTTAGGAAAATGTTCGTATTTATTTATGTTTGTCATGTTCATCATAAAAATAAAAAAGTAAAAAGAACAACATGGAAATATTTTTTTTGTTTTTCTTTTTTGGAGGGGGAAGGTAGGGCAATTGGGTTAAGTGACTTGCCCAAGGTCACATGGCTAGTTTTGTGTGTGTGTGTGTGTGTGTGTGTGTGTATGTGTGTATGTGTGTTAAGTGTCTGAGGCTGGATTTAAACTCAGGTCCTCTTGACTCCAGGGCTGGTGCTCTATTCACTGTGCTACCTATCTACCCCAACATGGAAATATTAATAAAAAGTAACCATAATAATAATAAAAATGGCCTATGGAGTCTATTATGTCATCTACTTAGCCAAGGACATTCTAGAATCAGATTCTAAACCTAAATTTTTGACCAAGAATTTTCTGCATCCTGAAGATTGGAAGGAAAGGGAGAACAAATGGTTGTAGTTTTCAGAAGAAATAAGACAGGATACTCCAGACAGTCCAAAGTCATACCTTGCCAAGAGATGGTGATATTCTAAAGGTAGAGGAGTCATTGGGAACCCAGGGAAGACAATTAAGGCTAACTCCCATAGCTCTGTTTGCTGTGTGTCCTTAAGATAAGCTCTCTGTTTGTAGCACTTCGGTGGCCCACCCTTTCTTTTCAGAACTATCCCCAGCCTTCTGGCTTGGAGCTGAGCTTTAATGATCCCTGGATATGCTTAAATAATCAGATATACCTTACACCTTCCCAGTGCTTAAGACCTTTTGAAATGTTTTCACTAACGTAATTTCATTTGAGGCCTGGGAATGTCTTACTTATTTATCATTATATCCCATTAGTAAGTACTTAATGAAGAAATAGAAGAAAGAGATCATAGAAGTGGGAGGAAGACCCATATGTACAAAAATATTTATTGCAGCTCTCTTTGTGGTGGCAAAAAACTGGAAATTAAGGGGATGCCCATCAATTGGGGAATGGCTAAACAAGTTGTGGTATATGAATGTAGTGGAACACTATCATGCTGTAAGAAATGGGGAGGAGATGGACTTCATATTTGCCTGGAGAAGCTTATACAAACTGATGGTAAGTGAGAAGAGCAGAACCAGGAAAAACTTGTACACAATCACAGACACATCATATGTGTGATGACCAACTTTGATAAACTGGACTCTTCTCAGCAACGCATAGTTATAAGACAACTCTACAAGTCTCAGGATGGAAGGAGATATCTACATTCAGAGAAAGATCTAGAAAGAACAGAGTTTAAATGGAGACTGAAGCAATCTACACACTATCATTCTTTTCTGTGTTTGGTTTTCTTTCTTTTTTCCCATTGTTCACTCCGTTGGTTACAACCCTTCTATACAACC
>CM053581.1:180731614-180780063 GCA_028627135.1 Pseudochirops cupreus | reverse complement strand
TTCAAAAGACATATGTGTACATGCATAAATGTATATTGCATACATATAGGACAAACATATTGTTATATATAATATGTAACAATTGTATATGTGTGTATGTATGCATTTGTCTATTTATATGTTCATTCATCCATACATTTATTTGTTGATTTGTCTCTTTATTGTTTCCTTTATTATAATGTAATTACAAAGTAGTCACTTAATAGATACAATGCTGGTTGATTGACTGATTGATTTATCATTTAGAAGTTTTCACACAGATGGTTTGTACAATTTTAAACTGAGAGAGAAAGATTTCTCACTTGGCCTTTGTAGTCTCAGTGTCTTTTCCTTAATCCTTCAAAATATGGTCAGTTTAATAAGGTATAAACTGTGCCTACAAGACAGCTAGGTGGCCAATGGCTAGAGGCCCACTCAGGAAGACCTGAGTTCAAATTCGCCCTGAGACACTTACTAACTGTGTGACCCTGGGCAAGTCACTTAACTCTATTTGCCTTGGGATCCTCATCATAAAATGAGCTAGAGAAGGAAATGGCAAAAACACTCTTTACCAAGAAAATCTCAAATAAAGTCACAAAGAGTCTGATAGGACTGAACAACAGTAGCAACAAACCTGTGCTCACACCATCCTCTCGTATTTCTTTCAAAATATTATTTACCTCTGAATCTGGGATAATGATGATTCAGGGAGAAAGACAGCTCAAGGACCTCATCCTATATACCTTGAACAAGAATCTTGGGAAGTAGCAGCTCTTGATAAGAAGGAAGCCACATCGGAATACAGAGGCTGAGAACCCACTGTTTCTCTTTCCTTGCCTTGAGATTTGGACTTCCCCATTGCCAGGTGGGGAACTGGGGACCATTGGAGGCTACCACTGAAGCTGGGCTGGCTGATGGGCATATAAGTGAACAGCTTCAACCATCAGATTGTGACCAGCGGTGTTTCCATGAGGTGATTCTGGGGTTGGGACAGCTGTTACAGCTGCTGCTGCCTTTGTGGTTATGGATAAAGTCTCAAGTAGCTGACTGTGGTAGAGACTGAATGGCAGAGCTACAGAGGCAGGTCCAACCCTGGAGTGGAGATGAGAACTGAGCAGCCAAGACGAGCAGCTGCTATGACATCTGTTGGGCTGTTGGGGTTGGGAGTGGAGACAGACCATTTCTATCTGTGCCTTGTCTGCTTTTCTTTGGTGCAAACGAACAAAAACAGAGTTGGGAGCTTGGACACATATTCCTCTCCTCTGTTATCTCCTTTCCTTGTATTATGTGTGTAGCAGTGGTAGGATTGGGAAGGGGGAAGGTGAATGTGTTTCAGTGACTTGCCCCATAATTCAAAAGAACTGAAAATCAAGCATCAGAAAGTTCTGGGAAGGGGAAGTAAGGGAAGGAAATGAGTTTTTGTTAAGAACCTACTATGTGCCAAGTATTATGCCAAGCACTTTACAAATATTACCTCATTTGATTCTCACAACTCTGGGATATAGGTGCTATTATTATCTCCATTTTACATTTGGGGAAACTGAGGCAGACAAAGGTTAAGTGACTTGTCCAGGGTCACATAGCTAAGAAGTGCCTGAGGCAGGATTTGAATTCAGATCTCCCCTATCCACTGTACTACTTAACTAGAAGATGGTTGGAGATAGAGGGTTCCATGAGAGAAGAGCCCTTAATATTTTTCCTTTCATTCTATACAAGTTCAAAAGTAATACATGGTCATAGTATATTGAGTACTTATGTCCATAAATATAGAAGTGGGAAATATTGACTGAAAGAGGAGATTCGAAGTGTGGGATGGGTGCTCAAAAGCAAAATAGTTCAGGTTTCTGATGTTTTGAGCAATATTTCTTATCATCCCCCAGCCAAACCTGAACCCCATCCACGGTGGATTTAAGTACATTTGGTACCTGAGTTAGGAACCTCATAGAGCAGTGGAAGATTTGCCGGGTCTTCGCCCTCTGGTGGCCAGCATAGATATTGCATCCTTTAGGAAGTCCTTCATAATTGAGCCCTGGAAGACCTGAGGTAGCTACCCAGTTGGTGGTTCAAGCAGAGTACTTCTCGATGGAAAACTCAGATATTGTACTCCTTCAGTGGATAATTGACATAATGACACTCTGCCTTTCAACACACTTAAGGAAGGCAGCCCGCAAGTTGATTTGGGCTGTCATCAGTAGTGTAGTTCTCCCGAAGTTATGGTGTAATATGTCACATATGGTATAATATGTCTCCAAGTGTCATGATGTAATATGTCACAAAGGTTGGGATGGTGATTACCAGGCAACTTTCAAGATCAAAGACACTGTTGAAATTTGGGTCTTTAGAACTGGAAGTGACTTTAGAGATCATTTAGTCTTTTTTTTTCACAGAAGAAATTTGAAGCCCAGATAGTGAAAACAATTCGCCTGAGACAACTCAACTTGTCAGTAGCAGAGACCTGGGACCAGATTCCAGGACTTGTGACTTCTAGTTGGCTATTTCTTGGATTTTGGGTCAAAGAAAGCACACTTGCAAAAGAAGTGTATGTGCCATTGTTGTGTAATTGAATCTATTCAGCAAGAGTTGAAAATAATATAGGTAAGTTTAGTACTATGGAAAAGAAATCAGAGCAACTTAGGTGGTGCAGTGAATAGAGCACCAGCTCTGGAGTCAGGAGGACCTGAGTTCAATTTCCACCTCAGACACTTCACACTTATTAGCTCTGTGACCTTGGGCAAGTCACTTAACCCCAATTGCCCTGCCTTTACCCCTCCAAAAAACCAAAAAGACAAAGAAAAAGAATCACTCACAGGCAAATTTGATATACATATAATGGCTCCATGAGCCCCTGAGAGATGCATAAAGTGAGGGTGCTATACTGGTTATGACAGTATGGCCCTTTGCTGGGACCAACCCCTTTCTCTCTAAGTGTCAATAGGAAAATGAAGGTGGAGGCAGTAAAGAGACAAGAGTGAACCAGAAACTTCCAGCTCTGAACAAGGGGAAGAAGCACATTCTCCTTCTCCAATACTTGAGACCTCCAGCAATGTGACTTTGACTAAGCCCTGCTACCTTATCACAAAGGGCCAGCTTAAGGGTAGGTAATAGAAATCCCGAGACCTATTGTCACAGTGTCAAACAGAGCTTGCTTTGAGCCCCCACATGGTGGATTTCTTCCCTTTGATTCACACTTTAAGGCAAAGCCTCTGGCTTCCTGGAATTCTTAATAAAACTCCAAATCTCTTGGCAATAACTGTCAAGTACCACAATTTTTCCTCACAGCAAGAACTCTGTTTTCACTAGACTGGTATGCGCTTGTTTCTTCACTCACAGAGTGTCCTATAAGTACTGTCTCTTGCTTTCCCAGCTAGATCATGCATTCCCGTCAATAGGAACTAGCCCAGAATCACAGGGGCTCCAGTCCCAACTTGCCTGATGATTCTTAACCCCTGATCGTTCTCCCAAAGGTCCAGTGATCATCAAGCCCCTCTGTAATGCTGACCACACAGGCTGCTACCATCCCTCCCTTCCTCACTCTCTCCATGGTAAATTTAAAATTTACTCTCCCCTTCTGCCCTTATTTTTACTATTCCACCAATATCCCTCTTTGTGAAAAGATCACTGGATATAGAAGACCTCGGATTCAATTATTCCTCTTCTATTTGTTAGTTGCACAACTTAATTTTAGCTCTCTGGGACTCAGTCTCTTTATCTGTAAAATCAATCACTCATCAAACATTTATCAAGAGCCTACCATGTTTCAGGGTATTTTACTAGATACTAGTGATACAAACACAATAATGAAACACGAGGTAGTCTTGATGACATTCAAGTTCCATCTTCACTCTAAATATATATACCTAAAATATTAGTTTTCTTCCTCTCACATTTCTTCTATCTTTTGAAACCTTGAATTCTCCTAAAGAAGTCAAATCCCTGGGCATCTGTATAGGACTGGTTGCTCATTCTCTCTCATTCCATCAGACAGGGAGTCAAAAGAAATTGGCATACTCTTTGTTCCCCAGGGCCACTTTTGATTCCTTCCACTCCCATCATTGACTAGCAACAACCTTTAAAATTCTTTTCATCTTTTCAAATTCTTGTTGTAGTCATCTATTGTCTTCTGAATCATCCTTCCTCCACTCCAAAAAGTTCTCGTGGACTATAGAGCTGGAACTGGAAGGGACCTTAGAAACCACCTTGTGGCTCATAGTCAGCCATCCCCTGGATATCTGGTCAAAGAAAGTACACTTGCAGAAGAGAGTATATCCTGCTGTTAATGGCTAACATCATAGAAATATCGATTTGGAGTGGAGGGGACTTTAAAGGTCATTGTGGTCAAATCATGTTTCATTTTTTACTTTCATATCAGCTTAGCACAATAATTGAACATAGTAATTGAATCTATTTAGTCATATACCATTGATTTTGAACTCCTGGAGATCATTGCCTAAACCTCAATACATACCCCCCCCACCTGATTCCTCATTCCCTTCCCCCTCAATCCTCCCACTATAAAATTTGAAACTAACTCCACTCAGTCTTTCTACTGTGCTCGCTGGAATGCCTGTTCCATAGGCAACACATTTGTCTTCAACTTAAATCTTTTCCTTTTCCATCTTCTTTCTTACTGAAACCTTGACTTCTCCCAGTTAAATAGTCTCCCTGACCAGTCTTTCCAGTACTGGCTACATTTTAATTCATTTTCCTTGGTTCACTGGTTGAGGTAGGGGAGTTACCAACTTCTCCCCCTACCTATACCACTCAGTAACCTCTCTTCCTTTGAGGTCCATATTATTCATATCTATCAGCTAATTAAAATCCTGATAGCTGTTGTCTACAGACCCCTACATTATTCCCTTTCTTTCCTCAATGAGTTTGATACCTAGCTCTCAATCTTTCTCTTCTTCCCATCTCCTGCTCTCATAATAGGAGAATTCAACATAATATTGATTCTCCTATATATACCCTAAACACTCAGTTCCTCAACCTGTTTACCTCCCATGAGTTACCCCACCTCAGTCATACAAAAAGATAGTCATAGCCTTGGTCTTGCCATTACCCACAAAGGAACCATCTCTATGTTCAAGAATTTCAAAATCCCTTTAGCTGACCATAATCTATTGGCTTTTCACTTCTCCCTCTTGCTTCTTTTGCAAAATTTTACTCTTTGCCTACACTATGACCTTCAATCCCTTGACCCCTCAATTCCTTCCTCTATACTAGTTACTCTTCCTTCTTCTTCCCATCTTGACCCCTTGGTGAGACAACTCAATTCTGCACTGTCCTCCTCTTTTGAATCCCTTATTGTAGTCACCTATGGTCTTCATATTTTCAATTACTTATCATATTTTCAATTACTCCCAGGCAAGTCTTAGATCACTCCCACCATTTATTGCCTATACTCCTACACATGTACTGCTAAATGAAAGTGGAGAAAATCCACAACTGTTCTGACTGGGTCCACTGGGTCCACTACAAATTTATGTTACACAGTCTCAAATGAGCCCCCACTGCTGCTAGACAATCCTATTATACCTCCCTCAGCAACTCAATATCCCACTCTCCATAGTGGCTCTTCCAAAGCTTTTCATCCCTCAAAACTCCAGTGGCTCCCACTGTCTTAAACTTGCCTCCTATTTTGCAGGAAAAAAAAATTAATCCATTCTCTGTGAATGCCCTCTTTTCCCTCTTACTCATCTCCTATCACTCAGATGCCTTCTGGCACTTTCTCCTTCATCATTGTTTCACAAGATGAAGTGGTCTTACTCCTTGCCAAGGCTAACCCCTCTATTTGTTTTCTCAGGGGATTCACAATTTAGTGGAGGAAATAACATGCCAACAACTATGTACAAACACATTATATACAAAATAAATGAGAATTAATTAATCAAGAAGAGGCACTAGAATGAAGAGAGAATGGGAAAGGCTTCCTGTAGAAAGTAGCATTTTATACTTGAAGGAAGTCAGGCAAGCCAGAGGGGAGTTTTGAGGAGGGAGAGAATTCTAGGCATGGAGACAGCTAGTGAAAATGCCCAGAGTCAGGAGATAGAGTGTCTTGTTCAAGGAACAGTAAGGATTTAATGTCACTGGATCACAGAATACGTGGCAAGTTGTAAGGTATTAAAAAGACTTGAAACGTAGGAGTGCAGAGCAGCTAGAGGATGTAGTGGATAGAGCACTGGCCCTGGAGTCAGGAAGACCTGAATTCAAATGTGACCTCAGACACTTAAAACTTATTATCTGTGTGACCCTGGGCAAGTCACTTAACCCCAATTGCATTGCAAAAAAGGAAAGAAATGGGGTGAGGTGGGGGTGGGACTGGGTTATGAAGGGCTTTGAACACTAGAGGATTTTATGTCTGATCCTAAAAATGACAAGGAGCCATTGGAATTTATTGAGTAAGGGTGATGCTGGTATATGACATGATCAGAACTGCATTTTAGGAAGATCGTTTTGATGGATGAATGGAGGTTGGACTAGAATGAGGAAAGACTTAAGGCAAGGAGATCAACCAGCAGACTACTGCATCAGTACAAGCATGGGTGATGGGAGCTTGTACTAGGGTGATAGCAGTGTCAGTAGAGAGAAAGGACCACATATGAGAAATGTTATAAAGGTAAAATCGATAGGCCATGGCAACAGGCAAAGACTGGATTGGGCAGAGAGTAAAGAAAGAATGAGAATGCACAAATGTAGATGACTGGGAAGATGGCAATACCCCTTTCAATAATAGGGAAGTTACAAAAAGGAAAGGTTTGTGAAGGAAGATAAGTAACGTGGCTATCTGGGAGACAAGATGGTGGAGGAAGCAGTAAATTGCTGCAATTTTCCCATGCTCACCACCAAACAACCATAAAATAGAGCCCCAAAAGAAATCCTGGAATAGCAGAATCAGCAAAAAGACAGGGGGAAACAATCTTTCAGCCCAAGAAACTTAGAAGATCAGCAAGAAAGGTCCATCTCACTCGGGTGAAAAGAAAGCAAGACAGGAAGTGTCCCAACAAGCCAGCAGCAAGCCCCGCACTAGCAAACCAATGAGAGATCCTGTACTCCAGTGTGCTGGAACAGGCAAACACCCCCAGGCACCTTATCATAGCCAGGGGAACTGGCAGATTCCAGCTCCAAGAATCATCACATGCTTTAGTGTAGCCCTAGGCACACAGACAAACAGGTAGATGCCTATCCTCCCAGTGCCTAAGCAAACAGGCAACCACCAGCCAGTACCTGCCCCACCCGCCATCACAGCCTTGGGTAAACAGGCAGCCTCCAGAGGCTTGACCACCAGAGGCTTTTGTGAAGCCACTGGGAAATGCAGAAACACCCAAGTGAGCCTCAGCATGGGCCAGATACCACTACTAGGATGACAGCTCAGCATCAGGTAAACTAACAGACACCTATGGCCTCCATCAGCACCACCTAACCCCCATCCCACCAAAGCACAGCCCCAGATACTAGGATCCCCTGTGAGCCTCAGGGCAACCTCAGAGCAGTACCAGGTGACCAGCCAGGGCCCGCAGCCACTAGCAGAAGAAGCTGGAGACAGTGCCCCTTTGACTTTGGAAGCAGAGCTCAAATTTAAAAGAAAAGGAAAAGGCAGAGAGAGGGAGAGAGAGAGAGAGAGAGAGAGAGAGAGAGAGAGAGAGAGAGAAGAAAACAACAACAACAAAAACAATCTGACCATAGAAAGTGATTATGGTGACAGGGAAGACCAAGACCTAAACTCAGAAGAGGGCAACAATGTCAAAACACCTATGAGCAAAACCCCCGAAGAAAAATGGGAAGTGGTCTCAAGCCCAGAAAGATCTCAATGAAGAACTCAAAAATGAGATTAAAAATCATAGAAGAGAATTACAATAAAAATTGGGAAAAGAAATGAGAATGATGCAAGAGAATTATTTAAAAAAAAAAAGGAGTCAACAGCCTGGAAAACTGTTTAAAAAGTTGAATTGTCCAAATAGAAAAGGAGATATAAAAATCCATGGAATAAAACTCCTTACAGAGAAATCCATGGAATAAAACTCCTTAAAGAGTATAATTGACCAAATGGAAAAGAAGGTACTCAGGCTAATTGAGGAAAATAATACCTTATAAGTTAGAATTGAACAAGCAGAACCTAATTACTCTACAAGACATCATGAATCAATCAAACAAATTCAAAAGAATGAAAAAATGGAAGAAAATATAAAATACCTCATGGGAAAAACAACTGACCTGGAAAATAGATCCAAGAGAAACAATATCAGAATCATTGGACTAATCCGAAAGCCATAATAAAAAGGAAGGCCTGAACAGAATCTTTCAGGAAATTATTAAGAAAAACTGCCCTGATATCCTGGAATCAGAGGGCAAAATAGGCATTGAAAGAATCCACCAATCACCTCAGGAAAAAGATACCAAAATAAAAACCCCAAGAAGCATTATAAGCAAAATTCAGAGCTATTAAGTCAAGGGGAAAAAATATTGTATTTCATCACTTAATTGTCACAGATTTTACGACAATTTGTTTTGCAAAAAGGTGTGATGTGCCCATTCTGTGAAGCTTTTTGAAAAAAAAATGGTGCCAGGATTACTTAAAAATCATTTTTTTATTAAACTATATTGCAGGTATATAGCTGTACAGTTTAACTTACATGGGAAGATGCAATCTTACCATATCATGCGACTTACTAATGGCAGCTTCTTCTGCCCATCTGCTCCCCTTACACCGATAGCTCTTCACTGAGTTGAGGGACAATACTGTTAGGAAAGCAGCACTCTAAACAAACCACACAAGTTGGCTTTCGGAAATGTACTGATAATGTACATGTTCTGAGGATTCTAGACTTGTGGCTCCTAATGCCCAAGAGAGAAATGCGTATACGTATGCCACTGGTGAATACATTGTTGCTCTGTTTACTTTTTAAGCAGTGTGATGAACAGAATTATACCATGTAACAGGGTTTTGCAATGAAAGGTAATAAATCAATTTTTGGACCGAAAAAAAAGGGTGCAATGAAAATGCCATGGCATTGATTATGCAGTGAAATACGGTACTACAAGAGGCCAGAAAGAAACAATTCAAATATCAGAGAGTCACAACTAGGATCACACAGGATCTGGCAGCTGCAACATTAAAGGATTGAAGGTCATAGAACATGATGTTCCAGAGGGCAAAGGAGCTAGGAGTGCAACCAAGAATCACTTACACAGCAAAATTAAGCACAATACATCGAGGGACAAAAATGATCATTCAAGAAAACAGAAGGATCTCAAGCTTTCAATAAGGAGAAGATTAGAACTAAACCAAAAATTTAACCTCCATTATCAAAACCTAAGGAAAGCATAAACAGGTAAAAAGAGGGGGGGGACCCATAAAGGATTCAGTAGAGCTAAACTGTTTACATCCCTACACAGGAAGATGGTACTTATAACTCTTAAAAATTGTATTACTAACAGTACAGATAGAAAGAATATATGTAGACAGAGGATATGGATATAAGGTGAATTTGAGGGAATGACATAAAAAAAATAAGGTATGAGAAAGAAGAGTACAAAAGGCGCAAAAGGGAGGGAGAGGTAGGATGGGTTAAATTATCTCACATGAAGAGGTGAGAAAGACCTATTACAGTGGAGGGGGAGATGAGAGGGTGGGCAATGGGCATCACTTAAATGTTACCCTTATCAGTATTGATTCAATGAGGGAATAATATTCACAATCAATTGAATATAGAAATTTATCTTACCTGACAAGAAAGTAGGAGCTAAGAAAGAGTGAAAGGAAAGAGAGGGCGAACAGAAGGAAGAATTGGATAAAGAAAATACAGAGGTAGTAATTATGACTATGAATCTGAATGGGATGAACTCTCCCATAAAATGGAACTGGATAGCAAAGTAGATAAAAAACCAGAATTCTACAATATGCTGCTTACAAGAAACACACTTGAAGCAAAGAGACACACACAGAGTAAAGATAAGGAGCAGAATATATTATGCTACAGCTGAAGTTAAAAAAAAAGTAGGGGTAGCAATCTTGATCTTAGAGAAAGCAAAAGCAAAAATATACATAATTAAAAGAGATAAAGAAGTAAACTACATCTTGCTATGTGCTAGATACCACAGACAATGAAGTAATCAAATCAGAAGAGCAAAAATAGTCTACCTGTCAGATCTATGGGGAGGAGAAGAATTCATGAACAAACAAGAGATAGAGAGCATTACAAAATGTAGAATAAATAATTTTGATCATATTAAATTGAAAAGGCTTTTGTACAAACAAAACTGTTGCGACCAAGATTAGAAGGAAAGAAGAAAGCTAGGAAACAGTCTTTATAGCAAGTGTCTCTGATAAAGAGCTCATTTCTCCAATATATAGAGAACTGAGTCAAATTTATGAGAATACAAGCCATTCCCCCAATTGATAAATAGTCAAAGGATATGAACAAGCAATTTTCAGATGAAGAAATTAAAGTTATCTATAGGCATATGAATAAGTGCTCTACATAATTTTTATTAGAGAAATGCAAAACAAACCTATTCTGAAATACTACTCACATCAATTATATTGGCTAATATTAAAAAAAAAACAAAAGAAAAGGATAAATGTTGCAGAGGATGTGGGAATATTGGGACACTCATGCACTGTTGGTGAAGTTGTGAACTGATCCAACCATTCTGGACAGCAATTTGGAACTCTGCCCAAAGGGCAACCAACTGTGCATACTCTTTGATCTAGCAATACCACTACTAGGACTGCATCCCAAAGAGATTATAAAAAAGGGAAAAGGACCTACATGTACAAAAATATTTATAGAAACCCTTTTCATGATGACAAAATATTGGAAACTGAGAGTATGCCCATCAGTAGGATAATGGCTGAACAAGCTGTTGTAATAGTAATGTAATTTGATCCCTTTGTATTGGCAAAACTAACAGGTATGTAGCACTAAGTAATCAATCGAGCCTCTGTTAAAGAAACAGAAGGTATGAACCTCTGTTGCTGATGTAACAGGAAGGGGTTGAAACAGGAAATGGCTGAAACAGGAAGGAGCTAGTGCCATGTGTATATAAGGAGAAGCCCCTGCTGAGTAAGACAGATCTTCTTGGAGCCAGATTCTGGAGGCTGAGGAAGAGAGACCCAGGCTGGAGAGAATGTTTTTTATTTTGAGAACCTGGTTGAAGTGATTTTGATTCTGGGAACCAGCTGAAACTTCTGCTGAGTCTGAGGGCCAGCTGGAGCTACTGAGAAGCTGCTGAGGAGTTGCTGAGTCAGAGGACCAGCCAAGCTGCTGAGGATTTCCAAGGACCAGCCAGAGCTGCAGAAGACAGAGGAAGCACGACTGGGGTGCCAGTACTTTGTCTGTTTGTGGCTTTGTTAAGCCTTGACTTCCCAGGAACAGAGACTATAAAGGATTTAAGGTGGACTGGACACTCTGAGCTTCAGTGTAGAACAGGGTCTGCATGGAGAGCTGAACAAGGAGCTGGTAGCTGTCTGCCTTTGAACCAAGGTGACAGTTTGGTGAATCCAGGTAGGAGTTAGGACCATAGAATGGGATCCAGGGAATCTGAGAGCCTACCTTGGGTCAAAATGAAGAGATCTCTCCATGGATACTGAGTAGTGACTGATTGAAGTTGTAATTTACTTATGACCTTGAAGTTGTAACTTATTTGTGACAGAGGGGTGGATGGCCTGTGTATTTTACACTATTCCTTAAGAGAGTGCTGAGTAGTAACTGGTATTGTAACTTAGTGTGCCCCATGAGTGGAAAACTTTGACTTTTGTATTTTGTGACTCCTTAAGGATAATTGAATGATTGAGTTGATTGAATGATTGAGTTACTAAGTGATTGATCAACTAAATGATTGTACTTTGCTCAAAACTATATGACCACTGTGGTGAAAACTATGTAGCCATCTTAGTGATAAGTTGTTGTGAATGCTGTATTTTTATTTCTGTGAATGTTTTGCTCTGATTTATAGAGTGTTCACTACATCATGAAATCAGAATCTTGAAAACTGTTCACAGTAGCATTCTTCTGAAAAGCAGCTTGTGCATGGCATTACAGCTGTGAGATATAAATGTGATGGAATACTATTGTGCAATTACAACTGATAAACAGGCAGATTTCAGCAAATCCTGGAAAGATTCGTATGAATTGATATAAAGTGAGATGAGCAGAACCAGCAAAACACTGTACACAGTCTCAACAACACTGTTTGATGATCAACTATGAATGACTCAGCTCTTCTCAGCAACACAATGATCTAAGACAAATACAAAAGACTCAAAAAGGAAAATACTATCCATATCCAGATAAAGAACTGATGAACTCAAAATGCAGATCGAAGCATATTTTTCCCTTACTTTATTCTTTCTTGTGCTTTTTATCTGTTTCTTTTTTTCACAACTGTGACAAATATGGAAAAATGTTTTACATGAAAGCATATGTATAAACCATATCAAACTACCTATCATTTTCAGAAGAGGGGAGGACATAAGAGAAGGGAGAAATAATTGGAATTCTAAATCTTGTAAAAATGAAGGATAAAAATTTTTCTTAATATGTAATTGATGGAAAATACTATTTAAATTTCAAAAATAAAAATAGAAAAGGAAGATAAGCATTTCACGTAGGACATTTTGAGATGAAGATGTCTATGTGACATCCAGTTTCAGATGTTAAAATAGGTCGCAGGGGGGCCAGTTAAAGGTTATTACAATAATCTTTCTTGAAAGACTAAATTGACTGTCATATTTGAGAGAGACTAAAGAAATATTTTGAGAGAACTAAATTTAATTTTTATCCTGTGGAGAAGATGTACACAATGGAGAAGAAATTCTGAAGAGGATTTTTGGGAGACTTCAACAGCTGTACTCATAGAGCTAAAGGGTGGAAATATGGTCTCAGCGTCTAATGGAGAAACCAGCATTTGTAGCCTATGGTTAGAGGCAACTTTGGCTTTGATATTTTTTGTAGCTGATACATTGCTGAAATTTTTTATTATGCCTTTAAGTTGTCTGTTAAGTTGTTAATAATGTATACAAATAGCAACATTGGTATTTATTTAAACCTACAAGACTAGGGTTTGAGACTGAAAGAGATGAGCAAAAGCTTATGGAAAAAGATATGTCTCCAATTTAGTGTCTGGCACATAATAAATGCTTGTTGATGGGGGTGTGGAGCTTGGAGGTAATAGATTAACTAATGGAAGAGATTTGCACTTCTTTTAAATTATGTGGAAAGATCAGTGCTTAACTCTTGATCACCTTAGAACCCAGGTAGAGAATTAACAAAGAAATGAACCAGTAGCTGGTAGTAAATTTTGTGTGGCTCATATATAAGTACAACCCATATATATGTTACACGTGAAGGTGTCAGTTCTAAAACCTGCTACATGTGCAATAAGTTGTATTTGAATTCAGCATTAACATTTTTTTTAAATTAATAAGCATTTCTTTTCTCTTTCTCCAGTGTCTTTGCCAAGAAAATTCCAAATGAGGTCACGGAGAGTCAAACAAGACTGAAATGACTCAACAACAATCCCATCTGTGCTTAAAACTCAGCATTTCCAAAGAACTCATTATATTTTCCCCAAAACCCATTCTTCCTTCAATCTTCTCTAGTTCTCTAAAACTACTATCTTTCTAGACATCAGCTTCTCAAACTTGGAGTCATCCTTGACTCTTCATTCTCCCTTGGCCTCTACATTCAGTTGTTAAGTCTTGTCAAACCTACTTTAACAAAGTTTCCCACATCAATCCCATTCTCTTTTCTCATGTAGCCATCATCCTAGTTCTGACCATCATCATTTCTGACCTGCATTATTGCAATAGCTTCCTAATTGGTCTTCCTATTTATAGCTTTCCCCCACTCTAGCCCATCCTCCACCCAGCTATTAGTATAAAATTCCTAAAACACAGATATGACTATGTCACTCCACTACTCAAAAATAATCAGTGGTTCCCTATAGTCTCTAGGATAAAATACAAAATCCTTGACCTGGTATTTAAAGCCTTTCACAATCTGTTTCCTCCGTACCTTTTCAGTTTTATTACTTATTACTTCCCTTTACATACTTTCCATTAGAGTCAAACAAACTGCCAGCTGTTTCTCATAAACATTGTTCCATCTCTCACCTCTTTGCCTTTGCGTAAATAATTCCCCCATGTCTGGAATGCATTCCGTTCTCACCTCCACCTTGCTGAATTCCTAGACCTTTCCTGAAGTCCCCACTTTAAGAACCCTTTCCCTCTTGAAATGAGTTTATATTTTCTTACATGCACATTTTGTAACCCTTCTCCCCAGCAGAATGTAAATTTCTTGAGGGCAGGGCCTATTTTGCTTTTGAATTGTTGTACCTACTACAGGATCCTTGACATTATAGATGTTAAATAACTTTATTGAATTGATCTGCTCACAAATTAAAAATGAAAAAAACTAGAAAGGACATTGCTGTTCTGAACCAATCCTAATTCCTGCAAATAATAAGTCCCTCCTGGACCTCTTTTTAGCACAAAAGTCTATTCAATGATCTTAACCTAATAGAGACAGGATAACATGTTGCTTAAAAACTAGGGAGTTCTAAGTGTCCAATCCAGAGATTAAAACCCCAGCCATTGATTTGTGGAGAAATATACTCAGTCACTTTGGGGACACTCCCTTCCTCATATCTGATAACTGACCAACACCAAAGGGAACTTGTGGGAACCTTAAACATGATTCCTGTACTCTTAAGTTATATAGAAACATGACTATGCTTAATTCCAGCATATGCTATTTTTTCCAGTCATTTAAAAAAAACTGTTTCTCTGGCTTTTAGGTCCATTCTTTTGCTTTAGATTGACTTTTCCAGAGCAGAAACCAATTAACTGTTTGTGAATTGGGTTGGTAACTTTTCTGAGACTCTGATCCTTGTGGGCGCAGGGAGTTATATCCCCCCCACCCCCTCCTCCAGACTGGTACTGGGGTTTAAGATTTTTTCCTTGTTTTTACATCCCCATGGCAGGAGTTTATGGTCCCCAGCAGGCAAATTTCACAGCCCCAGCTCAGGAGCAATTGTGGTTTGGAAAGAATCTCTGGCATCTTCCATGTCATCTCTTGAATGTTATGAGCGATGGGCTGTTTGCGAAATGCTTTTATTCCCTTGGCTGTGGGTCACCTTGTAGGAAGATTAGCCTGCCAGCACTACATATTAGAGAGTACCCTCTCTCCTGACACTTCTTGTCCTTTGCTATTTCTACCCCTGATAACAGAACTGATATAAATGAGGCATCCAGGGAGATGGAATCAGCTGATTTCCTGCTGGTGACTAGTCATATATCAAGCAGCAGTTAGGACTTAAGCCAGTGGTTAATGAGGAGTTAATGAGTTGTTGTTGTTGGGCAGCAACTTTTAAAAGAAAACCAATAGTTGATGCAGTGAGGCCATTTGACCTTGGGAAAAAATCAAATATGGAGGGGGCACTAACATGACAGAGATGGCAGGGGAAAGTTTAGAAATCCTGATTTCTGGAACTATTTCCTGGTTTCCCTATAAGACCCCACCATTTTTCCACAAACTCACGGCAATTATTTTGTTTGAAGGGGTGAGATGTTGCCTTGACCAGGTTCCTTCCACTTTCTGGGCCTCAGTTTCATCACATCTAAAATAAGAGGATTTGACTCAGTGTCCCCTAAGGTTTCTTCAGGTCTGATTCTATGATCCTGTGCTGGGGGAGGGGGAGAAAAGGGGAATGAGGCAAATATCTAGATGTTCTGAAAGAGAACATCTGACCATTGGAGGCCATGAAGGTATAAGCTCAAGGAACCTTCTGAGTCCGGCTTCAAAATGTCCTTAACTCTGTTGTGGGATGGGACTATTCAGCCAAATTCACACTTATTGAAACTCATGTACTAATTAATTTATGTAGAACACAGATGTAATCAAAATATATTCTCTAGGCTGAGGAGAACATAACAGAAGCAATATTGCATGATAGCTTGAGGTGTGGTGAGGTTAGGGGAATTTTTTTTTTAAGCTAAGGAATATCTGAGGATATTTGAAGGGATAGAAGGAGAGACAAAGGAGAGACAGACAGAAACAGAGATAGAGACTGAGAGACAAAGAGACTGAAATAGAGACAGGCATTCAAGGAAAGAACAGACAGATACCAACTCTAGACTCTGCCAATTCCTTACATCTTTGCTCTCTGTGACATCAGTAAATGGAGACTTGATTCCAAGACTGCTGTCTATCAAGCCAGGAGCACTCAGAGGAACACTGTTGTAGAGGAGGCGAAACTAAGACCAGATCTTAAATGTAGGATAAGATTCAGAGAAGAGGAGGAAGGGAAATTGTGTCACAAAGGCAGACAAGGATGACTGCAATCACAGAAGCAAAAAAGTCTAAGACAGCCAAAGTATGGCAAGAAGACTGTTTTGGTGAGAATGAAGTTTCAGGTAAGGAAGTTGTGGGGAAATGAGGCAGGAAAGGAGAGGCAGCATGACATATTAGATAGGGGGCTAGCTTTGGAGTTGAGAAAACCTGGATTTAAGCACAATCTCAGACATATATTAGCTTTGTGACATGTCATTTAACCTTTCAGTGCCACAGACAACTCTCCCAGATCATAATTACCCCACACCAATGCAATCACATTGTCCGGAACATCATCTCTTTCCCTGGCTCTCCCTCAAAAGCTAGAATAGTGCTTTGGACTAGTGTAATGGGAATGGGAATTTGAAGATCTTCTCTGCCCCTTGTATTGGCAAGCTAATAGGTACTTAGCACTTAGTTTCAAGTTCATAATTTTGTCAAGTATTAAGACCCAGAACTTGTGAATCCCACAGTGGGATGGACTTGTTGACCTAACAGGAAGTGAAAGAACAGAGAGGAGCTAATACCATATACAAGGAAAAGCCCAAGCTGAGAGAGTCCAGAACTTTGGAAGCAAGTATTTGGAGGCTGGGCTGATACTGCTGGAGAGAGAAGAGAACTGAGAACTGAACTAAGAACTGAGAAAAAAAAATGAAAATTGAGAATTGAGAAGAACTGAGAAATGAGAAGAGAGGAGAACTGGGAGGAGGAATGGCTGTGGTGTCGGTATTTTGTCCGTCTGTTTTGATGTTACTTTGTCAGATTTGTCTGCTGATAGAGGCAGGTGCTGTTGTTGCAGAAGCCCTGGGACCTTGCTGGTTCAGAAGCCCTGAAAGAGGATTTTCTTGTTGTATGTTTACAGAAATCCTGAAGGAGGGTCTTGATGACATTTTCAAAGGCCCAGGGACTATACTGATGATTTGTATTGATTCCTCAGACCTTGTTGTTTGATCTATGTTGATTTCTCAGGCAAAGAGTCAATTGATGAGGATGCCATCAATGTGAATGAATGTTATTGTGGCTTTGTTAAGCTTTGTCTTCCCAGGAATAGAAACTGTGAAGGACTTGAGGGGGACTAGACTTTGTGAGCTTCAATGTGGAACAGGATATGGACAAGGACCTGGACAACAAGGAGCTGGCAGGAGCTGGGACCATAGAAGAGGAACCATGGAAGCTGAGAGCCAGCCTCAAGTCAAGATGAAAAGACCTCTCCTTGGGTATTTAATGCTAACTGAGAAGATCATGATTTACTAGGGATGGAGAACTTTGACTTTTACATTTAGATGATTGAGTTAAGGACTTACTAATTAAGAATGATTGGAAACTAATCTCCAATTAAGAAGAAAGAAGACTTTTTGATAGAAGAGATTAAGATAATGTGACCTACGGGTAGAGAACTTTTGACTCTGTACTTTGTGTCAATTAAGGAGGCCTCACCTACGTGGCCATTTTAGTGATAAGTTGTTATGCCATAACATGGTGAATGATGTATTTTGATTTTCTGTGAATGTTTTGTCTTAGTTTGTTATTGAATAAATAGAGAGTTCACTATTCTGTGTAATCAGAACCTTGAAAGCAGTCCTCTGGAAAGCTATTCATGCTTGGCTTTACAACTAGATGGCACAGGGCCTTAAAAACCAAAGTAAAGGTTTTAGACTTTATCTCTCCAACAATGAGAAGTGACTGGAGATTGTTGTGGGGAAAAGGATCCTTTGGGAATATAGTTCTTGAAGATGGTCAGTCTGACAGCAGTATACTGGGTGAATTAGAGGGGAAAGAGATTGGAGATAGAAATGATAATTCAGATGGTGATAGATTGGAAAGAAAGAACTTAGATGATGCTGACCTGGAAAGCCTGAGACTGGGAGTTGAAATAGGACCTTGAAAGCAGGCAGAGATGAGAGGATTTAAATATGATCATATAGAATGCATTATATTGTAGCTGACCAAATGGAGAAGGGAACCTGGGAGCCCAGGCCAGCTGTCAGGGATAAAAGATACAATATAAAATACAAAAGTCTGAAGTCCAAGCAAATTCAACAGCCAAGGTTCACTCTAGATTCCAGTGGAAGAGGCAGGAAACTAAGCCAGAGCCAAGCAAGATATTAAAGTTTGCACTAACAGATAATGGCATTCCCTATCAACAAGGCAGATAGTAAGCCGCTTACCACACAAATGATGGACCATGGTATCATAGTGGCATAGGCCAAGATGGGCAGGCATTTGACTAAGAAACAAGAAAGGAGGTGAGTTGACAGCAGTCCAAATGGAGAGGACTGTACATCTAAAGGATCAAACAACTAGTGTCAGCCCTCTAGACATAGACACCTAAGGCAGTCAGGGCTGGCTTCAGACACTCGGAGACTAGGACATTCATAAGCCTGTTTCACGTGAACCTGAACTCTAGAAGGGCTTCAAGTAGGGACCTAACTATGGATTGTACTCATGAGTGTCTTTAGCAGATTGGACAAAAGATGAAGTTTTAAACAAAAACAACTCTTGAAGAACACCTACTAATGAATAGAGGAGTTGTGATCTGTGTTAGTAGGGGCAATACTCAACCTGTCAAAATTACAGATAATTGAAATGAGTACATCTATGTATACTTAAGTGCAAATTTGACTATGGTCACAATTGAAATTAAGGTAAACTGAGGCACAAATTTCTGAGCATGTTCAATTTATTGGTAAGGCTAGCAATTACCAATAAAATGAGCCTCTCAGTTACTCAGCCAGCCAAAAGACTGGGAGGTGAGAGTTACCAACCTTCATATAGTTTTGGGAACTAGACAAGAACAAGAGAACAAAGAATAAGATTCATTACAGATGGAAAACAATATGATTGTTTACAAAATCTGAAGTCTTATAGATGATGGAAAACAATATGGTTGGATGGAAGTCTGGAATGCAAGGTTAGCAACACTCCTTCCTTTCCTCTTGTTGCTATGGAAAGCTCATTGGTGGCATTTGTGTCACAGTGATAACAGATCAGACTTCCTTGAAGGACAGCCAGCATTGCAAAGACAACACACTTCTTGGCACCCACCTGTGGTCTTGCAACACTTGATGGACAGATAATAGATCCCTCTTAATTGTATATGGGCAATGAGATGTGTAGAAATGATTTATTTCTTTGAATTAAGGTGATTTATAGGATAGCTGAACTTTTCAACTTGACTTAGAGAGGGAAAGTCAACTTAACTCAAAGACAAAGAAACATGACTTGGGCCATTTTACAACACGGTGGTAGTGATATAGGATAGAATCAGTTACAAAACAGACTCAGAATCAATTTGATTTTCTCACTTTTTTGGATCCCCTGTTCAAGAAGCTTCAGGGATTCCCTATTGTCTCTGAGATAGAATACAAACTTCTCTGCCTCCATCTATCTTTCCAGATTTGTTCTTGCTCTTTAATCCCCATCATGTACTCTGGACTGTAGACAAATTGGCCTGCTTACTATTCCCACTACATGACATTAAATCCCCCACATTCAAGTCTTTGTACAGTGTGATCTCAATGCCTCCTAATCTCTTCCTCATAGAATCTCTAGATTTCTTCAAATACAACCCAGTGCCACTTCTTCCAAGTGGTCTTTCCTGATTCCTTCAGTGGTTAGCAGTCAGCCTGCCAATTAATTTGATTTATTTGATACATGTTTTCTTGATACTTCCTTGTATCTTTGTTGTCTACCTTCAGTAGAATATAAGCAACTAGTCTAGTTTCATATTTGTATTATCATCACCTAGCACAGCGCCTGGAACAGGGTAGGTACTCAGTATGCCTGTGTTCCTAATACAGCTCTCTATGCCCTGGTTTTCTCACCTCTGCCTCATAGAATTCCCCTCTTCCTTAGAGATGCAGTTTGGGTACCATCTTCTGCATGAAGCTCTTCCCCATTCCCCCCATGGCTAATGCTCTCCCCCTGAACCTCCCTCATAGACTACCTTTTATTTAACTACTTTCTATCTGTAATGTATTATCAACTTTTGTTTTTCTTTTGCATACATTCACATATGTACCTATTGTCTTGCCTTATTAGGATGTAAGTTCTTTGAGAATGGGGATTGTTTCATTCCTTGAATTTTTTTTTTTGTATACCATCATCTGGCTCCCAGTAGGTGCCTAATAAATGTTTATTGGTTGAATAAAAGATTCTTAAATTAAGTTGGGGATATGTATCCCTATTATATATACATATATATGTATATGTGTATGTATACATACACACACCCAATTTCTTTCTTTTTTTTTTTTTTGCTTTTTGGAGAAGAGAGGGCAGGGCAATTGGGGTTAAGTGACTTACCCAAGGTCACATGCCTAGTGAGTGTAAAGTGTCTGACTCTGGGTTTGAACTCAGGTCTTCTTGACTCCAGGGCCAGGGCTCTATTCACTGTGCCTCCTAGCCACCCCTCAATTTCTATATTTATATCCATCTATATTAATATCTCTATGTATATAGATAATGATGGTGTTGATAGCTAGCATGTATAATTTGGTGCTTTAAGGCTTAAAAACATTTTACAAATATCTCATTTTATCTTTGCCTTGCCTTTGCTTTTAATACTGGAAGGTAGGTGCTATTATTCACATTTTCCAAATGAGGAAACTGAGGCAGAAAGAAATTAAGTGATTTTCTCAGGGGGTCACAAAGTCAGGGAAATATCTAAGAAAACATCTGAACTCAGGACTTCCTGATTCCATATTTAGCACTCTAATTATTACATGATCTCGGAGAGAGGGGGAGACAGACAGAGAGACAGAGACAGAGAGATAGTGGGCACTCTTACCAATGCAGATGATATTCTCAAAGCCTTTCCTGCCTAAGACCAGCAGAGCTTAGACTCTGAGGTCATAGTTTTCCAGAACCCAGACTCATTCCCTGTCACAATGAAGCATTTGAGAAGGACTATGAATAGCTTGAATATTTTTTAACCTGATACATTTCCTGGTACTTGCTCATTTTAAAGCTCATCTTTTATGTTCCTGCCCACTCACACAAATACCAAAATCTTTCTATAATCTAGCCCCCTAGGCTTGGCTCTTTGCTATCTGGAAGAGTTTAGTGTTTTACAAAAATATGGGGACTTGACTGTGCACTCTTCCTCCAGATCATTAATAAAGAGCTGGAAGGGTTCTTAGACTGATTCTGGGGTCAAAGCAGGGCAGTGGAAAGAACAGTGCCTGTAGAGAAGAGACAGTGAGTTTACACCCATCCTCTGCTGCTTGTTTCCTGAGTGACGTCAGCAAGTAATTTAACTTCCTGGGGTGAATTTCCTTATATGTAAAATAAGAGGTTTAAACTACATGGTTCCTGAGGTCCCTTCCAACTGCAGATCTATGCTCTTATGTTAAATAATTCTGATTTTATTATCAGTCCCTAAGGAGCTCTGCTTTGTAAACTTCCTCGCCCAGAGAAGCACTTATCCTTTCTCAGAGCCTTTCACAGCTTCCTTAGCCTCTGCACTAGATATCATTGAATAAACTGTGATTGTTTTTGTAGAGTTATTTTTACAAATACATGCATGAGCATTGCAATGCCAGATGACCAAATGCCCCATGAAACATATTCCTAATTGCCATCTGACTTAAGGAAAAAAAACAGTTGCAGAAACTCTTGTACTTGTTTCTCCAAAGACAACTTGTGAGCCATCTTTCCATCTAGCTGCCACTTCCTTTTGCCTTCCTGTTTCATTTATAGCAAGAATGTTAAGATCAACAGGATTCATTTCCTCCAGTAGCATGCCCATTCATTGATGACTGGATGGGGCTCTCCTTCATTTAGAGCACCAACTGCTAACTGATGATGGTTTAAAAAGCAGATATTCTTAGCGTTCTCTGCCTTTGCCACTTCAGAAGCAGAAAAGATCTGAATAGGACTGAGGACTATTTTGTATGGTTTCTGTTTGTTTGTTTTATGCCTCATTAAGACCAAAGATTTCATCACCAAGTGTCCAACTTACTGGCGATAAGCCTTTTCGTATTTAGCGGGGCTCATCCTTGGAAAGCAGATGGAAGCTGCTGCTTCTCTATCATAAAAACTGGTGCCTCACTGGCAGAGCCCTCTAGAACCCTGTATCACCTCCACAGCAAGATGAGACATTAGAGTTGAACTCTTCTGGGGATACCATAATCTTAAGAATTAAAAGTTCAGGGTCATGCAAAGGACAGTGTTGAAGCCTATGAAGGCCTAAGTAGGCTGCTACACATTACTCACAAAGAATTACCCAGCGAAGTAACGTGAAGGATGCCATCAGGAAAATATGTGATGGGATAAAGAAGCTGGACCAGTTATAAAGCCAGAACAAGGGGTAGCTGATCCTGGAGAGAAGAGATTGCTTTATTTTTCTCCTTGTATCACCAGTACCTGGCACATAGAATGAAAGAACCACTTCATTGTTATCTCTGTATTTCCCCCTTGCCTAGTACAGTAGCCAGTATGCTGTAGGTACTTGATAAATGCTTGTATATTCATTAATTTATGGGCCACCCAAGCATTCCATAAGATCTAAAGACAGGTAGATTTCCCTGGGGAGGATTTATAGGAGACCATGAACTGCAGACCCATAGGGTGAGAGATAGATGGGATGTTTTCTGTACCATTGGAAGAAATGTCCCCTTTGATGAGACCACAGATCCATCGAAGTGTCCCCAAAGTCTTGTCTCTAATAGGCACTTAACAAACGTTTCTTGAATTGACCAAAATAAATGACAAAACTGGTGTGCTTCTAGAAGAGCAAATGGATGTGACTCATAGGGGTTAATGTCATAAATGGCTCTAGAGAGCTGTGGCAACCGAATGGTGAAGAGAGATAAAAATACACCCTGGAATTAAATCACTCTTTCTCCACTAATACTCAGTTGCTCCACTGACTCACACCCATCGTTGGTGTTGCCTGTTCTCTGTGGTGAGGTCGGTAGGGTCAGGGACTTTGTCTGACTCTATATAATAGACTATGCTATGCACAATTGGGTATTCAAGTCAGGATCATGGGATGGCAGTTTAATAGGTTGTCTTTCATCTTCACTTGTGGTTTAGATGAAACCCTGAACACTGAGAGCCCCAAGAGCCAAACATTCGTGAGTAGACATTTTTCTCAACATTTTGCTTGAAGAGAGGTTGCCCAATACAATGGAGAGAACATAGGATTTGGAGTCAGGAGACCTAGGTTCAAATTCTGCCTCTGGCACTCACTACTGTATGACCTTCAGCAGACTGCCATGCTTCTCTGGGCCTCAGTTTCCTCACTTGCAACATGAGGAACTTGGATTAGATGGTCCCTAAGATCCCTCCCAGCTCTGAATTCAATGAGAAAGTTAGAATCAGGAAAATCTAGACTTCACACAAGCGATTACGTGGTCATATCTGAACTTTTCTGTGGCATTGAAGGTCAGGATGGAGTATGGTTCCATTCAACAGGCAGCTAGACCTGGAGGCAGGAGTGCTTGTTTCAGAACCCACCCCAGCCATAGTTTGTACGGTCCACTTGACTTCTCTCAATCTTGGGTTCCTTATTCGTAAAGTCAATGCAAAAAGCATTTATTAACTAAACACCTACAATGTGCCAGATACTACAGATACAGTATACAGATAGATATAGGAAAAAAAAAACAACCCCTGCTCTCAAGGAGCTTACAGTCTATTGGGGAAGACAACATGCAAACATCCACATACAAACATGCTATATACAGGATAATTTGGAGGTGAATCTCAGAGGAGAAGTGCTCAGATTAAGAGGACTTTTTGTGAAATGTGGGGTTTTACTTGTAGTTTTAATGAAGCCAGGAAGCAGAAACAAGAAGGGAGAGCATTCCAGGCTTGTTGTTGTTGTTCAGTTGTTACAGGTGTGTCTGACTCTTTGTGACCCATTTGGAGTTTTCTTGGCAAAGATACTGGAGCAGTTTGCCATTTCCTTCTCCAGCTTATTTTGCAAATGAGAAAACTGAGGCCAACAGGGTTAAGTGACTTGCCTAGGGTCACATAGCTAGTAAGTGTCTGAGACTAGCTTTGAGCTTAAGAAGATGAGTCTTCCTGATTCCAGGTCTCGTGCTCTATGCAGCAGGCCACCCAGTTGCTTAGGCATAGACAACATCTAATGATAATGCACAATTGAAAGATGTGTGAGGAATAGCAAGAAAACCAGTGTCATAGTATTTTAGAATGTAGAGGAGAATAAAATATAAGAAGACTCAAAAGTAGCAAGGGGCCAGGTTTCAAAGGAGCTTAAAAGCCAAACATACAATATCATATTTGATCCTGGAAGCATTGGGGAGCTGCTGGAGTTTATTGAGTAGAAAGAGATAACATAGTCAGATCCCTACTTTAGGAAGGTCATTCTTTTCTTTTTTGCTTTTTGGAGGGGGGAGGGCAGGGCAATTGGGGTTAAGTGACTTGCCCAAGGTCACACAGCTAGTAAGTGTAAATGTTTAGGGCTGGATTTGAACTCAGGTCCTCCTGACTCTAGTGCTGGTGCTTTATTCACTGCACCACCTACCCTCCCCTAGGAAGGTCATTCTGATAGCTGAATGGAGGATGGACATTGGATCCATCAGCAGGCTATTGTAATGGCCCAGGTTTGAGGTGAAGAGGGTCTTCGCCAGGGTGGTGGTGATGTCAGAGGACAGAAAGAGGTAGAAACAAGAGATGCTGCAAAAGATGAATTGATTTCCTTCGTGGAATGGTTTACAAAGTGGCTTCATCCTCTTATATACTCAAACCTCAACACCTACCCCCCATCTTTTTCATCATTCATTTTTCTTGTTCAGTCACATTCAGCTCTTGGTGACCCCATTTGGGATTTTCTTGGCAACTGATAGCGGTCTACCATTTCTTTCTCTAGCTCATTTTTTCAGATGAGGAAACTGAGGCACAGAGAAGTAACATGCCCAGGGTCCCACAGCTAGTTAATGTCAGAGCTAAGATTACTGACTCCAAGTTCAGTGCCCAGACTACTGTAACGTGCTGCCTTTGCAAATCAACAAACCTGCTTTTCTGTCAAAGCCCTTTCCTTCCCCTCCGTGTGCCATCTAATTCCATGAACTCCCTTTTACCACTTCCCTTTCTCTTTTTTCTCTACTTGTGAATTATAAAAACACTGGAATGAGAATGATTTGGGGTTTTTTTTCTAAACACCAAGGAAATGAATTCCTTGTGTAAAATGTAATAGATAAACTGAGAAACACAAGAGTGATGGAAACTTTTGGTAGGATAAGAAAGGGATGTAGCGTACAGGAACCATACCAGAGGGTTAATTTAAAAAGGAGTGATTAATCTTAAATAAGAATGCGACTAAAGCCCTGGAGTACTTGACCTCAACAGATCACATTCCTGTTTGGCAAGTTTGCTTTTTATTGAAGAGGCACATTGGCAGATTCTCAAAATACAAGAGGACCTGTCCTCTCTTCCTTCTTAGAGGTTGATGTTGCTTAGTTATATCCAACTGTCCATGACCCCATTTTGGGGTATTCTTGGTCATTTCCTTCTCCAGCTCACTTTAGGGAAGAGGAAACTGAGGCATGCAGGATTAAGTGACTTACACAGGGTCATACAACTAGGAAGTGTCTGAGGCCAGCTTTCAACTCAGGAAGATGAGTTTCCCTGACTCCAGACCTGACATTCTATCCACTGTCCACCTAGCTCCTTTGGGGATTTTAGAGCAAATGGGACTTTAAACCATAGGCTAGACTGCCGTTGACCTACAATAGTTTTGCATCTTGCCCAGGTTCAGGAAGATAATGTGGATACCTTCTAAAGATCTCTCTTAGTATGAGGATTCTGTGTTTTAAAAGTTAAAAGTACCTTGCACTCCTCAGAGTGCAATGCAGGTGAAATAATTTTTAAAGAAAAAATTTGGTACTTCTTTTAGTTAATGCCCAGATCTGCAGATTTTCTGTCCTTTATTGAGACAGGACTTTTAAAAGCAACTTGAAATGTGTGTTTTCATCCAAATGAATGGCTCATGTCATCACTCTACTGAAAGTTTCAAGGAAAAAAAATTGTTCAGGGTGACAAAAATGGGAAAAAATTAGTCACCCACTAGTGATTCACAGAGACTATAAATATGTAGTTATATTGTTCCCTTATTTATGATCCAGCTGGGATGACTCGTTTTGGAGGAAGCAGGAAGATACACAAACTGTGCCAAATGGGAATTGGAGGCCCCATTCCAGGTTTCAGAACTTGGACACCCCTCTAGAAACCTGCCTTTGTCAGAGCTTCCTTGCCTCTCCTTGCTTAAGGTGTGGTTTGACCAGTTGAGGGGAAGGAGGCCCAGAGCTCTCACCTGTTCAGAGACATGGGTAGTGTGGTATGGAAAGAGAGAGAGATGGCAAGGGAAAACCACTGGATTTGGGGTCAGAGGCCTTGATTCTGTCGCTTACTGACTGGGTGTCCTTGGCAAGTCACTTCCAGACCTGCTTCCTCGTCCCTAAAAACAAAGGCTTAAATGGATTCTAAGTTCCTTTTTTTTTTTACTTTAAATCTAGGTTCCTGTGATTCTGAGATTCAGCTGGAAGACATTGCTCTGATATTAACTTGCCATATGACTCTGACCTGTAAAAACTTCCTCCTTTTTCTCCCTGGACCCATGCTACCCTCATATGCCTGCTAATTTTTCATACTTAAATGCCTTCCCTGGTCTCTGTTTCAGGGCCATGCAAGTCACTTTACCTGAGCACAACAGTTTCCTCACTTGTAAAAATGGGCCCAATATTCATAGTCTGGAATTTACAGGGTTATGGTGAGGCAAGGGATTTGGAAAGCTGAATGTGCCGGAGAAAGAACTGTTGTTAATATGGAAAAAGAAGCAGGGCTGCTTTTTATCAAAAGAGTTATCTGTGTTGTTCAGGATTATCAGTCAGTCAAGTAGCATTTATTAAACACCCACAATATACCAGGCACTTTGCTAAACTTCATCACCGTGGGGTAGCCAGTGGGGAGCAGCATTGAGACCCATTTGCTTGCAGCTAGGTGGCATGCTGGATAGAGTGCCAGGCTGGGAGTCAAACAGCAGCAGCAGCAGCAGCCCAGCAACAACAACAACATCAACAGGAAGACCTAAATTCAAATCCAGCCTCTGGTCCTTACTAGCTGTAGGACCCTGGGTAAGTCATTTAACCCTGTTTGTTCAGTTTCCTCATCTGTAAAATGAGCTGCAGAAAGACAGGGAAAACTACTCCAGTTTCTTTGCCAAAAAAATACCAAAACCCGATGGGGTCACAAAAAGTTGGACAGGACTGAAAATGACTGAACAACAACAAGTGGACCCAGATGAAGGGCAGGGGGACGAGGAGAAGAGGGTGCTATTATGAAACGGTGCCCTCTTCTTTGTTCCCTACAGTCACTGGCAACAGCCCCATATCATTGCAAAAGAAAAGAGTATGAAAGTTCTTTTTGAGGGTGTTGAAAAAAAGGCATGACTATATTTTGCCTTTGCTTCACCCATTTCGTTGATGATCAGGAACAGCATTTAACTGAGTTTCATTATGTGAAACTAATATTCCTTATCTATGGAGCAGGTCAAAACACTACTCTAAAATCCAATCCTTCTATAAAATGTCAGATTTTGTAAGGTGTTTCATTTGATGAAAGCACTAACCTCTGATTATGTAAATTTGGTCTCACATGGGACTCTATAATGGCTAGTCCAGTATCAAAGTACTCTGTCAGTCTGTGTCTACTAAAAAAAAATCACATCCCACAAGACCCTACACTTAACTACTTACTTCTTTTACTCTGATCAGCCAGAGGACGTAATGAGTTCAAAGCAAAGACTTTTCAAGAAACAGCATAGTCAATAGAACAATAGAACAAATGAGGAAACTAAGGCAGACAGAAGTTAAGTGATTTGCCCAGAATCACACATCTGGTAAGTGTGTGAGGTCAGATTTGAATTCAGATCTTCCTGACTCCAGGCCCAATACTCTATTCATCATGTCACCTGATAGCCTAGAATAAACTTGGGAGCATACTGTCCCACAAATACACTTTCACTGGGGAGAGTGTGTATACATAAGGATCACAAATGAAGGGCCAACACTTGTAGGGAACATTTGTGGTCCAAGCAAATAGATGGGGGTCCAATTCTCACATCCAATGTTATAGGATCTCTGATATCTTATGGGAATGCCATCATGTTGCTCTGAAAAGGCTTATTCTTTTTTGGGTGTGGTTTCTCCCATTGGTATATTGCTTCAGTGGTCCCTACAGGCATTGTCATGGCTGCTTGGCATATAACCTTAGCAGAACATTGTTCTATTCACAGCTGTGATATGGTATTCTATACTTATTATTGGTCTCTGTTACCAGCTTCTGGGCTTTATCTCTTTAGGATCACTAGCTCGAGTCTGCTAGGGTATAGTGGTCCAAACCTGGCCCTGAAAAGGGCATGTTAACAGTTCTTTCGTTATAGTCACCATACCCAGCTAAAAAAAAAAGCCAGGCAGAGTGCCCTTAGAATAAGATTACCTTTTCTACCCCTCCTCCCTAGGTAGAGATTTCAACCGTCATTTATAGATAACTATCTAATTTAGAACAAGAATTCCCAAAGGACCTTTCAGATTTAGCATACAAATATGTTTGAGGCAGAACAAAAGGTTAACTAAGAAGGTAATGTTCTTGTTCACCACCTACCCAGACAACTTCAATGACTTAGGAAGAGAGAGTGAAGCTGAAGACTTTGTGCTACTCTGCCCCCACTTTAATCCAATTCACACACAAGTCAAGACAGCACCCATGTTATCATTGGCCTATCCAAAAACAAAAGACAAACGACCACACATGACCACATTCTTGCCTTTATTATTGTGTCTCTCAGCAACAATGACTCTTCACTTTGGTGCAGTATTTTGACCAGTGAAAATCCAGCTGTCTCCTAATAATAGTTTGTGACTCAATAGCATAGCCTGCTAAAGCAAACATTGTTCAGAAGTGGACTTTACTAAACCAATTCCTCCTTCCATTCTGCTATATTTAGTAGAGAAGCTTGGTATTCTCAGTCAGCTGCTACCTATTTGTGAGATCCAATTGATAAATTTTCAGTGTAAACATTTACAACCTCAGAAATCAAACTACAAATAAGGGCTTAGCTATTGTTTTGTTGATTGTCTAGATTTAATATGATGGGAAAAAAATTAATAATGTTGATAAACTTGAAAGAGTGTCATAAATATATATTTCATATATATAATGTATCCAAAATATATATTTTTTGTTAAATATATGCATATATTTATCAATCTGGAGTATATAAATATATTATTTAGAAATTGTGTATTAAATTTTTTTCCCACAGAGAGCAGGTTGTTAAACCCTTACCAGCACAACCCCTACTTTAGGATCTTCACCATATACAGGTTCTTCATCCTGTTGTAAACTAGTCTAACACACTGTCACTTTTCTGCTGGTGCATTTCTAGCCTTAATTTCCATAGGAACAGACAGGCTTCCACCCTGAGCAAGAATGTAGATATAAAGCTAAGTTTCAGGTAAAGTACATTGAGCTCTAAGGGGCTTCAATGGTAACTAACTGTTAGCTGATCCCACAACACTGTGGGTCAAGTACCACAAGGAATAGAATATGTGATCTCTGCCTTCAAAGAACTTGCAATTTAGTGAAAGAGAAAGGGTAAGAACCCACACAATTGCATTTACTAAGATCTTCATTTTTAGAGCAGGATGGGATCTTTGAGGCCAATTAGACAAAACCACACATTTTGTAAATGAGGAAAATTAGGCCCACAAAAGTCAAATGACTAGCCCAAGGTCACTCAAGTATATAAAGATATTGATAAAGATTCAAACAAGTACCAATTCATACTGGCTTCTGAACAGTTTCCATATTCAGGAGTTTCTAAGTTCTCCAATCACCAGCCTATCATTTCTTCTTCCATTTTTCTTAGTACCCCCAAGGCAACAGACCAGGGTTCAGAACTGCAGAGGGACATGGAAGAGTGGGAAGGTAGAAGAATCTCCAAAGTTTCTGCTTAAGTGAGCAACCATGAATCCTTCCAGCTCACTCCATCCGTGGAGCACTTCCCTGCCAGCCTAGCCTTCTGACATCTTGCTGCATTTATTAGGAGATGGTTGTTACCATGGCTACTGTGTGACACATTGCTTTCCCAATCTGGGGATGTGAAGAACTCTCTCAAGTTGGGATCTGACCTGGAACCTGTGGTTATTTATGGGCAATGCTATATAATGCATAATTCAAGATTTCAGTTAGTCATAGGATGGTAGATCTGGGATCTGGGGATTTTGCAGAGCATGTAGCCCAGATTGCTCATTTTTATATAGGAGGAAGGTGAGGCTTGGAAAAGTAAAGTAAGTTGGCCAAGGTCATGGAGGTAATAAATGGCAGAATCAGATTTTAAAGTCTATCTTCTGTCTTCAAATCCACAGCTCTTTACATTATCCTACACTATATGTCTCCTTTGTGTGTTAAAAATTTTAATTTAAATTAAAACATATGTTTTTACATGACTATCACTTTTGCTTATACCACTCTACATGTCTACCAGTCATATGGTATATGACAAAGAAAAACAATTAACAACCTATCATAGCAACCATGTCTAACAAAAGGTACAATATTCAGCACTTGTAACTCTCCACTTCTCCAAGAAAAAGAATCTCCTTCATGTTTCAACTTCACCTTCTCTTCCATTTGCCTCTCCTATTCTCTATCCTTCTCTCTCATAATCCAATCCAATACCCTTTCCTTCTCTCCCTACCTCTTCCTATTCTCCCATACTCCTACTCAAGAAATTTCAAAACTTTTACAAGTCTTGTTATTCACAACACCAGAAAAAAACTTAAGATTTTCTTCCATTTCACATATGGGAAAACAGTAAAAGAAGGAACCTGAAATTCAGCATGCCACCTATATCCTCTACAGATTTGGTCCAAAGAGCATGACCATTCTAATCTTGGCACTTTCCTAGAGAATCCATTGCAGAGACCCCAACAAATTGATTTCTCTCTCCAACTTTATCTCATGCGTGCTCCTCTATGCACTTAATGCTCCAGCCAAATAGACTACCCCCCATCTGCAAACATGTTCCATATTCTCCTTTCCATGTCATTGTTCAAAATGTTTTCTATGCCTGAAATTCCTCTTTCCCATGCCACCTGTTGAACTCCTGCCAATCATTTAAAAGCCAATTCAAATGCTACCTCCTCCATGAAGTTTTCCCTGATTCTCTCTTCCCTTTCCTCTGCCCCCAGAAATAATCTTCCTGCCCCTAAGAATTCATATGTACTTGTTGAATATATGTTCATTTATATCTATATAAATTATATTTACATATCATATTTTATTATGTCATATCATATCATGTCGCATCATAACATCATACCATGTTGTGTCATATCTTATTATATGTGCCTTGTTACCTAGTGGACTCCAAAGTTCATGAAAACAGCACCCATGTATTATCTCAGAATCTTCAAATCTCAGAGTTGGAAAGTACCCTAGAAGCCAGCTAGTCCAGTTTATGAGTGAACAAGAAACCCCTATGAAATCTCCCCAACATGTGGCCATCCAACCTCTACTCAAAGATCTCAAGAGAGGGAGGAACCCCACCACATCCCAAGGAAGGACATTATATTTTTGGGCAGCTTTAATTGTTAGAAAATTTTGCTTTAAATCAAGCCTAAATCTTCTCAGCAACTTCCATTTAGAGGTAACATTTAAAATGTGAGGCAGGCTGATGAGCCAGAAGACTTAGACTTAAATCCAAAATTTGACACTTAACAAGTTGTGTGACCAGGGGCAAGGCAATGCTTCCTTTAGTGAGCCTTCAGCATCTTCATCAATGAAATGGAGAGAAGAATATTCGTACTGTCTGCCTCACACATTTATGGAAAGGAAAGGGTTTCATAAACCTTCAAGTGCTATAGAATTGTGAGTTAATATTATTAGCTAAAATTTAGCTGCTCCTCCCTGGGGAAACCTGAAACAGAGTCCTTCAAACCATGGTGACTTAATAAATGTTTGTTGAATTGAATTGTTGGTCTCCTATTTTTTTTCCACCAGGCAATCAAACCGAGTACCTCATGTTCAGTTTGATCTTGGAAGAGCTCACAGAGGCAAGTTTGAGGTTTTTTTCCCATTCCAACTTTAAATCCTAGAGCAAGTTGGAACTCATCCTGTGAAGTCTTGGGTCTCATTCTATCACTGTTTTTTGAACAACAGCCACCCTAGATTTCAGTGCTCCTTCATACCATCATCATTTGTCTTCTCTACAAAGAAGCAGACTTCCTTCCTCTACTCATTTTCATGTGGTCCACTGTATGTAAGAGAGGAAGTGGTACTTGTTATATCTGGAAGCAATATATTATTGAAGTGTTGTGCCCCTCTAATTCTGTCTGCCACTCTTCCCACTGCACAGAACAATAGGACTTTTCACCTGGAACAGAAGAGAGAGAAGAACTGATTACAGGAAGAAAGTGGAGATACCTGTAAAGCAGAAGTGTGGTGAAGACTGAAGAGGGCTAGAAGACAATTTGCTACTTCTTGGCAGACCTAGCTTCTGAGATCACCCACCATGCTCCACAAAGGACTTGACCAATCAAGTCAAAGGTCTTAATCAAGAATAGGAAAGGTTAGTTTGGAGAAAAAAACGAAAACAAAAAACAACTCTGATCTTCCTGTGTTACAGTTCATATCCTTTAAATCCTTTGTTCCACACCTTGTGTTAAGCCAAGACTGAATTCCAACACTTCAGCAGAATACAGAGTTTCTCTGTCTTCATTTAAAGACAAAGGAACTGTGAGTCAAATATAAAGTGTTGCATTGTTCTTGCTTCTTTACCTCACAGGAGGAATGAAACAGGGTTGAGGAAACAATTCAGACTCAAACTGTACATTTCCTAGAACTCCAGAGCTGTGTTCAGTCCTATAACTAGGCATTGCTAGGGATCCGGAAGAGAGTGAGAAAGTGCAGTTGCTCATTATATATATTAGTGGCTTTATTATCTATTATTCATCATTTTATTGTTCCTAAGCCTCAGGTAAACAGTCATATGGTATTTAAGCATACCTGTCAGTCATATGGACAGTTAAATGCATCACATGACTAGGGCCTATTGAAATAGATCCAAGTCAAGAAGGAGGCAGGGTTTAGTAATACATGGGAACTCAGAGCTTATTTCTACTTGAGAACACTTTTGATGATCCTTATACCCCTGGATGACGAGTTGATACTGCTCCAAAGGGGAGATCCTTATCAACTGGGGAATGGTTAACAAATGGTGGAATATGACTGTGATGGAATACTATTGTGCTGTAAGAAATGATGAGCCCAGTGATCTTGGAAAAACATGGAAAGACTCGCACAAGATAACTATGAGTGAAACGAGCAGAACCAAGAGAACATATACGATATACAGCAATATACAATAACAGCGATACTGTTTTAAGGGCAACTTTGAGTGACTAAGTAATTTTGCCTATTATAAATATCCAAATTAGCTACAAAGGACAGATGCTACTCGCATCCAGAGAAACAGCCAAAGATAGGAGTATGTATAGAATGGTTTCATATATACATATACAGGTGTGTGTGTGTGTGTATATATATATATATACATATATATATATACACATATATGTGTGTGTATGTATATGTGTGCATATATATGTGCACATATATGTACATCTATAAAATTTGTGTCTAATGGTAGCCATCTCTAGGTCAGGAGTGGGAGGTGGGGAAGGTAAGAAAAAAAGGAAAAAAAATTACATGTTAATTTTATTATATATTTAAAAGGAGCAGTAAATTGTGCATAATAGATTTGCAGTTTTATATATGTATATTCTTTTTGTCTATTCTACTACGTTATAGAGATGCTTGTTTTATTTCTTCAGTTCGGAATAAAATAAATAGAAAAAAAAGTTAAAAGAGGGGCAAAGGTGAGGTCCTCATCTCTCTGAAAACCTTGGAGTGTTTGGTACTTTCTTGGCACTTCTGTTCGGTGGAATGGATGTGTACCATTGCCAGGAGCTACTTAGCACTGCCCACCGCTAGATATTTCTTCCCAAACACAACCACGATATTAGCTAACTGTGTTGCCTGGTGGCTAAATAAACATTGGATTCTAAGTCAAGAGACCTGATTTCTAGTCCCAACTTTGCCACTGACTATTAACAAGTCACTTTCTGGGAGTCACTTTTCTCATCTGTAATAATGAGAATTATAACAATCACTTTAGCACCTTCGCAGGATTATTGTGAAGATCAGATGAGCTTCCCTTATGTGTAAGTGTTACATGGAGGGAGGAGCAGCAAACAGTAGCTGGACTGGAGAGATGGGGGATGAAGAAAAAGAAGAGTATGTACTGCCAATGCTATCTCAATTCAAGGAGACTGATAAATTGCAGAAAAGAAGTTAAAGCTCTGATTGTGTTCCCAATTGTCTGCTGAAGAAAAGAGAAGAGCAAGAGGAATAACAGAAAACCTGTGGGAGTTTGAGCATGCACAGTTCTGAACTTTTCTCCCAGGTGCCTTTCACTAAGGGCACCTTGTGAATGTCAGCTAGGAATAGAAACTATAAAGGAGAAGGAAGGCAGAGAAAAATTGAAAATTTGGAGCGGAATGAAGAGAGGAAAAGGAAAGAAAGACCAGGAGAGTAACTTATTCAGGAAATGATTCCTTACATCAATTCTAGGATCATAGATAGATGGGGTTGGCAAGATATTATAAGGTCATTTATTTGAATGTGTCTACGTGGGAGGTGCAGGGGTCCATGAGGGAACTGGAGCCCAAGCAGGTCAAGTGACTGATAGTAAGTCACTCTAGTAGTGTCAGACATAGGATTCAACCCAGGGCCTTTGACTCCAGAGCCAATGCTTTTTCCGTAATGCAATTTTTGAAAAATTGAATTCAATTCTGTAATAATAATAATAGCTGACATTCAGATGCCACTCTAAGATTTGCAAAGAGTTTTTAAAATATCTTATTTTATCTTCACAAGAACCTAGGAAGAATATGCAATTATTAACCTAGTATATAGATAAAGGAAACTGAGGCAGAGAGAAGTCAACTGACTTGCTCAAAATCAAGGGCAGGGGGCTGGTGGGTGGCTGAAAATACACCATCTCCTCTCTAAATGAATCATCGCAAGAGTCTTTTGGGCTCAGAAAACAAAAGTTATTCAGAGGCAGCTAGGTGAATGGAGTGGATAGAATGTTGAAATTGGAGACAAAAATATCAGTTCAAATCCCTCTTCAGCTATTTACTAGTGACATTGACCTGGACAGGTAACTTGACCCCTCAGCCTCGCTTTCATTATATGTAAAATGGGAATAATAATAGCATCTACCTCACAGGATTATTGAAAGGATCAAAAGAAATAGCAGACGCATAACTAGAGCTTGTCTGAGTATGCCCACTTCATCTACCAGGGAGGTGCCCTAGAAGGAAGATGGAAGACCTTTGCATACTCCACCACCTGGGTCAAGTTACTTTCTTTGAAGGACCTCCTACATATTTAAAACTGTGAGACTGAGACCCACACTCTCTTTTTGGACACTCTTTCTCTGTTGCTTCTTCCTGTTTTGTCCAGAGAGTGAAGATCCCAGTTTGCCCACACCTTGGGTACCATGAACTGAACCAATGAGAGGGGAGGGACTGTCTTTCCCCAGTTCTCCCTCTTCAGAGAAATGGACCTGAGGGTGATTGTTTATGTCCTGAATTGCTTAAAACCCTCAGTTTCAGGTGCTGGAGGCGATCGAAAGACCCTGGAGTTTATACTAAGATATGATGACCTTGGAGCCAGAATTGCAAAAGGGATGGTACAGCCAGTTAGTCTGACATGGAAGTCCTGAGAAACCAAGGTGCCTGCATCTCAAACCCAAGGAAGCTTTTGGACTTGGAACTGGGACTGTGCTCTATGGGAACTGAATTAAGCTATGAACCTAATCCTGTCCCTCCACAGAGATTAAGCTGGTACAAAATAAGGGAGAGGCAGTATGCCTCCCCAGGGTTGGAGAGTATGTTTGGGCATTTGCCCTGATGTCTTTGAGTAAATATTTACTTGTAAAAAAAACAAATTTGACTCTTAGTGGCTAAATAGAAATGGGATGCAGAGGAGCCCAATCCACCCTTCCACTTGGGAGGCACAACATCCATTGGGGCTAGAGCTATTTGCAGAGTCTAGATTATTTCCTCCCACCCCCAAAAAACCTCTTTAAGGGTGCTAGAGCACCCTGGGAGTGCCTTTAGGCAATAGAGGCCAGGGTGGTCTGTCATATATGCAAAGTGCTGGTCATGTAACCAGCAACAGAAAAGACAAAACACTTCCTCCAGTCCTCGTGAAATCTCTGAAACTCCCCAATTTAGGAATAACGTGAACAGGTAAAATAACTGTAGCTGTCTCAGAAGGCTAAGACACTGAGAAGATTAATGAGGTAACAAGCTAATGAATTAAAAGCTGAGAAGACTGATCTCTAACTTGCTCACTGAGCACAACTCTAAAGCCCTCACACTCCAAGCAACATGCATAATCCAAACCAGTGACACTGATCTCTGTGCTCTGGGATTCACTCAGCAATTTCCTTGATGTTTTGTGGCAATATGAAACAGACTTCAACTCTTCCTACTTGTGGAGGAAGGGGAGGTATACTATATCACATTGCTTACCATTTTAGGGACAGAGGAGAGGAGGGAGGGCAAGGAGGGAGAAAATTTGGAACTCAAAATTTTATTTTGAAAAATGAACGTTAAAAATTACCTTCGTATGTAATTGGAAAAAATAAAACACTATTCAAAATGATAAAAAGAAAAGAAAAGTAAAGAAAAGAAAAAAGAAAAGAAAAGAAGAAAGAAAGGAGAGATATAGGAAGACAGAGTTACTTGGAACACTTGGGTCTGGAAGGGTGGAAGGTAATAGACCCAAAGAGAAGGTTCCAAGTCAAATGAGAAAGAAAATGATCCTGGGAAGTTCTGGGAATAGAATCAGAACCCATGATCAGAGATGCAGGGAAATTTCCACCATTAGACAATACTTCTATCATCTCTATCTCTCATAGGAATTGATACTTCTAAGAAAGAGGCAAAAGAGAGAAAAGCAGGGGAGTAAGTGGGCAAGATCTTAAAGGAAATAACAGAATGGAGGTATTTTAAAGAGGATGCCTAGGCCACCCAGGTCTTCATTACTTTTCAGGATGCACTCCTGACTTTCTTCCTGGACTTTTTCTTTGATGCTTCAGAAATCTCTTCACCCTGAAAGCTTAGCCCTGGACTTCACACATTGTAAGTACCCTCTGCCTCTCCCTCTAATTGTCTGGTTCTTCCCCAAACCTCCATTTCAAGGAGGCTGCCATTCCTTTCAGGCTGCACTCCAGGATCCCTTCCCAGATTTTTCCTACAATGCCCCTCCCCTATCCAGTTTCCTTTTGGTAGGGTCTTCCCCCATAGTAATACAAGCTCCCTGAGAGCTGGGACTGTTTTTCTGTTTTTATTTGTATTCCTAGCACTTAGAATTGTGCTCCACGCTTAGTAAGTGTCTAATAAATGCTTATTGTCTTGTTGATTTGAATTTACAGCATTTTAGAAGAGAGAACTTTAATTCCATGAAGAACACATAGACTACAGAAAAAAATAAATAAGGATCATGAATCAAAGGATGAAAGTTTAGGATAGACATAAGTGAACAGAATTAAGGAAGAGAATGAAATAAATCCTTTTTTTAAAGAAAAAAGTACAGAATTTAAAAAAACTAATAAGCAAAGAGGATTTTAATTTACAGTGAGAAAAAAAGAGAATAAGATAACTAAAAGGAAGGAAGAAAAAAGGACTAATAAATACAACTCAAAATTTAGGAAAAAGGTTGACAAATGGAAGGGATGGAGCTTGAGGGGAAGAAAGCCTGTGGGAATAGTGTTGTTTAAAGTGGATTAAGCAAAAATAACTGGAGATAAAGTATTATATTTTAAAAAAAAGAGGAAAAAACTTTTAATTCAGTAAAAAGGCAATATTCAAGACAAATGTTCCTCCATTTATAGATTTAAACTTAACTCCATTTATAAATATAAACTTAACTCTTGTAAATTCAAATGTGAATGGATTAAGCAATCCAGTAAAATGAAAGAAAGGCAGATTGGAGAAGAAAACAAAACCTCACCATCTGTTGCTTACAAGAAATATACCTAAATATCCAAAAAGTATACAGAATAAAAATGAAGGGCTAGAAGAAAATTTACTATGGATTAAAAGAATCCAAAAAAGAAAACAGGCAAAGCAAAAGAAAAATAAGAGAGAGAGAGAGAGAGAGAGAGAGAGAGAGAGAGAGAGAGAGAGAGAGGAATTACATTATACCGAAAGGGACCATAGAAAACAAAACAATATCAACATTAAACTAATATGCCCCAAATGCTGTACCATCCAGATTCATAAAGAAAACTTGGTTGAATTACAGGGAGATCATTTCTCAGCACCACATGGAACTTTTACAAAAACTGATCATAAATTAAAGCACAGAGATATTGCAAGAATTATAAAAAGGCAGAAATAATGAACTCACATTTAAAGTGTTCTGCAAACTTTAACGTGCCATATAAATGCTAGAGATGAGGATGGGGATGTTGATGATGAAACTGGGAGGTTCTTTAGACATCTTCTGATCTTGACTCTTTGTCAAAGTTATATATGTGTTACATACAAGAGCCTGGATTTGAGCATTATGTCTCATTGATCTTTCAACAACACCACAATGGAACAATTTTGCTAGCAAAAAAAAAAGGCAAAGAATGGGCAAACTGTAGTTAATCAGTAAGAGTTTATAATCCAAGGAAAGAAGAGGAAAAATATAGAACCACATTATAAAGATAAAGACTGGTACACAGGAATGCAAAAGCCTCAAAGTGTAAATGTTGAAAAGAATGGGATACAAAGGCAAAGCACATGATAAAAGAAAAAAAGTGTGAAACGATGGGAAAATGATGAGATTTTGAGTATGTTAAATGTATAGGAAATAGATATACAATGTTTGGGGCACCTTGGCTTAGTTTAGATGTCATTTTAACATCTTTCTATAATTTAAAAAAATAAAATAAGAAATAAAAATAAAAAATAAGAAAATATATAAAAGCATACTGAATAACAAAAAATGCTTACAAAAGTATAAAGTGTGTGCCCTGTAGTGAATCTTTAAGTGGATCTGTGATTTCCTCAGAGCTGATCTTTTTTCCTACTATGCAAATCATAGTCCATCCATTCCTTCTCATCTTGTACAATACTTGCCCTTCCATAGACACTCCGCTGAGTTTCTGCTCAACATGTTGGATGCTTCCTTGGGATCCTTTTAATATTTCTTGGATACCAGTATTGTCCTTGGGTTCTACATTTATCCCTTGCTGTAGATCCATGGCACTTTCTAGTCATGCATGTCCTCAATTATTTCTTTTTCATTTGTAAAATTTAAGTCATTGTAGGTAAGATTCTGAAACTCATTTATGCCTATCATGAATCCTTCCATAGCCTTTTGAGTCATGTACAATTGTGATTCTTCTGAGATCATTGTGTAATACAATTGGAAGCCATATAACATCACTGGAAAAAGAATATTGGTGTTAAAAAAAATACATATGCTTTTTACAGCAGGGAGAAGTTTAGCAATCAATCGAAATGCTTTTCAATTTCACAAACACAGTTCAACTGACTCTTCTCCTCCAATTCAACTATGGGTCTGGTTTTATAAACAGTGCCTGTTCGAGACAGACTGGATTAATGGGCTATGTGTCAAATGACAATGAGTGCACATGAGTGGCCTTATCTACCACTGAAATCTAGAAGGAAAAAAAAAAGGAAGAGCAAGAAATTATATGCTGATGCTAGGGAAAGGTTTTGCTGTCTCTCTAGCTCTGTGTTTCAGGACTGGTGGTATTACCCCTTTCTATTGTTGAATTCTGGCTCTATTTCTAGCCCCGTTGTATGTTGATATGATCCAGCTGTTGAACAGCTGGCCTGAATTTACCACAGCTAGCGGCATGCCCTAGAGAGCAGTTGGTCATTTCCTATACACTGGTTTGTAATTGGCAAAGTCCAGAATGGTTCAGAAAGAACAAAGCCTTCACATAATCAATTGTGACTCCTATGGAAGAAATGAATATTTTCAAATTGTAAATGTGTTTCATAGATGTGTAGTATATAGAATTGGGAACACTTCAGGGCTCATCTTTTCCAGACCCTTCACTTGGCAGATTAGGAAATTGATGCCCAGAAAGGTGTACTGTAACTTGCCCAAGTTCCCACATCTAGTAAATATTGGAGCTAAGATTCAAATTTAGGTCTAATTTGGATCTGTTTATAAAAAAATTAGGCTTATTGTCTTTAAAAAAAAAGCAGACCAAAGAGATGATGTTATATGTTTATATTATAAATTAGTTACTGTGTTTGCTATTTCTGTTTATGTTTCCAAAATATAACAGCTCATGTATGGTAGTACTACAAATGTCTGTAGACTGTGAGCTGAGTTGTGCCTAGGTTTGCTACACATACACTCAATGTTCTACACACCAGCCAGGACTACACACCTGGCTCAGACTCTCCACACTGCCTTTGGGTAAGTAACATAGTGACAGAACTTTGTGCTTTTTAGAAATCAATTGCTGGGGTTTCTCTCCTCTTGCCTTTTCTATTTATGTCTCTCCAGCTATGATACTCCCCTTCCTTGTCTCCACCCCTCTCTTTCCTTTTTCTCATTCTTTGCATTTCTTCTTCTGCTCTCTTTCCTCCTGTCCCCTCCTTTTCTTTTCCTCTGTCCTGTCCTTTTCTTGGTTTATTTTGCCTCTATTTCCTCTTTTCTTTCCAAGTTTCACTGTGGTCTTTTGGCAAAGAGTAGTGAATATGGAATTGAGGGATTGTAACATATGATAGAAGAAGAAAGCTAGAACTAAAAGAGATGTCAGGCCAACATTAAATTAGTAAATAGATACCCCCACTACCTAGAGGGTGAAACAGAAATACATTTTATAAGGGCATTATATGGACATTTTTTAAAATAAATAACATCAGTCTTTGTCCTACAAAAAGAGCCATGTCAAGAACACTGTACTGAGTGTTACAGACATTTACAGAATGCAGACAGTCTGGTTACCCTCTCATCCAACTTGTCCTGAAATCTCTCACTTCCAGCACAGGGATTTGTTCAGTGTCAAGAGGAATAAGAGGACTGGAACTTGCATCCTCTAAAATATAATAATAATAAAACTTATGGGAAATAGGAGTTTTTTTCAAGAATTAAAAAAGAAATCCTTCCTAGGAAGAGAGAAATAGTTAGAACAGAAAGAATTCTGAAGGACAAGAAGCTGGAAAGGATAAGGAAGTATGTAACAACTAGGGGATGCTGGGACCAGAACCTGATCATATACAATAATAACCAGGTGCTATCAACTGAACTCTCATTTTCCCATCTGCTCTCCACTCACCTGTCCAAATCCAGAGGATGATCCTGGAAAAACATCGAGTCTTCTCTGACTCTCAGAAAGGTAGCTATCTCATTTCCCTTAGTTTTGGTCCTTTGTGTGGCATTGCTCTTGTTGGTCTACCAATGGTCTACCAGTCTTAACCTGGAGTCCATGAGCTTGGTTTTTAAAAAAAAAAAAATGGATAACTTCTTGCATATAATTGGTCTCCTTTGCAATCCTTGGTTTATTTTGTACATTCTAAGAAGGGGTCCTTAGACTTCCCCATACTGCCAAAGAGATCTTTGACATACACAAAAAAGATGAAGAACCACTGGTGTAGAGTCATTATATTAATATATCATTTAATTGGCTTAGATAAAAAAGAGGGAAGTAACAAATTGCAAGCAACAAGTACATGTATTTCAGAAATAGTAACCTTCTCTGGTCTTTGTCATACCACACTACCGCCAATCAAGGTAGAGTTTCATTTTTATTGGCTCCTACTCAAGATTTAAAGAAATAGAATTTGGATGCTCAATTCAAATCTCTTCATTCAAATGCCTGATGGTGTAAGAAGGGAAAAAGAACTGATACCCAGAGTTTGAAGGGTTAGGCTAGTAGCTGGAGGTTCTGGCTTGAACCAACAGATTATTATTCCATGTATTTGTAGTCTGCTGAATTGGATATAACTTGCTTGGATCACTCACTCAAATCTACAACTCTAAAAGTATGGTTTGAAGGTGCTAGACTGTGTTCCTCTAATAGTACCACATATGTATGTAGTGTGATACTGATCATAATAAATCTATTATCTCCAGTAGTGGGAGGAATTGCTATGTCTTGGGTGCCACATATTGGGTCTCTTCTCTTTCTTCTTCAAAAGTCTATGTTCTAACCTCATGCCCTTGGACACACTCCCTTTAGATCCCCTTAAGGGAGCACTTTCTTAATCTGAGATGTGAATTTTATAAACAAATAATGATAAAGGAAATGAGAAAATGAGTTGAGTAGATGTTTTCTCACGTAGGGATCAGATGGAGATTCAGATTAAGCAAGGAGTAGTAAGGATCTTAGGAAGCAACTAGGAGGCTCAATGGATAGAACTCTGGACCTGGAGTCAGGAAAACCTGAATTAAAACCTGGCCTTAGACACTTACTAACTGTGTGACCTTGGACAAGTTGCTTAACCTCTGCTTGTCTTAATCCACTGGAGAAGGAAATGGCAAACCACTCCAGTATCTCTGCCAAGAAAACTCCATGGACAGTGTGGTCCTCAGGGTCACAAAAAGTCAGACACAACTAAACAACTGAACAAGTAGAGACCTTGTCCATGGGACCTTGCCTTTGGGTCATTTCCTAAGAGGCAAGTGGCCAAGTAGGTATCTGAGGTAGGATTGGAGACAAGGTCTTCCCAGCTTCACAGAGAACACCATCCTCTCCACTCCACACTGACTCAAGATAGTAATACTCTCCACAAGGCATCCTTTCTGGGGTCAGAGGGAATCAATGCCCTGTGTCTACCAGAGGGCCAAAGTGGAATGGGCAAAATCAAGAGAGAGGAGAGGTTCACTCTTCTTCAAGTTTCTTCAAGTCTTTCGGGAATCTCTTCAATCTCTAGGCTCTGCAATCACTTCAGGAGCTTCTGATTTCCTGCTCTAAGAGGGAAAATGGACAAGGCCAAACCTACTTCTGGTTGCTAAAGAGAAAATAAGTTTTTATTTATATTTTCTATCTCTTCCCATGTGTTTCTCCCCCTGACCCAGCCATCCTACATGATGAGTTTCTTTTAGAGAGAAAAAAAAGTCAGCACAACTAATCAATACATTGAAAAAGTCCAAAAACATATGTATAGATATATATATAGACATATATAGATATACAGATATATATACATACACACACATGCATATACATACATACATATTTATTTTTATGTATGTATACATACATACATATATACACACATTTTATATATACATATATATATATATATATATGTATACTTTATAAGTAAGTGCTTAACAAATGTTTGTTGACTGATCATCTGATACATTAGTTCTTTCGTACTTATATCAGACATAACTCAAGAACTTTCTAATGCCCCTAAGGGGTCAGGGGTTATTCTGTTTTGTAAAGAATCAATATAGAGTCACATTTCTAAATCGCTTAAGGTTTAAAAAGTGCCTTCCTCACAATAATGCAGTGATACAGGCAGGGCAAACAATATTATAGTATCCATTTTATAGATGAGGAAGTGGAGGCTCTGAGAAATGTAACTTGCTTGTCATCATGCAGCTAGTTACTGGTTGAAATTCAAAAATGAGTCTGATTCTGAATCCAGAACTCTTTCTAGTAAGCTCCATCGTCCCCAAAGAACAGTGACCTATCTAGTGATGTTATTAATGAATGAAAAAGTGTTTGTTAAGTACTTATTATGTCCAAGCACTTTACTAAACACTGAGGATACAAATAGAAAAGGTGAGACAATCCCTGCCCCCAAGGAGATCCATCTCTAATAGGAGGAGATGATATATGAAAGAAAGTTTGGCTGCAAGGCAAATAGAAAGAGCTGGAAGTGCTAATGGTGCAGTGGTTAGGCAGATGGCAAGGCAAGAGGTGTTTAGGCTACATGAGTAATTAAGGTGATAGTGTAAAAGGACTTTAGAGAGTAAAGAAAGGACAAATGGTAAGGGTTAAGAGAATCTTAAGAGAGAGTAGATAGGAAAATAAGGTCTGGTGGGCCCTTCATCTCTTGAGAAGAAAAGGGGTTGTTGACTCCCATCTCATCTAAGCCCTATGAGCAGTCGAATAGCCAGGGTAAAGAAGAAGGACAGTGGAGTAGGGTATTATAGGTGGTGGCTGCACTTTCTATTTTCCCCTAGTCCTTGTTGGGTTCAGTTATGGCCCAGATTTGGGAAAACAGTAAGGGGAGAAGGTAAGGGGAGTTGGCTTCTGGGACAGCTGGGGGAAGTATGAGGAAAAAAGTCAAGGACCTCAGGCAAGGATGACTCTTTTCCCTCCTGACAAATCTTTAGCTCTTGAAGCCTCAAGCTTCTTCTTGATTTATCTTGAAGAAAGTATCTGAGATTCTCTTTAAAATTCTGACTGGTCCCACCAAGCTAGAAAGACTCCAACTATAATTCAGGTCACAGATACTGTTTTATTTTGTTTTCCCAAAGATCAGCTTTATGAAGTATGTTGAGACTGATCAAGCAGGTTGGCCACCAAGTGATGAATTCTTTATTCCTGTTGACCTATGAAACAGATGGAAATACAAGATAGTCCTAGTTGTAGTATAGGCTCCCTTTTGTTTCCATAGAGATGAGGAGCAGAATGGAAGGAGAAGTGATAGAGTAGCCTAAGAATCACATAAATTTAAAATTGTTTAAAAACATTAGTTGAACTGGTGCTAATCTATACATTTTTTAACATGGCAAGCACATGGATTTGTTTTGCTTAACTATATTTATTATAAGAATTGTGACTTTTTTTGAGGGGTAGAGATGGGGAAAGGGGAACTAGCAAGAGTATGGCCAAAAATAAGAAAGAAAAGTTAATCTTTAGCACATTTTTAAAAGGCAAAAAAGAAAGAAGAAAATACAAAAAATAGAAAAGTCTTGAAAGTAACATACTAAATTTATCCTTTTTAAAAAAAAAAGTAAGCTATAAATAATAGAGATTTTTGACTTTCACACATAATCTTTGGGTTTATCAAACAGTAGATTACTATAGTCATTTACTACAATGTATCATCTACCTGATCTATTCCACTTCATTTCTTACCCTGTACCAGATTGTACTAATGATTACTACTTTGTAGTGTAATTTAAAATCTGATACTGTTAGGCTACCTTCATTCACATTTTTTTCATCAATTCCCTTAATATTCTTTACCTTTTATTCTTCCACATAAATTTAATTATTATTTTTCCTAGTTCTATGAATAATTTTTGGTAATTTGATTGATATGGCACTGAATAAATTAATTTAGGTAAAATTGTAATTTGTATTATATTGGCTCAGTCAAACCATGAACAATTAATATTTCTCCAATTGTTTAGGTTTATCTTTATTTGTGTGAAAAGTGTTTCATAAAAGTATTCATATAGCTCCTGGATTTGTCTTGGCAACGAACTCCCAAGTATTTTATATTATCTGCTATTATTTTAAATGGAATTTTTCTTTCTATCTCCTCCTGTTGGACTTTGTTGGGAATATGTAGAAATGTTAATGATTTATGTGAGTTTATTTTATATCCTGCAACTTCGATAAAGTTGTTAATAGTTTCAACTTGTTTTTTAATTGATCCTTTGGAAGTCCTTAAGGATATCATAATATAGTCTGCATGGGTGATTGTTTTATTTCCTCATTACCTATTCTTATACCTTCAATTTTTTTCTTCTCTTATTGCTATAGCTAGCATTTCTAGTACAATATGGAATAATGGTGATAATGGGAATTCTTGCTAATCTTATTGGGAAGGCTTCTAGATTATCCAAATTACAGATAATGTTTGCTGATGGCTTTAGATAGATACTACTCATCATTTTATGGGAAAATCTTAAAATTTTTGCATTGATATTCATTAATGAAATCTATACTTTTCTTTCTCTGTTTTTGCTTTTCCTGGTTTAAGTATCAGCACCATATCTGTATCATCAGAGGAATACAGTAGGACTAATTTTCCTATTTTTCCAAATAGTTTATATGGCATTGAATTTATTTTTTTTCAAATCTTTGGTAGAATTCATCTTGTCCTGGGTTTGTTTTTTCATAGGGAGCTCACTGATGGCTTGTTCAACTTCTTTTTCCAAGATAGGATTACTTAATTGTTCTGCTTCCTCTTCTGCTAATCTAGACAGTTTATATTTTTGTAAATGTTCATCTGTGTCACTTAGACTATCAAATTTACTGGCGTGTTGGGCAAAATGACTCCTAAAATTGCTTTAATTTTCTCTTCATTGGTGATGAATTCACCTTTTTTTTTTTACTTTTTTTATTCCAGTAAATTGGTTTTCTTCTTTCTTCATTCTTAAATGAAATTAGCCAATGTTAGCCAATTAATGTTTCTTTTTTTTGTCATAAAACCAGTTCTTAGTTTTATTTATTAGTTGAATGGTTTTCTTACTTTTACTTTTATTCATCTCCCCTTTGGATTTCAGGATTTCCAATTTGGTATTTAATTGGAGATTTTTAATTTGTTCTTTTTCAAGTTTTTTTTTTTTTAGTTATGTTCCCAGTTCATTGATCTTTTCTTTCTCTATTTTACTGATATAAGCACTTAGAGATATAAATTTTACCCTAAGTACTGTTTTGGCTGCATCCCACAAATTGAAACATATTGTTTCATTGTTGTCATTCTCTTTAATGAAATTATCCATTGTTTCTGATTTGCTCTTTTACCTACTCATTTTTAGGATTAGAATGTTTAATTTCCAATTAATTTTTCATGTGCATTTCCATGACCCTTTATTGAATGTAATTTTATTGCATTATGGCCTGAAAATGATGTGTTTAATATTTCTGCTTTTCTCATTTGTTGTGATGTTTTTATGTCCTAATACATGGTCAATTTTTTTGTAGGTAACATGTACAGCTGAGAAAAAAAGTAATCCTTTCTATTCCCGGAAGACTATCATATCCAACTTTTCTAAAATTCTATTCATTTTAACTTCTTTCCTATTTATTTTTTCCTCGTAATTAACTTCTGTTTATTTTTAGTTTACATTATTGATTTCCACAAGATTTTGAGTTACAAATTTTCTCCCATCTTTCCCCTACCCACCCCCCCAAAACAGCAATCCCACTGTTTACCCCCACCCCCAATCTGCTCTCTCCTATATCCTTCCCCATCACCCCTTTGACTTTCTGTCCCAGTACCAATATATCTTATTTCCCAGTTGCATGTAAATAATAATAATTATATATATGTATATATGTATACATATATATATTTAACAAAAGATTTTATAACTTTAAATTGTAGATTCTTTCCCTTCCTCCCTTGTCATCCACCCCCACTGGAAAGACAAGCAATTCAATACAGGCCATACATGTATAGATATGTAGAATATCTCCACAACGGACATATTATGTAACACTGACCATATTTCCCTCCTTTCTATCCTGCCTTCCCCTTGTTCTATTCTCTACTTTGTCCCTGTCCCTTTATAGAAGTGTGTGCTTCTAACAACCCTCCCCTCTAACCTGCCCTCCCCTCCATCATCCCCCCTCTCATTCCCTTCCCCCCTACTCTCCTGCAGGACAAGATACCCATTTTAGCGTGTATGTCATTCCCTCTCTAAGACAAATTCAATGAGAGTAAGGTTGAGCCATTCCCTTTTGCCTTCCCGTTCTTCCTCTCCATTGTAACAGTTATCCCTTGCTTCTTCTACATGAAATGATTGACTCCATTCTGTTTCTCCCTGTCTCCTTTCATTCTATTCCTCTCCCACCTCTTAATTTCACCTTTTAAAATATCATCCCTTCCTATTCAATTGATCCTGTGCCCTCTGTCTATGTACACATATATACACACACTCCCATATGTATTCATATGCATATATGCCCTCCTATATAGACATATGTGTATGTATACATATATATACATTTGTATTCCCTTCACCTATCCTCATACTGAGAAAAGTTTCATAAGTTACAATTCTCATTTTTCATGTTGGCATGTAAATAGTTCAACTTTGATAAGTTCCTTGTGATTTCTCTTCCATATTTACCTT
>CM053581.1:180704947-180731114 GCA_028627135.1 Pseudochirops cupreus | reverse complement strand
TCAGTGTTCAGGATATGACAAAGACACTATTAATACAGTTTCTGTTCTGTAAAGTCACATTTTCCAATTTTTTTAAAAAATAAGGGCCCCCAGGGTCTTAAATGATTTCCCTACCACAACATATTTGGAATGATATCTTAATTGAGAGGCAGTGTGGTGTGGTAGAAAGAATTTGGGTTTAAATGCTGCCTGTTACCACCTGTGAGATCTTGGTCAGATCCCTTGATCACTGTGGAGCTCAGCACACATGAATGTCAAATGAAGAAACTAGATTAACTCAACCCAAAAGCTCTTTAGATCAATCCTTCTATCACACTAATATTTCCAACCATATGACCTGAACATATCCAGCAGGAATATAGATCTTCCATTAGTCAGTCGACAAACATTTATTAAACACCTACTATGTGCCAGGGACCGTGTTAAGCATGGGGATACAAAGAAAGGCAAAAGATAGTCCTTGACAGTGTGAGGGATAATTTGCAGTGAAGTTTCCCCATTCTGAAAAATCAAATCTAGAGTGGCTTCAGCATCCACTAGGCTTAAGTTTAGAGGTCACTTGACCTTCCAGGAATCTGGGACTTAGAGCAATGGAGACCCTCCCTAGTGCCATCTCAGCCTAAGATATGCCAAATAAGGATAAAACTGTTTCCTGGCCTTGCATTGGACACCCACATGTTTTTGGGTCCTTTGTCTCAGAGACAGATTCCTGTGCTTAGGTTGTGGGTCAGCCCCTCTACCAATGAGAGTGAAGGCCAGTTGGGGGGGGTTGGGTTTCTACATTAGAAGGTTATATAACTATGGGCTGGCTTCTACCTGTTGCTCTCTCCCTGGCAGATGCCATTTGAGCGACAGGGGCAGAGTCCTTTCTCATGAGAAAGAATAAAGACCTTTTCTCACCTCAGATTCAGACTCCAAACTCTTTCATCTCACACACTGCCCTCAAGGAGCTCACAATCTAACAGGGTAGACAACTTGCAAACAGCTATGTACATACAAGTTATATACAGGATAAACAGAAAATAATCAACAGAGGCAAGTCTCTAGAATGTGGCACTTAAAAAAGTTCCAGAGACATAATTTAATCATTCTATTAATAATGCCAGCATTTTAATTAAAGGCAGTCATTTGGTGCCTCTCTCTTAGACCAAAGATAATCATGGAGCCTACCTCACAGTTTTTAATGTCCTTTTGGAAGTGTTCAAAAGGATGGTAAACATTGTTGATTGGTTAGCAATTAATAAGGGAATGAATTTTACAATGCAGGGCAGAGAGCGGTATCATATCACCTTTGGAAAGAGAGACTGTCTCTATACCCAGGCCACCTCCAGCCTTGGGCAATTTAGACAAAAAGGTCTGTCTCCACCCAAGCTTGACTGAATGGAATTCACCTTAGACTAGAGGTTTCTTGTAAGGTTAGGTGGAGATAGAAGAGATTAGTTCAATCTTCAAAAACTGAGGTCTTGAAATGAGGAGAGAATGGGGGGAACATTGAATCGCCCCAAATCATTAGTTATTAATAACAATTTCTCTCAAGAATTAAGGGAAAATTATAAAGGCTTCCTTGGAAACCAGAAAAACCAGGAAGCACAGGTAAGAAGGAAGTCCAGGGATTTGAGAATTTCAGAGTTATGGCATTCCTTCCTTCCCCATATACAAACACAAAAAATGTACAGATGACCTACCCTCCCCTACAAAAGAATGATGTCAATGGTAACTTGCGGGATCCCGCCAATCCATTCTGAGTCCAAAAATTTTTTCATGTTCATAAACTTTTTTACTAGTATTTATTACATGAGTTTTCTCATGTGATAATTTCATCACAGTCCAACCATGCATGAGCACACTTAACAGGGATGTATGACTGCAGAGGTCTGAATGTTGATTGGTTCATGTCAGTCTGACTCCAGTAACCGAACTTAGCTAGCCATTTGACAAGAAACCATATGGTTGGTTCATTTCAGCACAAAATTCATAGCATTGTAATAGTATGTAACTCTATGGTATGTGTACAAATTAAGTGGATTTCTTTTCATGTAATAATTCAGAGTTTTTACCTAAATTTATTGTATGGGTAACCTCCTAATTCTGCTTTGTGGTAGTAATGTAATTAAACTTAAAAGTGTATTTGTGCATATTTTACCACTCCCTGCCCCCATCCCCGTTTTTAAATAAAGAATATATAAATAAAGAACACTGAAAAAGACTGATCTGCAAGAAAGACTTGGAAGAAATAATCTGAGTTTTTTGTTGTTCTTCAAGTGTGTCCAACTCTTTGAGCCGACCCCCCACCCCCACCCCCACCTGGTTTTGGGATTTTCTTGGCAAAGATACTGGAGTGGTTTGCCATTTCCTTCTCCAGCTCATTTGACAGATGAGGGAACTGAAGCAAACAGGGTTAAGTGACTTGCCCAGGGACACACAGTAACTATCTCTGGTCACATTTGAACTTAGGTCTTCCTGACCCCAGGCCTGTTGTTCTGTCCACTGTGCCACCAAACTGCCTGTGTCTAAAGATTACTAATGTTGAATAGAGGCCACATACACCACTGAAGGGGCATTTGGAGTGTTTAACTGTCTTCATTTCCGATACGTAAAAATATAGTTTCTGCTTTATAAAACTACACAACGCAAACTCAACTCCACCACTGCTGTGCAATGGTGCAGCCCCTCACCAGGGATGCTCCTCTCTAGGCACTGAAGCTCCTCTGGAAGTAGAGGCACAGAGCAGCAGAGAGAGTGGGGTCACTTGGGCCAAGAGTCTGCACTAAGTTGAGGACTGTCTGTACTGAAATTTGGGGAGAGACTGTTTTTAACCTTTAATACTTATTAATACATTGTAATACCTCTCTCCCTACCTTCTCTCCCTCTCCCACTCTCAGAGATAGACAGACAGATAGATAGATAGACAGACAGACAGACAGATAGACAGACTCTTTGACAAATAATTTAACTTGTCATTATCTACATTTTCCTACATACAATAAGAGATGGGGGTATGGGGAAGTGGAGAGAAGGTTAGTATGGTGAAGAAAGGAAATTGTTATAGGAAATTTAAAGTTTTAATATGAAGAAATATGATTTTTATATAGAAAATACCATTCTGTTTAGTAAAAGACCATAATTAAAATTACTGAAAATATATTAACTCCAATTTTATTTAACAAGTAGCCATATCCAATATTCTTTATGGCTATATTAGTGAAATAGAGAAAACTGAAGATTTAGCTCAATAAAACAGTTTTTTTAAATTTATAAATTATCTCTGAACTAATAATCATCCCTTCTAAAGTGTACTGTCAAGGTCTGTAATGGATTTTAAATAAGTTGTTTGGGTCATGCTTGTTAACAAAGTCAAATGTGCAAAAACTAAAAAACTTCAGAAGTACAAGTCCAGAAATCTATGAAAATCTAATTTAAAAAAAAAATCTTCAAAATTTTAGGAGATGGGTGATGCTCTGGAGGCTGAATTTATGAAGAAATTCCTACCTACTTTCAATTTTCCTACTACCACAGATCACCATGGGAGCTACTGAAAATTCATTACTGCCATTTTTACATGCCTTTAGAAATATATTAAATGACAATGTTTCCAGGCTACACGATCTCATTTTATATTATCTATATTCTGTAGAATTCATAATTTCATAATCATGTTGCAGTTTAACAATTTAAAAATCATAATGACAATGGAATTTGATAGCATCAGGTTATATGACAGAAATTTTACTTCAGTATCTTAAGACAGTTTTTGGTCACAACTCTTTCTCTATCTCAATTTCTTAAATGCCCATTTGTTCATTTAAGCCCTCTCTAAGAATCAATTATTATGATCATATAAGGCAGTGGTTCTCAACCTTCCTAATGCTGCGACCCTTTAATATTCGTATGTGGGCAGACCTGCCTGGTTTCTAAGACCATCGGAAATTCGGAAATATGTGTTTTCCAATGGTCTTAGGCAACCCGTGTGACAGGGTCGTTGAACCCCCAAAGGGGTCGCGACCCACAGGTTGAGAACCACGGATATAAGGGAACCAAATATATTCACATGTAGTCTCTATCAATTTTGTACTTGTTTATTATAAAATAAATCTCAATTCCCCACTCTCCACCCCCTACATACACCTCTTTCCATGCTTCCTTTACTTCCTCATAGTGCATCTAAGCTATAGGAGTTAGCCCGCCTCTATTAAGGATTTCTTTATGATTAGACAGAACACCTCACTGGACTTCTATCTTTTTAATCATTTACATCTCATGTTCTACTGTTACCCCACAAAGAATTACATCTATGGCAGCTGGACACTAAATGCATTTATGACTAAATTGTGCCACCTTCTAAAATGCATTATTAAAGCCTGTTACTAAATGCCAAGCAGGCAGGATGGTTTTTCAAATAAAAAGATCTGAAAACTGTTCAGCATCATGACTGTGCTTCCAGAAGCAGGGCTCCTTCTTGCCTAATGGCCCTACTACCTCACTGGGTTAAGGTCACTAAAAGGACAAATCCTCTACAGATTTTAATTGTCCATGCCAATATTTTCCTATGTTTGTATGGTCACTAGCCACATGTGGTGGGCTGGTAAAATTCAACTAGCTAATGGCCGTTTCAAAGGAACCACAAAGTACTGACTCTCTGGATGTGTGCAAATGATAAGAACATTTCCTGGCGTCAAATAAGCAAGCAAATGGACTTTGCTTTATCTTCTTATTAGTTCAAATCAGTTCAAACTAACTCTCTCATTCTCTCTCTCCCCTCACACACACACACACACACACATCCCATATTACAATAGAATACAAAATCAAAGGTTGATTGTATTTTCTTAAATTCAAAACTGTATATTCTTAACCAAATTCTGCAAACATTTAAAAAAAACTCCAGTTTGGCTGTCAATGACATTTTTTTTCTCTTTTAAATGCAGACAAGAAACACAAAGACCCAAACAAGCCTCCCTCTCCCTTAAAGTACATTTCATGAAGACAGACAAAATCATCTAGCTGGGATTTTAACACATAATGATTTTTCTCCTACTTTGACATATAAATTCTATTATTTCCTATATTTTGAGTAAAATTTTTTTTAATTTCAAGTTTTTTTGGCATGTCCTCCAAACTGACTGTTGTGATTTGATATATTCTCCAGGTTCTTCTGCTCATATGAATCAAGAATTCAGCACTTACAGTCATTAGTAACTGAACCAGATAATTACAATTTGAACACACGTTATATAATCATCTACTTGGAATGTAAAGCCTATAGGCTAAGACAGTTATAAATGGCAACATAAAGGTCCCCAATAGTTTCCATGTAACAGCTGGCAAAATTTAGAATCGTTGGAGGCGGTATTTCGCTAAAGATTAAAATTTTACTAACCTTACAGTTAGGCATCAGTTCTTTTTTCCATTCTCTCATTTTTTTCCTAACAACTCCAACATTCATTCCCACCATTAAATATCACTTTAAAGCATGCCCTCATATTTTATTTGCTGCCTGCTCTTATTCTTATTATCCCTAAACTCCCTATTTTCTCCAGGCTCTCTAAAAATCCTCATTTTCTCATATTCTCTCATGAATACTACCCAAAGTTTGGAACTTCTTCAGTGTTGTCTGGTGGAAAGAGTACACTGGCTCTGGAATAAGAAAACCTGAGTTCAAATCTCGCCTCTGACAATTACTACCTACTTGACAGAGGGCAAGTTTCACTTAACCTCCCTGAGCTTCAGTTTCTTCCTCTGTAAAATGAAGGGAGAGAAAGAGATGGGCTTCAACGTCTCTGCCTGACCCAGAGCTATGATTCTATAATTTATGAATAATCAAATCAGTAAACATTCACCTAGTACCTACTATATGGTAGGGCCTACGGTAAGACTGGTATTACAGATCCTTACCTTCAAGGAATTTCAATCTAGTTAAAGTAGACAAAAGCATTTAAATTTTAATCTAAGATTTAAATAGCATTGCAAGGTAACAAACAGAAGAGATTAGGCGGCAATATATGACTTCTGTTGTCATGATCTGTCACATTATATACAGATCAGAAGAGGATGATGAATATTTTAAACTGGGATCATCTTGAAAGGTCAAATGTAGGAAGTGAGATTTAAGCTGAGTCTAAAAGGGAAGGCATAATTCACATACGTAGAGATGAAAATAAGAGGCACTTAAGGCAGATCTGCTATAGTTGTTCAGTCATGTCTGACTCTTCATGCCCTATTTGGGGTACTGGAGCAATTTGCCATCTACTCCCTGAGCTCATTTTACAGATGAGAAAACCGAAGCAAAAAGGGTTAAATGAATTGCCCAGAATCACATAGTTAGTAAAGCTAAGTCTTCCTGAGCACTGCAGCATCACCTAACCAAAAATGCAAAGCCACTCTGAGGGACAGTGTTAATTGCTACAATAGAAGGGTAAGTGGTAGGAGATAAGTGTAGAAATGTAGGTTATAATCAGGCCATGAAGAAATAATTTGGATTTTATCCTGCTGGCAATGTGGAATCATTTAAATAGTGAAATACAGAAAAGTTGATTTGGCAGGAATAAAAGGAAGGACTGTATTGGTTGTGTAGCAGGATCCATCTGGGGTAGCCAAAACTCCTTCGATAAGAGAGAAGGTACTGTCGGCTAAAATGGTTTACAATTCTGGGGACAACAAGACACTGTAAATAATGGAGCACTGATAGTCCATCAAGCACTAGGGTTAGTCACTGCCTAATCTGATTCTACTAAAACAGAATAGGGCAAAGCTAGACTGGTGTTCTTTGGGTATGGTGACTTGTAGTTAGATCTGGGACTTGGCTTTATAAACATGGCCTCTAGGTGGTGCTAGGAACCACTGTCTGGGTAATCCTTTTTTTGGAGTTCTGTAGCTCCCTGAGTCTTATGTCTAGAAGGCTGGAAGCACGGAAGGTAAAGGTAAAGTCTTGTCCATTTGTGCCACTGGAAAAGTGGAATTGTCAAGGAGCTCCCAAGCAACCTATCTGTCTGCAGGATAAATCAGTTGCAATAACCCCAGAAACTGCCTATGATTTTAGATTAATCCCAAGTGGGTTCTAAAGGTATGAACCTGAATAATTTGTAATGAGTGACCTAAGCAGCAGAGCCCTATAATGGTAAATCAGTGGCACCTAAATGACTGTAAGAGGGGACAACAGATAGATTGTTAGATACTTATTACAGATAGAAGAAGAAATAAAAGACATGAAGTAGGTGGCAGAAACAGACTAGAAAGGGTGGATTTAAGAGATAATACAAAGAATTAAAAGGATTTAATGACTTGATTAGATGAAGAGAGGAGAGGAAGAATAGCAAAATAGGAGGAAAGTAAAAAACTAACAGGATTCATACAAAGGCTAGCAGCTCTATCCCTTCCCGATCTACAACTATATCTCTTTTATGTTTGTGAGACTTTTGAGTTGTATCATGGTTAGTGACAAATCTAAAGATGCCAGCTAGCCTCGCTTCAAGAGATTTAGACTTCAACAGGCAAATAGTAATGCATATAGTTAATCACAAAACTAGATATCAACTGGTTCTAACATTTCCATCAAGAAAACATTAAAAAAAAATCCCTACCTTTGTTAACAGTTAAGCATATGAAGGAACAACAAGCACAGAACTCAAACTAATAATCAATCATGAATAACATTTGGTAGGAGGTTTAAAAAAGAAAAAAATATTACTGGAACAGACAAGGACTCAATGAATCAATAAGGCATCGAACTGGGGATACAAGTACAAGGGAAACAATCCCTTCTCATAATAAGCTTACATTCTAAGGGTGAACACAACAAATATATAATAAGATAAATACAGTATAAATATAAAATTTATCACTCTCTATAAATAAGTTAAAGCACTAACAGCTGGGAGATGAGGAGAGGCTTCATAAAGAAGAGGGCACCTAAGCTGCATCTCAAAGGAAGAGAGGGATTCTCTCTTGACGCAGAGGTTGGTGCAAAATAAATGGAATGCAGGGAACGAGGACAAGAGAGAAGGGATGGACTACAATAAGTAATTTTCAATGGCAAGTAATGTTCAGTGAAGCTGGAAAGACAGGTTGGGGATAGATTATATACAGTTTTAAAAGAGGAGTATATATTTTATCCTACAGGCAATAGAAGCTCCAAGGCTGGTTGAATAAGCTATTCACATGATCAGATTGGCCCTAAAGCAAAATGACTTTGGTAGCAGTGGGTAGGATAGAAATGGAGCTAGTCATTTAGACAACAAGTATTTATTAAGCACTTACTACGTGCTAGGCAGGGAGCTAGAAGGTTCACTGGATAGTTATCAAGCCTGGAGTCAGGAAGACCTGAGTTCAAATGTGGCCTGAGACACTAACTGGGTAACCCTGGGCAAGTCACTTAACATCTGTTTACCTCAATCCACTGCAGTAGGAAATAGCAAACCACTCCAGGATCCTTGCCAATAAAACCCCAAGGACGACACTGGTGTGCTACAGTCTACAGGGTCACAAAGAGTTGGACACAGCTTAACAACAACATGCGCCAGGCACTATATTAAGAACTGGTAATACAAAGAAAGACAATAAAATAATTCCTGTCTTTAAGGAGCTTACATTCTACTGGTGGAGACAACGTGTAAATACCTAAGTGCACACAACATATATACAAAGTATGGAAGTAATTTCAGAAGAAAGGCACTAGTATTAAGAGTGGAAGAGGAAAGTTTCTTGCAGAAATGGGATTTTAGCTAAGACCTAATGGAAGCCAGAGAAGCTGGGCAGCAGAGATGAGGAAGGGAAGCATTACAGATATTGGGGAAGCTAATGAAAATACAGAGTCAAATTTATAAGACGCTGAGCTATTTCCTAATATATAAATGGTCACAGGACACAAAGAGTCAATTTTTTTTTTTGCTTTTTGGAAGGGGAAATGCAGAATGATAGGGTTAAGCGACTTGCCCAAGGTCACACAGCTAGTAAGTGTTAAGTGTCTGAGGCTGAATTTGAACTCAGGTCCCCCTGACTCCAGGGCCAGTGCTCTATTTACTTGTGCCACCTAGCTGCCCCAAAAGAGGCAACTTTTAAAGGAATAAATTCAAGATACCAATAACCACACGAAAGAGAAGGAGAGAGGAAAAGGTCAAAAATCAAACACTAAGAAGGAATCAATTGTGGAATGGCCAAGTACAGTATGGCCCATAAATGTAATATTACTGTGTTTTAAGAAATGATTAATTGGATAATTTCAGAGGAAACCAAAAATACTTCTATAATTGATGCAGAACAAAGTAATCAGATTTAGAACAATTTATAAAATGGCAACAATATTTTAAAGGAGAAACAACTTTGAAAGACTCTAGAACTCTGATCAATGTAATGATAAACCATAAATCCAGAAGACAGAAGATGAAATACGTCACTCACATTCTCACAAAGAAGTGATGAAATTCATGTGGGAATTTATTTTGCTCACCTTTGCATGTCTATGAATTCTGTTACATAAAAATTTTAATATATTGATATATTACTTAGATAGTATTACTTAAACATGTGTTTAATAAAATATTATTTTGAAATGATATACATTTTGAGTTATATGCTGCTTTTTGAGATTATGTTGATATTGTTAAATTAGGGTGAAGTACAAGTTTTAAAAGAAAAAAATAATTTTTTTTAAAAACAGGTCATTTAACCTATACTTAAATGGAATGAATCAAGTTTCCTTTGTCATCCTAGTCAACTTCCTTTGGACACTCTGGTGTTACCAATGTCTTTCCTAAAATTGTTTCTCCCAGAACTGAACACAATACTCCAGATGTAGTCTGGTGGGGACAGAATACATTAGGACTACAACCTTTGTCCTGCTTTCAACGTGGCCTGAGATATCATTAGCTTTGATCCTGCAATTCACACACACACACACACACACACACACACACACACACACTCACTCACTCACTCACTCACTCACTCACTCACTCACTCACTAAACCATCACAGATCTGCTTCATCTGAACAGCTGTCTAGCTATGCTTTTCCCTTCTGATACCCGTGGAGTTGATTTTTTTGAGCCCAAGGGTAAGATTTACACATTTGTTCCTATAAAATGACATCTGATTAGATTCAACTAGTCTAGCCTGCTTAGCTCTTACTGGAGGTTGTCACCCAGAATATTACTGATCTCTACTCCTAACTTTCTGTCATCTGCAATTGTGATAGGTATGCCATCTGTGCTTCACCTAAGTCAGAAATAATAAAAATGTTGGAACACTGAGACTTCCCTTCCACAATTACGACTGATTAAAAACTACTCTTTAAATCTATTCACTCAGGAGCAATTCTAAATCAACCTAATTTTACTACTTTCTAGCCCATATCACTTCATCTTGACTACAATACGAGAAATTTTGTGAAATACTTTGCATCCATTCCTTAGTAAGCCTTTCAACCAAAGTCCATGCCATTCTTTTTCTCCAACCTTCTTTCTCTGAGATTGACCTATATGTCACCCTTCCAAATTTTTAATTGACTTTAGCACCTGATTCACAGTCTTCATCTCTGACTCATTCCTTACTTTATCTTTGAGGTCTTAAGATATTCATATTAATGACTTCACTCCACTGACATTCTGAACATAAAATTCTTTATCCTTCTCACCCATCACCAGGTAATCTAATTTTTCATTAACCTACTTCTCCACTTGATCAGATACATACCAGCATTATCATACCTTAATACTCATCATCTAAAGAAATTGTGCCTCCAATATCCTTACTTTACAAAGTTTACTCTCTATGACATCCTATTCTTAAATTTCCCTCTTAGCCCTAATAAAAAACGTGTGCTCTTATCATGATATCCAGTTTCTGTCCCTCTACCTAATAAGCAGGTTTAATTCTTGCTTTAATTCTTACTTCATTTGCCTCCTTAAACAGTACTGACACCATATTCCACACCTTAACCACCCACTAACAACCAGACTAGACCCCTTAGCAATCCCTCCTACTCAACCCACTCGGCCAGTTGAGTCCTCTGCCACTCCTTACCTAATAAACCTCATTGGAGGACTACAGCCTTCCTCCATTATATACATTCCAATTACAAGTAACAAATATCACAGGAAAAAGTCACAAAACGCACTTTACTCACTAAGATAACTGGATATAAATACGAAGCTGCTCAAAAATCATTCTGCATACTGAACTGTGTCTCATTCCCCACAGAGAATGTTCTAAAAGTTTTTCCTTCTCCTTAAGGCTTCAACTATATAGCAATTCCTGAAAAGGTTAAGACCATCTGATAGAGGAAGAGGTACCCCACTCTTTTATAAGACTACTTACTAGCTTCACCTACCCTTGAACACATTCCTCATGATTCTTTGAACAATCATCTGTTCTTTTACAAATCTTCCATTTTTTTCTTTCTAATGACTTCTTTCCATACAACTACAAACATGTTTCAATCTGTACCTCATGAGCCATCTCACCCTGGAAGCTGCCTTTAGCACCAGATTCCAGCAACCTTCTTATTCTTGCAGATCCCTCAAACTCTGCTGCCTTCTCATTCCGGAAAAGATCTCTGCCTCTGGTCCCTTCTGACGAGTTATTTCCTCCCTGAACTTCCATTTAATAGTCCCTAAGCCAGCCATGCTTATTCTTCATTCCTCTGTGGGCCTACTCCTGATTCTCTGGACTTCTTCCTTCTCTCCTTCACCCTACCCCACCAACCTTCAACAACTTCCTTTTATGTACTGTCTCCCTTCATTGGAATGTGAGCTCCTCAAGAAGATGAACTGTTTTTCATCTTGCTTCAATTTGAATCCTAGTGGCTGGTCTATAGTAAGTCCTTAATAGAGTTTTCTTGATTTGGTATTATTAATAAAAATTTGGAGCATATCAAGGAGTAGTTCACTATTCAGGACCACATAAAAGTACAGTCACTTTTTTATTCTAATTTTTTATTCACGTTGCATTTCAATACATAAAGACCAAAAAAAGAGGATATTTCCACATACACAGCACAACCTAAAAAGAGGATTTTCAGTTACCACTGCAAAACAATGATTTGAACTGATAAGCCACCTCAATCATGGCTTGAATAAAACATCTTCTTATTAGATAAGTGGAAGATAGAGTTCCTGATGACAAGATGATATCGTTGGAACAAGCTGAAGAGCAGACCACTGGTATATCTAATTCCATGTAATGTGATGGAATTTTTTATTACAGTCCATCATTGCTGTCAACATATTCATTGAAATTCCTCACAATTGTAGGATATTGGGGCTCATCTCTCCTCATCATTTTTCCTCATATCAAGTACATGCACAAATATGCTGATGATATTATTATACAGCATTTCAAGTAAGAAGATCATAGTTCATTTGGATTTGGAAGGGACTTTAAAGTATCCTCTAGTCCAAAGCATGTATTTTAGATGTAAAGAAAATAAGGCTTAGAAAGGCTAAAGTAAGTTGGCCACCATCACAAGAGCAATAAGAAGAGCCAGAAACCAGTCCCAAATCTTCTGACTCTAATCCAGTTCTTTCTTCACAACAGTGCTTTAGTAATAATGCCACATCTGGGCTGATCAAGCGATTCTATTTTAGGCTTGGTGGTTTGGTTTTCTGTTACCATGGAGCATAAAATGGCATTCATATTTTTTAAATTATGGCACTAGAGATACAATATCAACAGAAAGTCTGAAGAAGTTAACACATTTTTTTTTAGCCTTTTTTCCAGGTATGCAGTGTGTTCCTAAGGTCACTCATGAACCATGAATGTTAGGTCATGGGTACTTCAATGAGCTCTTGATCTCAACGATGTGAATACTCCTTCTACTACTACAGACTAAATACATCCATGCCTGTAATTAGTCACAATAGTAATGAAATTAAAAAACTGAAAAACACAGGGTTTATCAATAACAACGTGCAACCCTTTTCTTTCCATTAGCAAAGTGTATCAGCAAAACCCATTTCTGCCTTCCAACTCAACTGATGAAGGAGGAAATAATATAGAAAACCTGGAGACAACTACAATAACATATCTCCATAGAGAGGTTTCTTTACCAACTATGAAGATGGCATGTGGCCTAAGAGAGTCCTCAAAATATTAACCAAAGTTTCAGTTCACTATTAACAGGGGCCATGAATGGTTTTCTTTAGGTGCAAAAATTTTCAGAATGGGATTGAACAGTGGGAATATAAAGGTAAGATGAACAGAGAATAATAAAGACTGCACTGTAGAGCAATTGCTGTGTTTGGTACTTTTTGTTTGCTTTTCAAACTGATTGCTTTTAATTATCCCCCATCCCTCCAAAAAGGACTATACTTAATGTCCAGTGTTGGGATTGTCCTACTTGCCTTAAGTAAAACAGTAAAATGTTTCTGTGAACATTCCTAGAATGGTATGACTTAAGGTATTAAAATACAGTGTATGGACTAAAGCAGCAACATTGTATAAAACAAAACAAAAGCAATTCTAAAATACCTTGACATTCAATTTATACTTGCTGAAGACTACTTATTTTATAATACTATAATGGATATTAAGGGTTTTATCAGCCTACATTAGGTTCTGGCCAACTTTCTATACAAATGGAAATGCAGAAAATAGTTAAAGCATGGTTGATTGATATTCTATACAACATTGGTCACCCAAGCAACTACTTAAAATTTGGCAAATTGTAAAGCTATCTTCTAATCATGATATGCTATGGAAAAAGAGTCTAAAAAATACTTCTGCATTAGTAAGGGAAAATGGAAAAGGTCTTAAGGCCCAAGTAAAACATGAGAAACTATCATGTGGGAATATTACTATATATTTGCCATTCATGCATTATTTACTTTAACAAAATATGTAAACAACTTACCAAAACCAGGAAAACTTTTGAGACTGGATTTGAGGCAGATTTTCTCTAGTCTGAGGTAGCTGTATCGAAGCAGGCAATTCCACAGAAACATCCAATCCACTCTTGTCCGGTGGTTCATAATAATAACACTTCTTTCCCCAGGAACAAAGGCATCGCCTGTTATAATCACTTTTACATAAAATATGGTCTCCAGCAATGCCTAAGAAAAACAATCAATTCAAAATTATGATTTCATGCCAAAAAGAATCACAAATCAACAGGACAGCTTTGAAAGTTCTGTGTTGAACTTTATATGTGATTTAAAAAGAAAAGCAAGTTATACAGAAGATTCAGTTTCATATACAACCTTTTTCCGTTTTACAGCATATATGGAAATGCTAATTATATTTAGTATTTTTCAAATTCAGAATAAAAAAAGGAAATGTAGGTGATACAAAAAACTAAAAAAACTCAACATCTGTTAATATAATAAAATAACTTCTTAAGGACAGATCAAAAGCAGGTATTTATCTTCATAACTTGCATAACACTACAGACAACTTAAATCTAATGAGGACAGACAGCTTCTTCTAAGAGAAAAAAATATTTGATAGGACAGAGCCTTAGAATATATTCATCTCAGCCCCTTGCAATAGCTATCATCTTGATCAAGCTACTTAACTTGAACTTCAGTTTCCTAACCTATAAATCTTACTTTCCTCTACTGAATGTTTTGGGGTAATTGTCTACTAGCTATGACACCACATTAGGAAGGCATTATGAACTTCAAAGTATTGGGCTCATAAGATCATAACATAGAGCTGGAAGGGAACCTCAGAAATCATATAGTCCAACTGCTTCATTCTACACAGGAGAAAAATGAGGCCTATAAAGATAAGATGACTTGTTCAAGGTCACACAAACACGGCCAAAATCAATACGTGAACTCAAGTTCTGAAACCAGAAATTCAGTCCTATGTCCATGATTAGAAGTCAAATCCAAAAATATTTTAAAACTTGTTTTAACTATTAGTTTTGGCTCTTTTACAAAATTTAGTAAAATTTCTTAACATGCAAAAAAGCAAGTTGTTTATCTTTTGCCCAGTTATAAAGGATTCTATCAGGCAAGGGAAATGACCAATGTCCAAAAAAATAAATAAATAAAGGTAGTATAGTGAAAGCAAAGAGAAGGATCACCTGTGGCTGACATTATTTTCAAGTACTGAGATCACCAAATCAACATGTCAATCAACAAAACAAGACTGAGTGTCTGTGCATCTTTCTTATGCATAGATTTGGTGGTATTACTACTTAGATCTGGTGATATCACTCCTCTGCTCAAAAATCATCAGTGGCTACCGGGTGCCCACCAAATAAAGTTCATGCTCCTTTGCCAGCATTCAAGGACCACAAGAATCTGCTACTACCCTGCCTTTCCAGCATCATTTTTAGTCAACTGCACAATTTTAGTCAAACTGCACAAATCTCTGATCACTGAACATGCTCTCTAGTCTCTGTAACTTCACCAACCAGTTCTATAAATCAGCTATGACTATAATATGCTATTCACCTAATGAATTCCTAACCAACCCATCAGAATGCCTTTCTTCTCTCCCAGATTATTTTCCATATCCCTCCACATTACCATAAGAGAGTCCTCATTTAAAATAAAGACAGATATGGGAGATTAAAATAAAGTATTACTATACTCTTCCACATGACTGTCAAATATATGCCCCCACCCTTAGCCATACTAAACATCTTCAATTTCTTTCGAATGTTTCTCAGATCAATCAATAAGCATTTATTAACCACCTGTTATGTGCCAGGCCCTGGGCTAAGCTAAGCAACAGGGATACAAGTACAAAGTATAAAATGATTCTTATTCAAATTTACATTCTCTTGGGATAGAAAGCCAAGCCAGCCCTTTAGTCCCTTTCCTATAACCAATCTATAGGGGTAGATTCCATTGTTTCTCAAATGTATAACCCTTATAAGTTTCATATAGGACCTGAAAAGCTAGATCAACCTCACTCTCATAACTAGGTACCTAATTTCACCAAGTCTACTTGGATGTTCTAAAGAAAGCACAGTAAAGGGCTTTAAGATTATAAACCTCTAATTTTCATGCCTAGTTTTCAGGTACAAAGTTCATATGACATTTCTGATATACAGGAGTATAATGATCTATTTCTTAGAAAAGCATTTTTTACGGGCAGCTAGGTAGCACAGTGAATAGATCCCTGACCCTAGAGTCAGGAGGACCTGAGTTCAAATCCTGCCTCAGACACTTAACACTTACTAGCTGTGTGACCTTGGTCAAGTCACTTAACCCCAACTGCCCTGCCTTCCCCCCTCCAAAAAGGTAAAAAAAAATTTTTTTTTAATTTATGCCTTCTGCACCTATATTCCAGGAAACTACTACCTCTACTACTAATGGAAATATAGTCAAATAATCAAAATAAAACTAATCAGAAAAATAATAAATCAAATAATCAAATAAAACTAACCAACAAAGTGATTACTTGAGAGAGTAAATCCAACACTGCACCTGTATTGTCCCATCTCCATTCCACCCAAGAACTGGGAGGTGGCATCTTAGTATTTGTTCCACGGGAGAAAAATGTCATGACAAACAGAGTCCATCTGTCTATTAGTGATATTCTGATCTATACTTATTATAATCATTTTGTGTAATTCTGCCTACTTTACTTTGACTTGATCCCTAGTATTCTCTGAACACCTCATGTTCCTCTGAATTTCTCACATTCAAACTGATTATGGCTCAATAATATTCCATTACAATTACATAACCTACAATTTGTTTAACCATTCCCCCTCAGTGACTACTTACTTTGTTTCCAGGTTTTTGCTGCCATAAAAAAATGCTGCTTATGCATATTTTAGTATATAAAAAGTATTATCTTTGACCTCCTTGCAGCATATGTGTACTATAGTGGGATTGCTGGGACAAAGAATATAAACAGTTTAGTGACTTTACTCACAAAATCTCAAACTATTTTCCAGAATGTTTAAAACAACTTATAGCTCCTGAAAGGGTATACTGGTCTGTCTATTTTCCCACAACCCCCACTAATGCATACTATTCTCATGATCTTTAAGATAATTTTCTGTTTCTATGATTTACTCTTTGACCTACTCATTACTCATTATTCAGGAAGTTATTTAGTTTCCAGTTACATGTACAGTTTATGTCTTTTGCTTGAATTTCCTTTACTAAATACAGTTTTTGTTGAATTATGGCTTGAAACATAATAAAACAAAAACCACCAGGCTGCTTGGCCTACCAGATTTGTCTACTATTTGCCAGAGCCCTGAAGGCCAGGACGATTTTAGTACAATAGAAATCCTGAAGAGCTGCAAGCATATCTTAAATGAAGCCACAGGAACGGAACAGTCCACATGAGCTAGTGTGACTGTCACTCCTTCCAACATCACAGGAATAAATCAACACAAGAAGGTTATAGAACTCTTTCACCAGCACAGATTTACATTTCACATTTACTACTGTTAGTACCAGGCAGGGCAACTTCTATTCAATATCATGTATAGGTCAGAATAACAAAAACATGTTATAGTGAAAGACATTTCTATAAAGAGATCCAGAATCTAAATAATTTATATTATAAAAGATTGGATGGGGGCAAGGAAGTACAGTTCTTAAAGGACTAGAAAAAATTTACTGTTTTCTTATTCATTTGACTTACAGCTTCATATGACCATAGATTTAGAGCTGGAAGGGAACTAAGAGGTCCTTGATTCTAACTTCTTCATTTTACAGATGAAGAAACTAAGGCATAGAGAGTTTAAGTGATCTTTCAATCATAGAGGGAGTATCAGGATAGAAGAATTCATTAGTTCAGAAAGAACTTACACAGGATTTGTTTCTTCAGATTAACACAAAAGCTCAACGGGATAGAAATCTTTCACCTACCAAACCACCTTCTTGTTTTAGAGCCCCCTTTTCCAGGGGACTTTATCATTTTATCATATAAATAATTATATAATTTTCTCATTCTGCTTATTCGATAGTGAAGCATAAAGGCATATGTTTCATTTCTTGACATCCTTACCTATTACCCACTGTGTATTTTCTATGTCCAGACAGAGCAGAGAAAGGCAACAGTATGGTTGCAAAACACAGTATACCTATAGCCAGGATTTTCACATATATTTTAAGATATGTTCTACAGAAACATATTATGTGCAACTGGGCCTCAATTGGTCATAAGAAGGTTGTTGACATGATCAGGCCTGTACTTGAGGAAAACCGCTTTAGTAAGCTGAATGGAAGATGGACTGGAGGAGGAGAGACTTGAGACAGGCAGATCCACCAGCAGACTACAGCAATAATCAAGGCATGAGGTAATGAGGGGCTACACAATGAGGGGGTGATAGTATCAGAGGAGAAAAGTGGGTATATGAGAGATGTTGCAAAGATGAAATCAACAAGCCTTGGCACAGACTGGATATAAGGGGTGGCAGAGAGGAGTCTAAGATGACACCTAGAGTTGTGAGCCTAAGGGAGTGGGAAGAGGGTGTTGCCCTCTATAGTAATAGGGTAAATAGAGTATTTAAAGGGAAAGATAATGAGTTGTTTAAAACGTCTACTGGAAATCCTGTTTGAGATGTCTGAAAGGCAACAGGGGATATAAAACCGGAGATCAAGGGAGAGGGTGGGGCAGGATAAGTAGATATGAAAATCAACAGCATAATGATAATAATTAAATCCGTGGGAGCTGATGAGATCGCCAAGTGAAAAGCAGAATGTAGGGAGAAGAGGGCCCAGGACAGAACTCTCAAGGACAACCATGGTTAAAGGGGCGGAATTGGATGGGAATACAGCAAAGGAGACAGAAAAGGAGTGGTCAGATAAAGAAGAGGGAAATCAGAAGGAATGGCGTCCTGAAAACCTAGAAAAAAGAAAGTATCAACTAAGGGTGAACAACAATGTCAAAGACGACAGAGAGGTCAAAGGAAATGAGAACTGAAGAAAGTCTAATGAATTTGGCAACTAAGAAATCATTAACTTTGGAAAGAGCACTTTTGGTGGAATGATAAGGTCAGAAACCAGATTTCAAGAGATAAAGAAAAGAGTAAGAGGAGAGAAAGTGGAAACCCCTATTGTAGATGGCTTTTTCAAGGAGCTTTTGCTACAAATGATAGATGAGATAAAGGATGAAAGTCAGCTTGAACAGAAGGATCAATAGAAGGTTTTTTTTTAAGGATGGAAGAGAGATAGACATGTTTACAGACAGTAGAAAATAAATCAGTAGACAGCGAAAGATTGAAAATAAGTGATAGGGAGAGCTAGGTGGTGCAGTGAATGTCAGGAGGACCTGAGTTCAAATCCAATCTCAGACACCTGATACTTACTAGCCGGGTAACCTTAGGTAAGTCACTTAACCCCAATTGCCTTGCCTTCCTCCCTCAAAAAAAAAAAAAAAGAAAAAGAAAAGAAGTAATAGAGTGAAGCTGACAGAAGTGGCAAGCAATCTGGTAGAATGAGATCAAATGGGATCACTTGAACAGGTAGAGTGGTTAGCTTTGGTAAGAAGTAAAGTTACTTCATTACATGAGACGGAGATGAAGGAGAAAATGGCAGAAAACATCTGAGTGATAGGAGATAAGAAAGAGGGAAGGAGAAGGAGTTCATAGAGAGTGGCCTCATTTTTTTTGATAAAAAATGAAGCAAAGATCTCAGCTGAGAGGTTGAGGGGTAGAGGAGCCATGGAAGGTTTGAGGAGGAATGACAAGATCTGGAACCACCACTGTGGAGTGTAGGATAGTAAACTGATTAGAGAGATAGAGTAAGACTGCATAGCAATAGAGAGGGCCCAGTTCAGGTTATGCCACATAGATTTGTCATGGACCAGGTCAGAATGGTTACGTGATTGTCTCCACCTTCATTCAGCAGCATCTGTAGAGGAGAGAAGGCAGAGAATGATGCAAGAAACTGGGGCAAAGTCCCAGCAGAAAATAAGAAGTTCATAAGATAGGCATCCATCATCAGGATACTCTACAAGTATGACTCAGCAGATGGACGGAGTATAGCATCTGATATAAGACAACTAGTAAGAGTCAGCTAGGTAGACGGTTTGGCAGCAGGTGGTTAAGAACTAGGCACAGGAACTCAGACACAGGTATTTGGTCTTTAAGAAGATTGGAGCAGAGCCAGGTGGCATAGCGGACAGAGTACTGGCCCTGGAGTCAGGAGAACCTGAGCGCAATTCTGGCCCCAGACACTTACTAGCTGTGATCCTGGGCGAGTCATTTAATTCTGATTTGTCTCAAAAAAAAAAAAAGACTACTAAACTGAAAGAGCAGGAGAATGCTGCTGAAATTATGTCAATGAAGCATTTAAAAAAGAACCTGAAACTATTCTTGTAGGAAAGATAGAAAAATGAGGGCAGTAATAAAATTGGATGGATTCTAAACTGGTTGAATGGCTGGGAGTCAAAGAGTAGTGGCTAAGGGTCCGCTGGCAGGAAGTCACCAACAGAACACTATAGGAATCTGTGTTTGGTTCTGGTTTAAATTTTTATCAGTAATTTAGATAAAAACATGAATTACATTCCTCTCCAGGCTGCACTCCTAACTTCCTCTACTATGCTACAGCTCTTAATCCAGGAGCTCACTCAACCCTAGAATTTACACACTGAAAGTACCTTCAGTCCCTGTTCCTTCTGAATGAATTGCTCCTCCCACTTCAGGTAGGTATCCAGGTCAATTAAGTCTCATTCTGGATATTTTTGTCTCTTCATTTGCCACCCCTTCTCTTCCTCCCCCAACTCCAGCTTTTCAGTTTCCTTTTATATGCTGTCTTCCCCCTTCTGAATGTAAGCTCCTTGAGGGCAAAAAAAATAGAAAACTTATTTATTCCCAGCACCTAGAATAGTGTCTGGCACATAGTAAATATCTAATAAATGCATGTATTTATTATCACAAATGAAACCAGACAGTAAATATAAGAAAATTGCACCTAAATGGAATGGTGGTACATAGGTCTTCTTGGAAAGGCAAATAAAGGCATATTTGACTTATGCCAAATCACAGCTGATTTATCATGTGTCCAAAGGCAATGAGAAATACAATTTCATGATGATGATGAAAGGATTACCACGAAGATAACTTCAGCTTATGTACAAACATGCTATAGAAGATATAAGAAGGCTGAGACATTCTGTGAAAAACCTAACAAGACCTTCCAAATTCAAACTATATTTTCATACTCTGCCTCTTGGAATCCCTAGTCAGTCTCAGAGCTCAACTCAAATACCCAATCCTACATGAGGCCTTTCCTGCTCTCTACCACTGCTAGCATCACCCCTCAAAATTATCTTGCATGTATTTTATATACATTTTACATACTTACATGGTAAAACCTCCTACAGAACGTAAACTCCTTCAAAGTGATGAATGTTTTATTTTTGTTGCTGTTGTAACTAACCGCAGAGCCTATCAAAGTGCTTGTCAAATAACAGAGATCTAATATGTGCTTACTGAATGTTGGATAGATATTCAGTGACTTCCATATAAACATAAGGGTTTGCAGAGGATGGCAAAAAATATTCTGGAAAACACAGCAGAGGAGTAAGAAATGAATAGGGGTAAAAGCTTGTGCAAGTTATGGTTGTTGTCTTCAATTATAAAGGGATGTCTTTAAGAAGAAGGTTCTTACAAGGGCATTGGCCACATTGTGGATGATGCCTAGTGCAGAGTTCCAAAGGATGAAGAATTTCCCCATGGATGAAAAGGGCTCCCAGATGGTCCTGCCTGAGGGTGACATTGTACCGATTGCATCAAGCCCTGAAATACTGCAGAGTCTCCCAAAGGAGATCTATAATCGTTCAAAAGAGTTCTGCCCAACTATATAGTATAACAAATGTCTAATATTTAGGCTCTGATACAATCATTCCCTGCCTTCTCTCCTCCACAGATGCTGCTGAATGAAGGTAGAGACAATCACGTAACTATTCTGACCTGGTCCATGACAAATTTATGTGACATAATCTCAACTGGGCCCTCTCTATAGCTATGCAATCTTATTCTATCTCTCTAATCAGTTTACTATCCTACACTCCACAGCGGTGGTTCCAGATCTTGTCATTCCTCCTCAAACCTTCCATGGCTCCTCTACCCCTCAACCTCTCAGCTGAGATCTTTGCTTCATTTTTTACCAAAAAAAATGAGGCCACTCTCTGTGAACTCCTTCTCCTCTCCTCCTTCACATCTCCTATCACTCAGATGTTTTCTGCCACTTTCTTCTCCTTCATCTCTGTCTCACGTAATGAAGTAACTTTACTTCTTATCAAAGCTAACCACATCTGATACATCTAATTTTATTATTGCCCTCTGATACAACTGGACAACTGCCTTTCTAATAGAAACTGCCCATCTAATAGACAGTTATCCACCCTATACACTGAGGGAAATGGATGGCATAGTGAACAAAGCACTAAGCCTGGGTCAGGACGACCTGAGTTCAAATCCAGCCTCTGATACTTACTACTTTTGTGACTGGGCAAGTCACCTAACCTCTGTCAGCTTCAGTTTCCTAACTGAAAAATGGGCATACTAATAGCACCCACTCCTCTGGGTCATTGTGAGGTTCAAATAAGAGAATATCTGTAATGTGCTTAGCACAATGTCTGGCAAAAGTAGGTGCCATTTAAATGCTAACTATTATTATTAATTGATAAAACTAGTCTATCAACATATCTACAGCCACAGTGTACAGTTTAATAGTCACTCCAGATAGACAATGAACTGAGTCCCAAATTAAACAGAAGGAAAACAAGCTGAGTTGCTTTTAAGAAAGTGCTTTTTTAATAACCCTAAACTTTTCCTAAAGACAAAGGTCCACCTTTTAAACAGCAATATTCTCCTGGTAATATTTAAACAGTAATATTCTCCTGGTATGGCCTAAAGTCCTGGAATACAAGTCTCCAGAGATCTGAAGCTGAGGGTCACCCAAAAGGACAGTGGTGGAAGGAAACATGGTGGATATGAATAAATATTCAACAAAGAATTGTACAGGAAAAGTGGAATAAGAGAGGGCACCAAAGAGATATATGACAGAAGATGAGAATGACAGAAAGTCAATAGACAAAGACAGATGTAGATCTGAACCATGTATTGTCTCTGGGAGTGTTCACCAATCCTTCTCATAGTTTATCATAGGATTTAGAACTGGAATGGACCCAAAGATCTCCTTCACTTTGCATATAAGGAAGCTAAGGTCCCGAGGTTCCATGACTTGCCCAATATCACATAGGTTTTAATAAGCACAAGATCTTATTAGATCTATAATCCAGGTGCTCCAATTTAAAATCTCATATTTTTTCCATTACACTCTTTTGCCTCTACATCTGCAATCTACTATAGCAACATGATTCATCTCTTTGCTCATCAGGAGATAAGGAAGGCTGCCTGCTACCTAGCTTATAAAAAGGTTTTAGGAAACGGCAAAAGGCATTATTACTACCCTATAAGGACTCTGCAGTCCAGACTCCAATCTTTCCACATCAAGATGATTTCACTAGACCCAACTGTCGTTAGCTGATTCCAAGAGAAAATTCTGGGTGTTTCCGAAGAAGCAATCACTCTGGTTAAGTACTAGAAGTAAGGATTGTACTAACAGAGTCAAAGATAAGAGCAGCAGTATAGTACTAAAAACAGTCATTTAAATGAAAAACCAGGAAGCAGGCAGTTCAGGATCATAAGGAAATTAGCTGGGGTTAAACTGACTTTACATATGTAGACACTCTGAAAACTAACTTTAAAAACTAATAGCTAGTAGGTAACAACCTTTAATAGTTCCTGAATCTTGTTATCAGAATGAGTTAAGTAAATCATATGAAGAGTTGAAGTAAATGAACAATCAGATACTAGTAATCCGTTTTTTCACCTCTTGACCTTAAAGGAGCACTAAAAGCTTAAGAAAGAGTTAATGAAGAGCATTTTAAACTCCATTTTAACAAGAGCAATTTTTAACTCCAATATAACTTTCAGATATTTTAGGTTTTTTTAAAAGATGTCATTTTCCTCTCTGGTTTTCATTTTTCCCTTTAGTTTCTAAAGTAATTCTCTCAGACAATTAATTGTTACATGATGAGATTTTCTGAAGTCTCTTCAACACCTAAAACGTGACTAAAACAATATAAAGGAGATGCAAGTAAATTATATGACCATGTAGCTTAATTATTTTAATTCACTCTAGGATTAGCAAACTGATGCTATCTCTTGTTAACTTTTGTACTAACATCTTTTTAGTTTCTCCACTTTCCATGCTGTAAAACAAATGAGGCTATGGAATGTGAGAATACAGTCTAATCACTTTTCTCAAACCAGAAGAGTATGTTCTGTGCCTAAACAATACACACTTATTAACTTCCCTTCAAATAAAAATTTCAACTTGCTTTTCAAAGGAATAAGAGTTGAGCCGGTGTTTCCACCAATGTATGGAACTCCTACTGGGAAAACTTTCTCCACTGATTCAGGTCCTTGTAGTTTTACAGAGGCCTGCCTAGAATGGAGGTGTTAAATACAAAGGCAGTAAGGCAGCAACACTCTCCAGAACGAGGTTAATATACAATTGGGAGATATTCAACAAAATAAAAATACCATGAAACAGAGATAATGTTAATATTCGGTTTTCTAAGTCAATATGTGGTCCCAGCAATCCTTATGTACAGCTTAGCAGCCCCCATTTCTATTTCAGTTTGAAACCATTGGCCTAGAGCACTGGGAAGTTAACCGACCTGCCCCAAGGTCAAACAGCCCACAAGTGTCAGAGGGAGGGCTGAACTCTGGTCTTTTCTGCTTTAAGACTCTCTATAAAGTTAATATTCGAAATTTTAATCATTTTAATTTCTTTTCTCAATGTTTAACTTACCACTGGAAGTGTGAGCCAGGTTGCTACAAGGCGATTGCTGATCCAGCGATACCAGGATGGCATTATAAACATCAAAGGTATAAAAGGAGTCAACATGAAAATACATCCAAAAAAGCTTGCCAAAAAGAGTGTAACCATAAAGTATATCCCCTTCAATGATAACATGGCTCTGAAAGACATTAAAATCAATATTTTGTTAACATACATTCAATCTCTCTAATCTCACCTTCAATCTAATTTGTATACTCTATTCTTTGATCATTGCCCAAGTATGAGTTATGTTACTCAGATCATCTAAGAACAACAGATGGTAACATTATGAAATGCAAAATGGATAATTTTGATTACATTAAATTGGAAAGTTTTTTTGCAGAAAGCCAATGCAACCAAGACTACGAGGAAAGCAGAAAAGCAGAATTTTTTACAACCAGTATCTCTGATAAAGGCCTCATTTCTAAACTATATTAAGAACTGAATCAAATTCATAACAATATAATTCATTGAGGGGCAGAGCGAAGATGGCGGCGTAGGAGCAGCAAGGTACCGCAGCTCCCACAAAGCCACCTCAAATACCCATAAAATATGACTCTAAACAAACTTTAGGGCTCTAAAACTCACACAAATACACCTCCTCCTGAAGGCAGCTCGGCAGGAAGAGATCATCTCAGCACTGGGAGCTGAAACCAGCCCAGCCTGAAACTGCAGCCAGGACCAGCCACAGCTGGAGTTTCAGGAGAGTGGATCAGTGGCAGCTCTGGCAGTTTCCAGAATTATCAAGCCATAAGGAACAAGGACTGAGTGAAAGGTCAGTGGATCTCAGCTAAACTTGAGGGAGAAAAGTGGTCTGGCCAAACTGCCTCCAGGGTAAGGAAGTTGCAGAAGCAGCGGCCCTGCAACTGCCTCCACGTGGCTGCTTCAGAGCTCCCAGCCTGCAGACTACAAGGGGGCCAAGCGCTCTTGCATTGAGCAACCTGGATCCGGATTGTGGTCTTGGGTGGTGGTCCTGGGGTGTGTTTTCAGTGAGCCAAAGCTAGTGGGGGCTGCAAAAAAATGACAGCCCCCTAACAGCTCCAGCAGCTGGGAAAACCCCAGCGATTTGGGACAGAGCTTTCCCCTCTGGAAGCAGAGTTCCACAGAACTAAAAAGTCACTGACTGGCCAACATGAACACGCAAAGGAAGCAAAGTGAGAACAGCAACCAAACCCTAGATTCCTTCTTTGAGGACAAGAAGGATTAAACCATGGAACGGGAGGAAGACAACACAGCAAGAATTCCCACACCAAAACCTTCCAAGAAACATGAGGACTGCCTAAAAGCCATAGATCAGCTTAAGAAGGATTTTGAAAACAAAATGAGAGAAGTGGAGAAAAAATTGGGAAGAGAAATAAGAATGATGCAAGAAAATCATGAAAAGAGAGTCAACAATCT
>CM053581.1:180668583-180704447 GCA_028627135.1 Pseudochirops cupreus | reverse complement strand
CTGGGGTAAGGAGATCCATCTCGCCCTACTGGAAAGTCAGTGGGGTGATGGGGGAGGATATAGGAGAGAGCAGATTGGGGGAGGGGGAATACAGTGGGATTGCTGTTTTGGGGTGGTGGGTAGGGGAAATATGGGGAAAAAATTTGTAACTTAAAATCTTATGGAAATGAATGATGTAAACTAAAAATAAACAAAAGTTAATTTAAAAAAACCAATAAGCAAAAGTCACTGTGACAAATATATAACCTAAATGAGTCTATTAAAATGCCACATTTCTATAGTACTGAAGGTATCATTTAAATATTTAAAATATTCTACTTCTAATTTACTTTCCCTACCCCATGACCCATTTTCCCTCCAAGAATTGTAAAGACATAAGGTCTTTTTAAAAATTAAATAAAGTTGAAGAAAAATAGTGTAAATTCCCTTTATTGGAAAAAAGATGGCTCACTCACTAGTATACTCCTTAAATGAGTTCCAAATACTCTTATAAATATTAACCTTGAATCTTTCTAGTTAGTTTGAACTTACTCAACTAAGACGGGATTAAAGCAGAAAAAGCAAGCCACAAATGGAAAACATCTGCTGATGATTTCTGAAGTTAATATTTTCCATTGGTGGTAGATATCTGCTTATCACAATACTCTTTGTGGAAAATGTTCAAGTACTCATTTCTGAAAGACCAGACTGGCTTAAGTGGAATTATTATCAAAAACCACTTACACCACATAGCAGTCTGTTAATGTTTAGAGAATTTAATTAGTAAGGCTTAAAGAATTCTCTGCTTAAAATTATAGTGAAAAAATAAAATAAAATAAAACCACAAGCATAGTACATATGGTGGCCTGAAAGAGGAGTTTTAGTCCAGAAAGTCACCAAACTCCTTCCTGGCCACTCCTCCTTATATACTGTCTCTTCCATTAGAATTTAAACTCATTGAGATCAGATCATCTCATTTCAGTACTTGTACTTGAGGCATAGTAATTGACACATAATAAGAAATTAAATATCCTTCATTCATTCATTCAGCAAGGAGACCAAAAGAAGCCAGAAGCTTCATGAACCATCAAACACTTGATGTGCCTGCCAAAGCCAACACTGTTTAGAATATAAACTCATTTACAAAAGTTTACAGAGAATGAAGAAAATTAAAAGCAGTACTGCCTCAGAAAACAATTGAGAAGCAGTGAAGGAGCAAAATCATTTATAGAAAGCTTGGCAAGAGATCCATTTAAACCAGACAATTCCCAGAGCATTTAAAGATTAAACTAGGAGAAGGATAATAAATGAAAGATAGGAAAAGGGCAGCCCAAATTTCTACAACAAGCTCTTTTCTACATCAATAAACAGTGAAGCCATCACATTTGAAATCTAACATCACAGACTCTGATGTACTACATGAGGAAGAAGAAATGAAACAGAAAAAACAAAGACAGGAAGAGTAGCCGAACCAGACAGTAAGACTGTGCAGGAGGCAAAACAATTCTGAGGGTAATTAGGGATAGGGAGAACCAGAAGAACAGAATGTACAGTCCGACTAGTTGAAAAGTGAATGAGAAGGAATGGCCAAAGAATCCTGATGGAGACTTAAGATTATTGAAAAGTTAAGATATTTTATTCAAATATATTTATTTAAATCCAAATAGCTGCAGTCAATCTAATTGGCTACACTAGTGTTTAATATTAGTTTTATAACAAATCATTTAATTTTTTTGAAGGGGGAGGCAATTAGGACTAAGTGACTTGTCCAGGGCCACACAGCTAGTAAGTATCCGAGGCCACATTTGAACTCAGGTCCTCCTAACTCCAGGGCCATTGCTCTATCCACTGGTCCACCTAGCTGCCCCCAAATCATTTAATTTTTAAAAGATAATATAATATAAATTTATATTATCTGTGTTAAAGCCAAGAAAAAAGATTATCAGAAATCATAATCCCAAAACTGGATCAAAAAGCAAAACTGGGCTAAAAATTGTTTTTAAAAAACATGTCAGAAGTTTAAAAATCCAAACATGTTAGATCCTCCAAAGCAATCACCCCGTAAATGTATTCTAAGAATACGTCCATTTCTGAAAATAAGTATCGTAAGAATTCCAATGTCAGAAATGCCTTCAGAACTTGTGACACATTCTTTTGAATGTCTTTAGTCTAATGAACTATGCAAAAGAATGCTGAACAAATTTGCCTGGTTAAAAGGCATTTGGGGCAAAGGGGTCTGGAATAAAGCAATGAGAGTACGCAGAATACAGAAAAACTTAAAGAAACTGGCTTACACAGAATATTATCAAGTAACTATTTACTTAATGCCTACAAAGATCACCCTTAAAAAGATCTCCTGTTAGCCTCAATTAACTAAACCTTGTCCTCAATGAATTTAAGAGTCTTTGTTGTGAAAATAAAATAGAAATAAAAAAGATAAGTCAAAAAAGTATACAAGCAAGTGTTAAATTATTTCATATGGAATATGAGTATCAAAAAACTTCAGGGAAGACAGCAAGGGGAGCTAAAGTAGTCAGGGGGAAACAGAACAAAAGAAGCTTAAACCTCAGTTAAGATTTTAAAGGATTTGAAGATAGAGAACTGGAAGGGAAGAAAGGCAGAGAGAGGAGAGACTTAGATAAATGACCACTGTAGAAGGTAATGAGGAAACCACTGAGACTAAAAGAGACTGTTGCAAAGTAATACGAAATAAAATAAGAAAGTAAGGTTGGATTCATAAAATGAGGTTGTCTCAGATTACAGAAAGTCTTGAATTCCAGGCAGAAGATTTGACTTAAAGAAGTAGCTAATACTAAAAGTCATCAAGTTGTGAGTGACATGGCTGAAAGAGAAAGGGCATTATATGAGTTCAAATGGTTGTGTGGCATTCTAATGGGGGCTCTCCGAGATGTACCACAGGAGGATTATCACTGCGCCCTATGCTTTAAATTGATATGTAGCAAGTCTTCTCAAGGCTGAGAAAAGAAGTACTATGAGAATTTACTACAGCACACAACTTCAAGCATATTGGGGACAGTTAGCTACTGATAACTGCAGGGGTAACTGCTTATGCTGTTGACTATGTGTTTTTATGTTTTACTCTAACAGCTATGTAAAGTCAGCCAGCTGATGGAGAGAGACAGACAGAGAAACAGAGAAATAGAAAGAAGGAAAAAAAGGAAGGAAGGGAGAAAGGAATGGAGGGAGAAAGAGAGGAGAGAGAGGGAGAGAGAGAGAAAGAAAGAAAGAAAGAAGGAAAGAAAGAAAAAGGAAGGAAGGAAGAAAAGAAGAAAAGAAAGAAGGGGAGGTAGGAAGAAAAAGAAAGAGTCACAGAAGCATTAATGACTGGAAGATTCCAAACTTCCAGGTATTCAAGTCAAATGCTCTGAACGACATGGCAATTTTCATATTCGATTTATTTATACTATTTTTGTACCCCTTGTTAAAAAAAATGACTGCTTGAATAGGGCAGTCTTGCAAATAAATAAAAATGTTTATCATTCCTCCCCTCTTCTCCCAAAAAAGGCACAGAAGAGAATAGAAAGAAGTCAGAGGAAATAGACAGCTCTGAAAGTTATAAGCTGAATTTATTTTATACTTAAAATGAAAATCAAGTTGTACATAAAAAGACATTTGATAGTTTCACACTGTTGCTATTGTTACTCAGTTGTTTCAGTTGTGTCCAACTCTTTGTGACCCCAATGGGGTTTTCTTGCCAAAAAACCACGAAATGGTTTGCCATTTCCTTCTCCAGCTCATTTTACAGGTGAAGGAACTGAGGCAAGCAGGGTTAAGTGACTTGTCTGGATTTGAACTCGGGTCTTACTGCCTCCTGTCCAGAATTCCACCACAGTAAATGCTAATTTTAACATGACAGGTAACACAGTACATTTTCATTTTCAAAAGGCAAATAAAAATCATAGAAACTATTTGGTTTGAAAAAGTGCACACATGCAATCGCCAAATTTAAACCCTGTTTAGACACAACAAACATGAGAAACTTGAATGGATTTCTATGTGTTTCAAGGTGAAATATTAATTGCATAATTTGTAACATGTAATTTACCTTCTTAAAAAACTTATGCATTTCATTTTTCAATTTAATACAATAATGATACTAGCAGTTGACAAAGATTACCACACACCACATTAAATTTTAGGCATTTAAAAATAAGTCTAAAAGATGGAGTTCATTTCATCAAAATCTCTATTTATAATTGTAACAAGGCTTCCACACAAACCTGAGGCAATTATGAGGGAGACAGACTCCTGATAGCTGAGAACACTAACTCCAACATTCGGGAACTGCCAGCAAGTGCTTATAGCTGGTTCCAGAGGATCTTGGGAGAGACAAGGACAAAGAGCCTCCTGGGAGGTGGAGGAAAGGGGAAGGCTTTGGATTATTGCAGCCCTTTGAAACTTGGACAAGTACGGAAACTGGCTTCTGCCATATTCCTCATCTACACAGCTTAAAATTCTAATGACTGCTGACCAGCTGGTGAGACTTTTCTGTTGGTTTAAGCTGAGGCCTCATTTCTCTCCTACCTGAAGAACTCATTAACTTTTCATATTTCCTGGAATATTCTAATCCGTGCAACTTCCCAAATTTCTATTTGCTACTTTGTTTGAATTTCAATATTCACTATTTCTAATGGTCTATGGCATGACTAGTATGTGGTAAGGTGGAGTTACACTAGCAAATGTAAGCTAAGTGCTAATCTCTCTCTTAAAGAGCAATCAAAGAAACAGCTTTCCTTCTGAATTCTGACTCATATCCCTAGACCAGAATGATATTTGAGGAGTGACAGGAAGAGTAATTCTAGGGTTTGTAGGGATGTTGAAAGGATAAATGAGATAATATTTGTTTTTAAAAAGCATTGCCTAATTGAGGACTATGCTTGTATTTGCTGTCTAGTCTTCAAGAGGAAGGTGAGGGGGGAGGGAATAAGCATTATATTTACCTCTAGTCCAATATTCCTCTTGAGACTAGACAACAAATATAGTTACTTTAGACGTCAGTCCTGGATCCTGCCTCCCCCTCCCCTCTCCCATTCTATTATTTCTCCACAAACCAATGGGCTGTTACTATAAGCACAGTCCTCCTACTTTTATTTATAGGTATTAGAGTTAATATTTATCTAACACTTTAAAGTTTGTGAATTGGCATGTGTGTGTGTATATATATATATGTATATATATATATATGTATGTATGTATGTATGTATTCTCTTCTTTGATCCTTAAAACAACCTTGTGAAATATGCTTTATTATCTTCATTTTAGAAAAATACTGTGGCTGGAAGAGAGAAAGATAAAAAAAAAACAACTATAGCTGAGAGAGGAAAAGTGACTTACTCATGGTCACACAGCTAATAAGGTCTAGTAGGGCAGGATTTGGACTTGTTTTCTCTACCTACTCTGTAACTCTATTCAAGTGAATTGATCCTGGGCCCTGGACCTTAACTTTCTCCATTTTTCAGAGAAGAAACTATCTATAAGACAGATAGCTAGATTAGCCAGCCAGACAGACGCAGACAAAGCTAGATTAGATAGATTAGACTGATAGATCAGAGAAATCCAGACACACAGAGAAATATACCCGTCACAGATTGTAATAAAAGTCACCTTTTAGAGAGCCGATATGGTATAATGCAGGGGTGGGGAACCTGTGTCCTCCACATGTGGCCTTCTAGACCTTGGGAGCCTTTTGACTGAGTCCAGATTCTACTGAACAAGGTTATGTTCTGTGAAGTTTGAATTCAGTCAAAGGGCCACACTTGAGGACCTAGAGAGTCACATGTGGCCTTGAGGCCACAGGTTCCCCACCCCTGGAATGGATATTGAGTCAACTTCCTTAGCAAGAAGCCTGGGATTCCGATCTTGCCTCAGATATACAGTGGCTGTGTATCCCTCGGCAGATCACTGAGCCTCTTGGTGCCCCCTGCACTAGTGGAAGATGTATCCTCTTTTTGAGGGCATCCCCCAAACCAAAGACTTCAAAAGTCTGGGCCAAAAGAAATCAACTCTTCAGTGAAGGTATCACATTTAGCATCAATGAATACAGTTATAGGATTCAGAACTAAGGAGATTTTCGTTTAACCTAAAAGAATAAGAACACACTGGTATCCAGAAAATGATCAGTGACTTGCCAGGTGGCTATTCCCACAGGTAGTTAAAAAAAGTCCAGAATTAAAACCAATTCCATCCTATAAGCATTTATTAAACACTTACTATATGCAAGGTACTAAGTTATTTACAAAGACAAAAATGAAAACCAGTGCTTGCCCTCAAGGAACACACATTTTTACTGGAAGTGCTTCAGAGACTAATCAGCTTTATTTTAGTTCCTACTAAGACACTCCTTAGATACACAGTACCAGCGAAGTGTTCATGAGAACAAGTTTTACTCCAGGAATAAAGTACTTAAATGTCATCAATAATTATGGGGGATGAGGGGAGGGAGAGAGTAAGCGTGGGTTGTAAGGGTGAGTTGAGAAGTAAGTCCATTCTATCCTAGCAACAAGGAGAAAGAAAGCATTTAGCATCCATAATGGGCAGGGTATGTTGGGGTTAGAGGAAAAAAGATCTAATTGTAACTAAGCAGGAATGGCTGGAACAGACAATGATGTTGCCACTCTCAGGGTAACTACTGAAGTTTCCCAGGGTGCCCCAGTTTTGGCATATCAATTTCAGATTTCACAACCAAAAAAACTATTCAGCCACCATTCTCCAAAGTACAAACAGCAAATGGTACCAAGAAAGTACCCTAAAGAAGGCTAAACAAACTGAAAGCTAACAAAAAGAAGAAAAGGACTGTTTCTATATATCTCAGATAATTTTTAGCACCCTTCAGAATGCAAAGAATCTAGTTTAGTGACTCAAGGTCTGGTAAAACAATAACATCTATCAAGATAGAGACTTCCCAGATCCAACAGGAAGAATGCTAAAGAGCCATGGAGGGACATCTGAATTCTAGGTTTGGAGAAATTACTCTACCCTGAACTTGTTTCATTTTCAAAGTGGTTTTCATAGCAACTACTTTGACAATCTCAGAATCATAAAATGTTAGCACTTGAAGCTCTAGGTGTCCCAGGCACCAATATTAAGTAGAGGGCATGATTTCTTCTCCTGGCAGGTCTCCAGCTGACCTCATACTCCCTATAGAAAGCCATCATTCCCACTAATCCTTCCTCAGGAACTACCCCTGGAATCTCAGTTGCATACTTCTCCTAGGGCCTGCCTTCTGCCACACAGGAAGGTTGATGGTGATGAGGTCAATACTGGGCCAAGTTATGGTAATAAGGCCCAGGCTACCTAAGAGAAGGGCCTCTCCCTGCCACCCCAACTACACTGATCTGGGGCAAACTGTCCAGGGGACCCATATTATGTCTTTCACAATGGAGACCCATCACAGTTCTCCTGATCACAAAGGAGTAGCTCCAATTCTGTCTCTGTCCTCCAATGAGCTTTATATCCCAAGATCATTCTCCTGACAGTGCTGTGTGTCCTGGGAATACCTTTCCTCTGCCCCCAAGTGAATTTATCCCAGGTCCTGGCACTCCTAAAGGAGGAGAGAGGAGAATAAAGGGAGAAGGAAGAGAACAAAACTAGAGAAGAAGAATTAGCATTTACATAGCACACCTACTATATTCCGTGCACTTTACAAATATTATGTCATTTGATCCTCACAGTAACCCTGCAAGGTAGGTGCTATTACTGTTCCCACTTTACAGCTGAGGAAACTGAGACAAAAAGAGATTAAGTGATTTGCCCAAGGTCTTCCTGACTACAGGCCGAGATCTCTCTCTCCTATGCCATCTAGCTGGAATTAGGAAACTGAAAACCAAAGAAGTATAACAACTCACTCAAGGTCCTACAAATGATCAATAGCAGGTTTCCCAGCTCCTAATATAATGTTCTTTTCACGTCCTAACGCTCAACCTGAAATCAATTCAAATAGCAGCATGTCCACCTGAAGTCCTAACACAATTGTTGGTTTTTCAGGTTCCAGTTCTTTCATACCACACCAAGTTTCAGTCTGTTTTACTGCTGAAACCACATCACATTTAGAGTGGAAACATTTCAAGATCTATTAATTTTTAAAAGATTCTCTATAAATATATATCTACATACACACACATATCCATAACATACACACACTATATTTATCTTAGATGTTTCCCAAATTAGAATTTATTTAAAAGTCTGGTTCCCAATGACACGTAAAAGCTTTGCAGTCTACTACCCACGATGTGATACAACTACAAGCAGTTAAAAGTGGATTTTAAAAAATACTTACTTACAAATTAATGAACAAGTTGTGTTCTAAAAGTTCTTGAGAAATCCTTTTATTTCAAACTAAGAAAATATTTTCCCATAAAAAATAGTGTTATAAATTGGCAGTTAGGTTTCTGGGTCAGTCTATAATGTTCATTTAAGTCATAATTGTTCCTTCTATATAATTTAAATATAGTAGGTTGGAATCTAATCATTAAGTCTAACACCAACAAACAGTGCTCTATATATTAGTCCATTAATAAGTGTTTATTAAACTGACCAATGTCTCTGTGAAAAAAAAGTTGAGATTTTCCAAATATCCCTCACTACCCAATGGAGAATCTGGTACTCTTCCACCTCTCATCAAAATAGTAGTTTAAAGTTCCAGTAGCCTTGAGCAAAGACACCATAACAAGGATCCTAGACCTGGGCCTTTCTGCTTTTCCATCAAATGCCACCATTCATTTAAAAATGGGGAAGCAATCAGGGAGGAAATAACAAACAAGGAACTCTATTTAAGAGCTCTCATAGCTGGCAAAAATATCTCACAATAGAAGTTATCTCTTGGAATCACTGGAACACAAATGGAGGTAGAACAGATTATTTTTATATGCTCTCCTTCCACATTTTCATATTCCTTTTCCAGAGCCCTTCCCAATTCTTCTATATACCTGCTTTTGGTACTCCTGAACTGTTCACCTATTTCCTCTTTACTTTTCACCTCCAACTCCCCCCACACCCCCAACCGGAACATAAACCCAGTTGGGTAGGAACAGAATTATGAAGCAAAATAATAGAGAATTAAAGGAGTAAAGGTAGGTTAGAGCCCAATTGTGGAGGACCTTAAAAGCAAAGTTGGAGAATTTCTACTTTATACTAAAGACAAAAGAGCCACTGAAGCAGGAGACAGCAAGGGGATGTGGATAGACCGGTACCACAGGAAAAAATTTGTGGGCAACTGTGGAGTACAGATGGGAGAAACTGAAAACAGGCAGACCAGTTACATCACCATGCTAACAGCCCAGTAAGATCACAGTAGCTTTGGGATTCTACTCCATTCCAAGCTGCCTCTCAGTTTAGAGGGTAGGGCCATGAATGTCACAGCTCCATTTAAGAAGAGAGCTCAGCTCAGACATCTCCCCATTTCTCACCTGGCTGCACTGCTTTCTCCTTTTCTCTCCTCTTTTCTGCTCTCCTCTCTCCACAAGGGACATCAGGCCCTCACCTGAGGATGCTGTACCCAAAGAGAGGTAAATTTTGATGGCTGAAACCTGCCTTGATATCTTGGAGTTTACTGGCTACACTTATTTCTTAAAGACCAAGCCTTATACCGAATTCACTAGGCTCTCATGGATTGGACAATAGGTGCTAGCCAAAGCACCACTTAATGGTAATTTTTCATCTCCCACCCTGGCTCAGAGTGAATGTAAATAATAATTGTTTCTCTTTAGGTCAGAAATCCAGAGGATCTTCCCCTCCCAGTTTGTTTGTTTTTTTTTATTAAAGGAGCCCATCCTTTGGTTCACTTCTTAATCAGTCCTAAAACTCAGTGAGAATTAATTGGGAAAACCTTAGCTTAAAAAGGCCAAAGTCTCCCGCGGTATCCTGAGTCTCCTCCAGTGGTCCTGATCTAAATCTGGCCACTGGAACCAGATGGCTCTGGAGAAGAAAGTGAGGCTGATGACTTTGCACAGGCCTCCCTCACTTAAATCCAATTCATTTGCAAGTCATGGCATAATCTTCTTGATGTCTTGGTACTCTTTGAGAATGGACAAAACACAACCACAACTACTTTGGGACTTCTCAGTTTACCACATTCATCAGGGTTGGGTACCTTCACCCTCCACTCCCTACCCCAAACTCTTCTGTGTTTTGTCTTTCTCTATGAGATTTTAAGCTCCTTGAAGGCAGGGATTGCCCTCCTTTTCTCTTGTTTGTATCCCTGGCACCTAGCACAGAACCTGGCACATAATAGGCATTTAATAAATGTTGAATGACTGTTGATAGCCTGAGTTAAAGATGATATAAATGGACAGAAGAGAATAGAAGTCAGAGGAGGAAGAGGAATCTTGACAAATGACTGGAAAGTAGGGAAAGAAAAGAAGTAAAAATGATTCTAAGGTTAGAAACAAAAGTAACAGAGAGTATAGTTGTCCCCTCAATAGGCAGCTGAAGATATGGCCCTGGAGTTCATCAATAAGAGCATTTAAGAGTGACATAAAGATCTGGTAATCATCTGCAGAACAAGTGAACGCATGAAAGCTGCTGGAATCACTGAGAGGAAGAGGCCAAGAGCACTTACACTTGGAGAGTATAATGATCCAGCCAAGAAAACTGAGACATCAGACAAGTTTTTGTTGTTCAAACATTCCAACTGCGCCTGGGGCTTTGTGATCCCATTTGGGGTTTCCTTGGCTAAGATACTGGAATTGTTTACCATTTCCTTCTCCAGGTCATTTTATAGATGAAGAACTGAGGCAAACAGGTTTAAGAGACTTGCCCAGGGTCATGCAGCTAGTAAGTGTGAAGACAGATTTTAACTCAGGAAGGTAAGTCTTCTTGGCTGGCACTCTATCCACTGGGCCACCTAGATGCCCTCATCAGACAGGTAGGAAAAAAATTAGGCAGGGACCTCTTACCTATTGTATTTGATGTCCTATTAAACTCCTTTCAGCATACATTCATTTTAAAACTTTCATCCTCTGTGACCTTAATGCAACTTCTGACATAGTCAAGCCCTCCTAGCTTCTGAATCCTCCGCTTTTTGCACTTCTGTAACACTGCTTTCTCCTAATTCAAGTAATGTTATAAAAGCCAAGAAAGGGGAGATCCAGAAGATAGGAGGGCTTGACTATGTCAGAAGCTGCATTAAAGTCAAAGAGGATGAAAATTTCTAAATAAATATATGATGAAAGGAACTTTAAAAGACATCAAATTCAGTAGTTAAGATGTCACTCACCACTAACTCCTCCGGAGAGAGTAGTTTCACTAGAAAGATGGGTCTGATGCCAGAATGCAGAGTTGAGAAATGAATGGATAAAGGGCAGCGTAAACAATGCCTAGGATTTTCAAGGAAAAAGATAAGAGGACTACAATACAATAGCTTGAGTACATGTCAGAGACAAATGAATAATTTAGTTTGATTTTAAGAATGGGGGAAACCAGGGCATTATTGAAGGCAGCAATCAATCAACAGGTATTTAGTAAGTGCCTACTATGCACCTGGCATGGTGCTAAGTACAGGGGTGATACAAAATTTAAAATAAAATAGTCTCTCTCCTCAAGAACTTACCTTCTTATTAAAGGAGACATATGTACATAACGTAAAGTATATACGAAATAAATACAAGGTAATTGTGGAGAGGAGATACTAGCAGCTATGAGTTCAAGTATAGAAGTTGATGAATGAACAGGGCTTTGAAAGGAAACTAGAGATTCTAAGAGGGGGAGATAAGGAAGGAGTGCATTTAAAGCAAAGGCAGGAAATGGAATGTCCAGTGTGAGGGACAACAAAAAGGCCAATTTGCTTGGATATGAATGGGAGTAAAGGACAATAATGCTAAAAAGGTAGACTAGAGACAAGCTATAAAGGGCCTTCAATGCTGGGGAGGAGCATGTATTTGGTTCTAGAGGCAAAGGAGAGCTACTGAAGTTTGGATCTGTGCTTCAGGAAAATCCTGTTGGCAGCTATGTGGAGTATTGGCTTGGCAAGGGAAGAGACTTGAGAATGGGAACCAACTAGGAAGCTATCACAATAGTTAAGTGAAAGTTAATGAAAACCTAAACTAAGATTGGTGGCCACATGGGTTGAGAGAAAGAGATGGATACAAGAGATATTATGGAAGTGGAAACAAGAAGACACGACAATGGATACATGTAGGGAGGAGATTGAGGACTCAACAATGAGGCTGTAATTGCAAACGTAGGTGACTAAAAAGATGATGGTACCTTCAAAAGAAATAGGGAGACGCAGAAGTAAGGCAGACTTAAAGTAAAAGATAACAAATTCTCTTGTGGATGGGTTGAGTCTGAAGTATCTACAGTATCTACAGCCAGTCTGAATTATCTAACAGGAGTTGATAATGCCAGATTGGCCCTCAAAATAGAGACAAAGGAAATCCCCTATCCTTGCTCAAATTCAGTTTCCTCACTTGTAAAATGGGAATACTAATAGTACTAATTCTACAGGTTGTTGTGAGGATCAAATGAAGTAATATTTGTAAAGCACTTTGTAAACCTTAAAGTATCATAGAAATTTAACATCTATTGAGTCTCCCCTTAGTTTTATCGAAGTTAAACATTCCCAGTTCCTTCAAATGATCCTCATATGACATGGGCTCAAGGCTCTTCACCATCCCAACTACCTTTTTCTGGATGCTTTCTTACCCCAAATATGGGACTACAGACACATTACTTCAAAAAGGTTGCCTCACTTTTTTTGCCTGTTTGCTCCCCCTCCTTTCCCTCTCAGCCTTGTCCTTTCTGTTTTCAAGATTCCAGGCAAATACATTTATGGCCCATACACTTCATACAGAATTAAACGGTCTGTGGATTAGAAGGAACTGACCAACTATAAAGACATTTAGTTACGTCTATAAAGATAGCAGCACATACTACTACTCTACTGAGCTTTAAGGAAGAAAAAAAAGTAAATGAAGTGGAACTATAAAAGAATGCAACTTAAAAATAGAGAGACCAGGTCAAATAGAAATAGCAAGACTTCTCCCACGTCCTACCTGTAAGTGACACACAAAATTCAAAGGAAGAAGCTTCTGCTGATCCTAAGTTAAGAGTTGTTGCCTTCGCACAAAGATCTCTGTAACACTCCAGTTTAAAAAGAGCGCAATACCCCCCAGCAAGGACAGTAACTGAAGGTAGAAAAAGTTCAAAGTCACCAATAGAAGGGAAAGCCCAGGTGGCCAGAGAAGACACTATACCCTGGGAAAAACCTAGCATTCAAGCTACCTACCTGGGCCATCCTGGAAGTCACGGTCCAGCCCATCAGTCAGTAATTGCACAGTAACTGCCAGTCCCATTCCAGCAGCAACAGAGCCCTAGGGAGCATCCAGAACAGCTACCAAGTGAGCTGCTCCATGCAGCTCAGAAACAAACTGCATCATCCAGCCAAGGAACCAAAACGTAGGGGAAGCAAATCTAGCTGAACTGGTGATCCCTCAGAAACACCATGCAAAAGCCAGGCAAGCCGAACAGGAGAGGGATTCATCCATCTTGGATACCACTCCTGTATCATGAGGACTCTCCAGAGAGAAAGAACATCGAGGACCTGCAGCTTCATATGTGAGTACTCTTGGCCATACCTGCCTTACTACCACAGTACTCGATATTTGTTCCTGCTGTTTTCACTCCCATCTCCTGGACTCTGGAAGTATGCCTCTGGTATAGGAAGGGAAGGAGGGAAGGAGAGAGGGAAGGAAGGAAGGAAGGAAAGAAGAAAGGAAGAAGGGAGGGAGAGAGGCATGGAGAGAGGGAAGGAAGGAAGGAAGGAAAGAAGGGAAGGAAGGAAGGAAGGAAAGAAGGGAGGGAGGAAAGATGGATCTCACCAGCCTATACTCTCATAAGCATTGTTTTGCCACATATTGCCTTTAGTATACCTGTTGAATTGACAAGAAATATATTTTTCTAAAGATTAAATTAAATTTTGACAGCACTGTGGCAAAATAAAGCTTGTAAGCACTGTCACTATAGGATGGTGTAGTCTCCTAAAGTTTACTATCTAGCAGTATACAATAGAAGTCACTAAACTGACCAGACTCTCAGACTCAACAAGCCTTCTGCTAGGATTATATCACAAAAATAACCAAAGAAAGGAAATGTGTACAAAGCCATTCATGGATGTTTTGTTTGTAACAGCAAAAAACCAGAATAAATCCATATGCCCAATGATAGGAGAGTGGCAGAATAATAGCATGTTAACCGAATGGGGTATCATAGCATCATAAAAACATGTGAAAAATATAACAACTGGAAAGGAATTGAAGTGATATATAGCAAAAACAGTAGAACAAAGAAAGAACATGAACACTGTCTATAGGCAAATTTTTTTTTTACAAAGGTAACAGAACTTTCTTTACTAAGTATATCGTATGGGTTATACTTCTATCAGCTAAGCCCAGATGACAGCTAAAAATAGATTTGGAATCAAGAACCTGAGATTCAAATTCCAGACTTGTTACTTATTACCTATGTGACATTAGGCAATTTAACTTAACTTCTCTGACTCTATTTCTGCATCTGTAAAATGACTTCTACAATCCCTTTATACTCTAAAATCTAGCTTCTGCCCCACCACTGGACTGAAACTGGTCTCTTCAACAAAATCAGTCACCTCCTCCTACTTAATAAATTCGAAAGCCCTAGTCCTCCTTTTCTTGACTTCTCTGTAATATTCAATACCACCACACCATGTATCATGAGGATCCTCCCAAAAGAAAGGACATCAAAGCCCTGTGAAATTCAATAAAGAACTGATCACAGCTCTCAGAACTTTTCCTCCACTGGTTTTCCACAGACTAAACTGCTTCCTCTCCTCCATTGGATTAATTTCTAAAACTTTAAATGTGAGTGGTCAGCTGAATGGCACAGTGGATAGAACACCAGACTTAAGAGTCAGAAAGACTTGATCTTTCTGAGTTCAAATCCTTATTGACCCTGGGCAAGTCACTTAACTGTGTATGACTCAGTTTCCTCATCTGGAAAATGAGTGGCAAATCACTCTAGTGTCTTTGCCAAGAAAACCCCAAATGGGTTCATGATGAGTTGGACATGACTGAAAAAGACTGAACAAACAAAAAAATGTGAGTAAAAACCGAGGCTCAGTGCTCAACCATCTGACTTCAAATTCTACACTTTTAGACCTCATTTATTATGATGACTTCAACTACCATCACTATACAGAATCACAAATCCTTAGAACTGGAAAGGACTAAAATATTCCTGATGGAAAATGCTATACATATTCAGAAAAAAGAACTATGGAGTCTGAATACAGATCGAAGCATACTAGTTTCTCTTTTTTTTTTTTGTTTCTTCTTTCTCATGGTTCTTCCCTTTTGTTCTAATTCTTCTTTACAACATGACTAATGTGGAAATATATTTAATATAACTGTACATGTACAGCCAATATCAGATTGCACGAAGTCTTGGGGAGGTAGGAGCTGAGGGCAGGGGAAAAAATTCAGAACTCAAAATCTTATAGAAGTGAAAGTTTAAAACTAAAAATAAGCAAATAAAATAAAGTAAAATTATTTTTTAAAAAGAATTGGAAAGGACTTATGAAAGAATCTAATTAAACTCATTGCCTAAAGTAGGATTCTCACTTGTGACAACTACCAACAAGTCTCCATTTACAGACCAAGAGTATAGCAGAATCTAAGCTGTAAAAAGGTTAACCTTCCCTGAAATCTCTTATCTGCTGAAACAGAAAATTCCATTTGCGCACAATATTTAGGTAGCTAAATCAAGCCAAAATCTGTGTCTCTCCAACTTCCCAATTCTTTTCCTAGCTCTGTCCTAGGGGGTCAAACAGAACAATTCTAATCCTCCTTCTACTAGACAATTCTTCAACTACAGTAAGAGAACTGGTTGAACGAGGTGATTAGAAGATCTCTTTCAGCCCTAAAGTGATGATTTTTTTTGTCACCCAGTAAATCTTCATTTCTTTTGAGTTAATCATCCCTATTCTTCAACTAATTCTTCTCTGATCTGATCTCCCAGTTCCTCTCTGGATACATTCTAGTTTTTCAATGTCTTTCCTAAAATGTCAAATATGATACTACAGATACTTCCGTCTGACCAGGGCAGACTATGTACCTCTCGTTCTAGTTATTAGGCTCTTCAATGAAGCTTAAGATGACACTGGTTTGGTTTTGGTTTTTTTTTTGGCTTCCAAGTCAGAATGCTAACTCATACTGAACTTGTATTCTACTAAAACATTCAAATCTTTTTTTCAAACAAACTGTTACATACCTGTCCTGACCACAATTCCCCTATTCTATACTTGTAAAAATGATTGTTTTATAAAATAAGTGAAAGATTTTACTTGTATCACTATAAAATGTCATCATATTATATTCAGCCCATCACTCTAATATATCAAGATCTTTTTACATCCTATATTTGTGGTTCAATGTATTGCCTATCCCTCCTAATATTGTATCATTTGTAAATCTGGCAGTTATATTAGGTAAACCTTCAACTAATTCATTGATAAAAATCATAAAAAGCAGAGGGGCAAATAAGAGCCCTGGTGTCTCTTGCGGAAAACTCCCAAGTTGATCTGCAGTCATTAATGACTATTCTATACACACAGTCATATAACCGCTTTTGAATTTTCCTATTTATAGTATCATCTAGCCCAGATCTTTTTATCTTGAACATGAAGATGGCTGAGAAATTATGAAATCCTTTACTAAAATTGAGATATGCTATGTCTATGGAATTCCCCAATCAATAGCATTAATTCAGCAATCCTGTCAAAAAAAGAAATGAGGTTAGTCCGGTATAACTTGATACAGCTTTGCAGCTACTATAGGATCAAGGGGTTTATACTGATTACCATTTCCTTTGCTCAATGTTCCCCAAGTATCCTTTAGATTCTAGAATTATGTCAAACTCAAAGTCAAATTCACTGACTTATGAATGCAGACTCTATTTTCCTTCCCCTTTTGAAAATCAGAGTATATGGACCAGCCAGGAGAGCACAGTGGAAATGGGTAGTGCAGACTGGCTCCCTCACAGAGCAGTAAGTCTGTCACTCTGATCTGGGGGAATGGGGAGGGGAGGATCCATACCTTGATTTCATTAGTCATGTAAAGAACAGGATTTCTGCAGAGTAGTTACTTCAATCTCCAGAGAAGGATCTGAGACTCAACTCCCAGGAAAGAAAGAGGACTTCAGCAAGATCAAATCCTGGGAGGCTGAAAATTACACTTTTTATGGCTCTGGAATTTGCCTTAAGCATAAGATATGACCTTAAATTTACATGTAGGTCATGTATCCATTTGGAACTGATCTTGGTATACAGTATGAGGTATTGGTCTAAAGCTTAGACCTAGGTCCTTAGATGTGGCCTCTTGGCTGAGTGTAAATTTTACTGAACAAATCCTTTTATTAAGGGGATTTGTTGTGTAAAGTTTGGATTCAGTCAAAGGGTCACACTTGAGGACCTACAGGTCACGTGTGGCCTGGAGGCCACAGGTTCCCCACCCCTAACTTCTACCAGACTGCTGTCCAATTTTCCCAATAGTTTTTATCAAATAGTCAGTCCAGATCACAGTAGCTGGAGACTTGGAGTTTTTGAACACTAAACTATTAGGTTCATTTGTTTCTATATACTACCTATCCTACCCTAATTCCAGTGATTAACCTCTTTACCCATATCTTTTCTCTGGCCCAGGAACATACCATCATATTCACGTACAAATGGTTTAACTATTCCTCAATTATTGGACAACTATTTGTCCCCCTAATTCTTTGCTACCATTAAAAGTGCTCAAAAAAAAAGTATTCATATAATTATTTTTCTTGACTATAATGGAAGACTTTTCTTCATATCTCTGACCTCCTTGGAGTAGATTACTATCAATAGGATCTCTCTGTCAAAAGTATGGACATTTTACTTACCTTTTAGCATAATTCCCAATGCCTTCCAGAATGACTGGACCAATTCACAGCTTCATCAACAGTGTCTGTCTTTTAAAATTCACCCAACAGGGTTCATCTGATGTCACAAAAAGTGACACAATAAGCTCTTAAATAACCAATTCATTTCAACAGATTAAATCACTGAATATCAAGATTTCGAAAGCTTTCAAAGTTCATTTAGTTCAACCCATACCTGAACAATAATTCACTATCCAATATATTTTAGTGATCTTTTGGGGTTTTTGTCTTTGTATTCCTACTGCAGTGAATTATACATGCCAAGCACTTAATGAAATCCTTACTAATTGATCAATCATGTAATGTTTACATGAACATCTCCAGCAAAAGGATATCCACTACCTTCTGAGGTAATTCAGTGTATTAATAATGCTAATGGTTGGGAAAGTCTTTCTGACCTTAAGCCTTTTAAATCTGATATTAAGCCTAAATTTGCCTATTCACAAATTCAACCCACAGATATTAGTTCTTGTTGCCAAGCCTAGAATGTCAAACCTAATCTCTCTTCCATGTCCTTCAAATCTTTAAGTATCATGTTCCACCTAACTCTTCTTTCTTTTCTTCTCAGGCTAAGATTGGAAGCCTTATACTATAGTGGTTGCTCTCCTTCCCAAAACCAAACACTCTTAGAAACCATCACCTCCCTACTCATAGACACCATGTCTCTCCTATGGCCATCATAAACTCTAATGTGAGATTAAACCATAATATATCGCAACGTTGACTCACTGAGTTTGCAGTCCACTAATCCTCTCAGATTTTTTTTTTCTAAGCAGCTGTTTTCTATATCCATCACCTCCACCATGTATTTGTGAAGTTGTATACTGTGTGAATGGCAAATACTCTAATTCCAAAGCCATAAAAGGGTATAATTTTCAGTAGCACTTCAGGTGAGGCAGGTTTAAAATGAATGCATCCCCTACAGAATTCTATTCAATTAATCCAAAAGTGGATATAAGCTTCCAACTAAATGTGAAATCCATGCAACCAAATATAACAAGCAAGAAAATCTGCTCTAGACTCTGAGAACAAGACAAAACTGAAAAACAGTCCTGCCCTCACATAACTTACAACTTGGGGGGGGGGGGGGAAGCTGGAGCGACAAAACTTTCCATTTACAAAAGAATGTAAGCTCCCACTGGACAGTCTTTCAATTTTGTCTTTGTATCTATCGCCAGCATCTAGCACAGTGCCTAGCACAAATAAATCTTTTTTTAAAAAAATTGCTAGTTGAACGAATATGCTACCTTGGAGAGGAAGGGAACCTTCAAAACTAAGGGGATCAGGCAAAGGCTTCCCCTAGGAGAGGATGATTCACGAGCTAGAGCCTTAAAAGGATCTAAAGAGCCAGAGGGGCGGGCGGGCAAAGTGCACTTAGCAGAGGCGCAGCACGAGGTGGTAACGCCCAGGTGCCAGACGCCAGGCCCTGCGTGCTCCATCAATTCTCTAGGTCAGGATCAAGTTAAGGTGCCGGGTGCGTTCGCTTCTCTTTCAGCCTGGCTGCTCTTCCGAGTCTAGATAGCCCTGGCTAGGACGCCCCGCACGCCCGGGAATGGGGTTCAGCCGCAACGGGGTTTCCAAGGCCTGTTTCTACGAACGCTGTGGCTGCTCCGCTCCGCGTTTATAAACATCGGCTATCATGCTCGCTCCCAAGGATAACCCGCCCGCTCCCCCAGCCCCGCGCGCCCACTCACCTGAGCTGGTGACGCCGCCAACAGCGCGGCGACACCAACTTTGCCCAGGCGAGCCCGTTATTCGGGGCCCGCGGCCGTGCGGGGTCGGAGTCCCAGGAGCTGGGGCGCGGTGGGCGGAAAAGGATTCATGTTAAAGTTTCCCGGCTGTTGGGAAAGGGGTCCCCCCAACCGCCGCGGCCATCTTCGTTGCCCCCGGGGGCACTTGACAGCTCCGACCTCCGCCCAGCCAGCGAACTTCGGACCGACAAAATAATAGTTGCCTGGGAACGGATACCGAGAGGAGTGGGCGAGATAAGGAAGCCGCGAGGGGTCACAACCTCTAGGGCGAAGCGACAGCTAGTTCACTCCTCACCAGGAGGCGTCTCTCCCGTCGCCTTAGTAATGCGTGCCTCGAGGCTCCATTCTGATTGGCTGACGAGGAGAGTGACGCAAGACGACTCTTTTAATACGGGATTGCCCAGGTTCCTAAGCACCCAGGCGCTTTCCAGAGATCGGCTTAAATAGGAAGTAGGCGGAGTCTCTTAAAGGGACCGAGTGTATTTCTCTTCTGGAAACCTCTTGGAAAAGCCGGAGGGCCAAGGAAGCTGTCACCTTGATGGAAGCTTCATGAACACTGAAATAGTCATGCTTGACTCTTCATGACCCCCTTGATCATACTGTCCTTGGGGTTTTCTTAGCAAAGATACTAGAGTGGTTTGTCATTCTCTATTCCCATGTATTAAGAAAAACAGGAGTTAATGACAAATACTAAGTGTCTGAGGCTGGATTTGAATCCAGCTCTTTCTCACTTCACTGTGGCTGCCTAGGGAACACATATACACACATGCTCATACACACACGCACTCTCTGGAGGGAGAGGGAGAGTCTCACCATGGGCAGAAGAGAGAGGAGGTTTGAATTCACAGCCTCCACAGGGACTAGAGGCATGTGTGATGTCAAGGAAAAGGACAATTATCATAAATTTAGGACTGGAAGTGTTGTTGGTCAGGAGTTTCAATTGCATCCCCATTGTGACCCCATTTGGAGTTTTCTTGGCAAAGATCCTGGAGTGCTTTGCCATTTTCTTCTCCAGATCATTTTACAGATGAGGAAACTGAGGTAAACAGGGTTAAGTCACTTACCTAGGGTCATACAGCTAATAAACATCTGAGGCTGAATTTTAACTCAGATCTTCCTTACTCCAGGCCCTGTACTCTGCCCCCTGTGTCTCCACGTGTAAGAGAAGAAAGGCAGAGGTCATTTAGTCTGACTCATTTTAGAGATTAGAAAGTAGAAGACTGGAAAGGCCAAGTGATTTGTCCAAGGTCACCAGGTAGAAAGAAGCAGAGTCAAACTTAGAAAAGGGCTCAATCCAGGACTCTTTCCACCGCACCATCTGGAAGCAAGAGGCCTGGGTTGAGCCCTACTTCCAGCACTAACTGAATGGTCTTAGTCAGATCTCTTTATCTGAATGTGCTTCAGGTTTCTGTAAAATGAGAGTGTTCAACCAAATTCGGTTCAACAGATGTACTAAGTTTCCTCTATGGGCAAGACGCTGTAAAAAGCAATAGCATTTCTGTAGCCCTATACAGATTAAAAGGCAGTGTCTCCACAACAACCTTATAAGATGAGCAGAGTACATATTATCATCCCAATTTTACGGAGATGGGGACAGACTCAGAGAGCTTTAAGTTACTTGCCAGAGGCAGGTTTTGAAAACAGGTCCCCAGCATAGCACTGTTTCCACAGCAGTCACTAGCCTCTTTGGTGGGTGGTGCAGTGGCTAGAGTTCTGGGCCTGAAGTCAGGTCCTGACTTCAAATCCAACCTCAGATGCTTACTAACTGTGTGACTGTGGGCAAGTCATTTAACCCTTGTTTTACCTCAGTTTCCCCATCAGTAATATGGGGATATAATAGCACCTACATCCCGGGTTGTTGTGCAGATCCAATGAGGAAACAATTTTAAAGCACTCAGCACAGTGCCTGGCAGGTAGCAAGCACTATATAAATGTTAGTTATTATTATTATTATTATTATTCTCTGAGATTTAAAACCATACCAGGGAATATCTGTCACCTAGACTCTATGATCTAGATGGCCAATTTATAATAGTGCTTTTTGCACAGTAAGAGTAAAATGACCCTATGCCACTCCTCTAAGCAATTTTCAGCCAGGGTACACAGAAACTTTTGACATCTAGTAATATTAATACATCTGACATACATATACTGGCTATGTGAAGACCTCTTCCTCCAACTCCCAAATCATTTAACTTCTCAAAACCTAGCTCTGCTATTTATTATATGACTTAGACAAGTCAGTCTATCTGGGCCTCAGTTATCTCATCTGTAAAATGAGGGGGTGAGAGTACATAGCCTCTAAGATCCCTTCAGATTCTAAATCTATGATTCTATGGTCACATTCAATCATTATACAACAATACAACATATAGTCCTTTATTGTAATTCTGGGGTACAGGAGAAACAATATTACCTGGGGTATTTGGTTCTATGGAAACAAAGTTATTGATAGACTATAATCTCAAAGGGGTGCAGCAAGGTTCCCTGAAGTCAAAGTGAGGTTTAGTTAAAATGCAGAACCTTTGCTGGGAAACATTGGTCAGTACATAAAATATTGAAGTTTTTGAGCAGAAGAATGATACAACAAAAATGTCAGCAAAATTGAAACAACAAAATGTATTTAGCATCTAATATGTGTAAGGAAGGCCCTATACTAGGTGCTATAAGAGATATGAAATAAAATTAAAATAGTCCCTGCCCTCAAGATGCTTAAAATGTGTCTTTATATCCCCAGTGCTCAGCATGGTGCTATGTACTTAGGAATAGGGAAGGGAACTGGACCTGAAACTTTTGCTTGTTTCTAATTTATATGAATATTCCCCCCCTCTCTCCCCTCCCTTGCCTAAAAAATATTTTTTTAAAGCTCTCACCCGTAGAACTTCAAAACAAATTCCAGTATTGGCTATATCCAAATACACATGTCTCATTTTGAGACACTCCACCCCCAACAACTGGTAGATGGCATGATTTATCTTCATTCCTCTGGATCCTTGCTTTATCACTGTATTAATCAGAGCTCTAAAATCTTTTAAAGTTGTTTTTCTCTATAGTGTCATTGTTAATCTATAAATTGTTCTAATTCTGCTTACTTTGCTCAGCATCAGGTCATAAAGGTCTTCCCATTTTCCTACAAAACTGTCCATTTCATAATTTATTATGGTACAACAATATTCCATTATAGTCATGTATTACAATTTGTTTAGCCATTCCCCCAAAAGTCAGGATACCTTTAGTTTCCCTTTTGGGGTCTCTACAAAAAGAGCTGCTGTAAATATGTTTGTATATATAAGTCCTTTCCCTCATTCTTTGATCTCTGGCTGTATAGGACTAGAAATGGCACCGTTAGATCAAATGGTATGCACAATTAAGTAACTTTTGGGACCTCATTCCAAATTTCTTTCTAAAATGGCTATTTACAATTCTACCAATAATGCATTAATGTGACTGTTTGCCAACAGCTCCTCCAAAATTTGTCATTTTCATTTTTTTTCATTTTTGCCAGTCTGAAGTGGAAGCTCAGAGTTGTTTGATTTGCATTTCTCTAATTATTAGTGATTTGGAGCATTCTAACATATGGCAAATTGTAGCTGTATTTTTACTTTTGAAAACTACCTGTTCACATACTTTAATCATTTATTTGTTGAGAAATGGCATGGTCTTACAAATTTAAATCATTTTCTTTTATGTTTTAAATATAAGATCTTGACAGAAAAAAAATTACTCCCAAGATTTTCTTTTTCTGTTTCCTGTTTTACTTATGATTTCATCCATGTATGAGACACCAAGATAAGCAATTCCTTCTACCAATGTAAATCCACATTTTCACTTTACTTTCTAGAAGTATAACAAATATTTGTAGAATTGAATTGAATCTAGCTGAGATTAGACATACCAAATACAGGAAATGATAACAATATACAAAAGTATTAAGTGGGAAATGAGCAGGAGAGAAGTGGAGAAACAACAGTATTAAATGATAGGTATCAAATAAGCAAGACAGAGGGAGGAAAAGATGAGCTTCTTCCCAGATCAAAATATAGCCCCCAAACAATGATATTTTACTACTGATGTATGCATACTAGGAAAGGGGAAGGGAATAACCACTTATGTAGTGCCTACTACGTGCTAGCCACTGTGCTAAGTGCTTTTTACAAATACTACTTTATTTGATTTTTACAACAACCTTTGGAGGTAGGTGCTATTGTCATCCCAATTTACAACTGAGGAAACTGAGGCAACCAAAGGTCAAGTGACTTCCCCAGAGTCACACAACTATCCAGTGTTGGAGACTAGATTTGAACCTGCCTTCAGGCCCAACTTTGAATCTTCTGGACAACCAACTGCTTCTATAATTAAGGCAACAATGTAATCTAGGTGGATAGAAAAAAATAACCTTACCTCCTGAGTTTTCTTTTTCTGACTTATATTCATTTAAATGTAAGCTGGTCATCTGAATACCAGCTGCTAAGTTGGCATTTCTTCAGAATATCCAACCCCAGAGGAATCTTGTCTGGAAGAGAGGACCAGATTCTTCACCTCAAATGAGCATGGAAAATAAGACTTAATCATGACCTGACTTTCCTTAGTGGTATATAGTGCCTCTGACTAAAGAACTATGAGTTCACTGTTTTCAGGGAGAGGTTCTAGCCACTATACCCATGGCTGATAACCCTGAAGAAATAAAGCCCAGAACTGGCAAACAAAGAGCATCGCCTACCTGAGAATATCAGTCATAGTGATGCCACTGGAGACAGTAGAACACTGCCCAACTGAAGAGAAGCAAAGTAACCAAAGGAGATGTCACACCAATCAGAGAGCAGGCCCAATGAGATCAGCACAATGGTGCCACCAGACAATGTGGTGGTTCTGCAGGGCTGGAAGCATAAAATGATCCTCCCTGCATGTATCCTAAGCCCATGTGTTTCTTACATATGCCCTTAGTACATAATTCCAATGCATGCCCACTCTCCATAATGTATATATTTGTATAATTATGAGGATGGAGATTCTACTGCAAAGTTTCTTACTATACCATATCATTAAATGCCTTTTGTCTTCATTAAAATTCATCCTCTGGCTAGAGAAAAACAAAAGTAATCATATCTGTGGGGGTCTGAGTTATGTTTTTGAATGATGCAGACCACGGAGTACTTTGAACCTGGAAAATAATTTTGTGTGCTACATATACAATAAGGAATATGGGAGTTGTTTGGTGAGTCGTCATCACTGAAGATACTTAGGCAATCATGGTTCAGCCAAGACAGCCAGAGAGAAAAAAGATACAGATCACAAGTAGAAAGGATTTTACCATGTTCTCTGCTCCTGTTCAAATCCATGCCCTTTTTTGTATACCCACAACCCTCTCCTGCCCCCACCATCCCATTTACCTTTCTCAATATTCCTCAGGGCCTTGAACATACTCCTTTCTAGCTATGCTTAGCACGCAGAAAGTATTGGTTCTGTAATAACAGGAGGTCCTCTTATAGGAGCATGATTGGTACTTGAAAAAGACTAAAGTGATTTCACTTAAAATAGGAATAAAATTTCATAATAAAATTATGGGGGGAAGGTTTAATGGGACCCTATCTTTAAAATGAAGCTTAAAATTATGAAAACAAGTTAATTTTATCATACATTTAATAACATTTTAATTATAATTGCAACATGTACTCATTCTTAGAATGAATAACAAATTGTGTTGAGTTTTTTTGGGCACAATTTCTCTAACAAAATCATATGATGGCACTATATGACATCTTTTATTAAATGTTTGACTTTCACAGCATGATCATAAAGAGGGTAATTTTTGTGAAGATATTCAAGGGTTTGTCCTTTTACCCCAAGGGCCTCTCATAATCCTTTGATATTCCAATCACTCCCTTTTGAAGTGCCTACAAAATCAGTCTAGAGAAGCAAAGTCATCAAGATGAGTAGGGGGGAGGGAGAAAGAAACAAGTAATAAATGCTAGTTTCTGAGCAGGGAGGAACATCTGAGTGGGGACACATTTTATATGAGTTAGTTTATTAGTGAATATTTTCCTGCTTTGATGACTTTTGCTTTCCTACAGAATCACTTGAGAAAGCAATATGACATAGTGAATAGGGAACCAACTTCAATATATTTATATATATATATATATATAAAAGGAATTTAATTTTTCCAAGCCCAAGCAATAGTGTAAGACTATAAATTGTGAAACCATTGCAGATCTATAGCAATAGATAGTTTCTTTAGTTGGACTTTCAAACAGCAATTAAATTGCAAGTCTACTGAAAACAACATGCAACCTCTTAACTGTAGGGACAGGTAATCATAACAAATATGTGGATTACGTGAATATGACACATCTATACCAGTCAGTGGGTAGTTAGGTATCACAGTGGATAGAATGTCAGGACTAAACTCAAGAAGACTCATCTTCTTAAATTCAAATCTGACCTCAGACATTTACTAGCTATGTGGCCCTGGGCAAGTCATTTAATCCTGTTTGTCAGTTTCTTTATCTATAAAATGAGCTGGAGAAGGAAATGAAAAATCACTCCAGTGTCTTTGCCAAGAAAATCCCAAATGAGGTCATAAGAGTCAGACATGACTGAAAAATGACTGAACTGAAATACCAGCCAGTAGGCATCAGCAGCATCATTAGGAGTTCCATATGCTCTTGGCTCCCCAGAAAGCCCTTGCAGCCTCAAAGGGAATAAGAGAAGGCTAAAAAGACTGGGCAAAACTCCAAAGCAATGACAGTGAATAAGGCACTCACTTACCTCAGAGGGCAATGAAAATATATTTTATGTTTCAGGAAATTGTCATTTTAAAGACTAAAGCCCCTCTATAGCTTAGGATACTGTCTTCAAGAATTGCAATGACCCAAAAGTTAATTACCCTGAGACTTAACTTGAGGAGCTTCCCCAAAGTTTCCCTAGCTAGTCCATAGACAATGCACAGTCTGCTGATAGGCTATGCTGGAAGCTTTTCTGGCTTCATAATACCTGCCAGTGTTTGTCTTCCATTGAAATAGCCTTGAGGAATATAGTCACAGGCATATCACTATGAGGAACCATGGGTCCAGGGCTTTGAAGGAGATGGTAAATTAAAATATAAATGCATGTAATGCTAAAACTGTGCCTATGCCTCCATCAGCTACACCTGGCACATGAAGAAGGTGGCATTTTAGCAGTCCTAGACCTCAGTCAGTCTACATATCTTTCATAGGAAATGCTGACAGAGTTTTGCAACACATTAGCATTGTACCATGGAAACATTCTCACCCTCCCCAGAAGCTCCATGTAGAAGGGCACCTCAGAGAAATGATAGTGGCATATGAAGTGTCATGTGTAAGGAACATGGAGAAGGTCAATTTGGCTGGTTTACAGAAGACAGGAGGAGGAATAATATTCAATGAAGTTGTAAAAATAGATGGGGAACAGGTTGTACAGAACTTTAAAAGTTAAATAAAGGAGTTTATCCTTGAGGGAAGAAGAAACCTAGAATTGGTTGAATAGTGGAGTAACATGGTCAAATTTAGGCTTAACTACTTTGTCATCAATGTGACTTGATTCGAATGCTGTGGCGATAATCTACATGACAGTTGATAAAGGTCTGAACCAAAGCAGTAACTATGTAAGTGGAGATCTGATAGGAAAGATGTTGTAAAGGTGAAAACATGAAGATTTGGCAGCCAGTTGGATATCCAGGGTGGAGAAGAGTGAGGTGTAATTCATAGCCTATGCTGATATTCTGTAACTAGTTCTGGTCTTCTGGCCTTAATAGTGATTGATTATCTGTAAAGTGGAAACTGGAATGCATACCAAAGGCACTAATTGTCTAAAATAAGTTCTTGCTGTTCCTCCTTTCTGCCTAAATGCTTGCTTGGATGAGAGAGATGTGTTGTGATCCTCTGAATGAAGAGAGGCCTTAGACCCTTCCCACATGTGACTAATATGTCTTTACGTATGGTTTGTCCTTTGTTCTTGAAGAGGACCATGACATCAGGGAGATAATGACATGACTTGCAGTTGATTTTGATTTGAGTGAGGCAGGGCTGTGCAAAGTCACCAGCCTCACTTTCTCCTCCAGAGCCATCTGGGTCCAGTGGCCAGATATAGATCAGGACACCTGGAGATGAACATACCTTTAGAGCACTTAGTGCAGTACTTAGGACAGCACCTAACAATAGTAGGTGCTTAATAAGTGTTGAGTGGCTGACCGCCACGGAGGCCATGAATATGGGATTGTTCTTTGCCTCTGTATATGTTCTTTCCTTCTTTTAGGTCAGTGGTTCTCAACCTGTGGGTCGTGACCCCTTTGGGGGTCTAACGACCCTTTCACAGAGGTCACCTAAGACCATCGGAAAACACATTTTTCCGATGGTCTTAGGAACCCAGACACTACTCCTCTATCCCTCTCCAGGTGGATCCACCCACACGCAGACACACCTACTTACGAGTATTAAAGGGTCCTGGCATTAGGAAGGTTGAAAACCACTGTTTTAGGTGAAGGGGTATTGGAGATAGTTACAACTATGTGAGGTTAGTTAAAAGGGTCCAAATGGTCAGCTACTAGAGATCCAGCAACAATAAGGAAGACAAGTTCGAATCTAGCCTCAGACCCTTATTAACTTAGTGACACTGGGCAATTCACTTAATCTTTATCTCATTTTCCTCAGCTGTAGAATAGGAATAATGATGGTGCCATGCCTGTCTTTACGAAGTAGTTGTGAGAATCGAATGAGATAATATTTGTAAAGTGCTTATCAGAGTATCTAACACATAATAGGTACTATATAAATACTAGCTATGATAATTATTCTTATCAAGAAGCTTGAGAACTATATTTTGCAGCCAGACACAATGACTAGGAGCTAAATCCCAAGTAACAAGCATAGATTTAAGACAGCCAAGAGGGAATGACAGTTATTCATTCAGTGAATATATTGAATTTGGAAGTGAATTTTATGAAACAAATGCTTTATAGAAACTGTTTTAAGTTTTTCTTTTTGTTGGAGCTGGAGGGCAAAGTAGAAAAAAAATTCTTCCTGAAACTCCCATTTAAATCAGACCTAGAAGGCTAGCCAGATCTTCATTGCCCACCAGCTGCTTCCCTGCTTGGTTTCTACTTCACCATCTTCATACCCTTCGTGCCCTTTTCAACTTCCTTTTGTGTACTGTCTCGTCTCATTCAAATTGTAAGCTCCCTGAGAGCAGGCACTATTTTTTTTTTCTTACTCGTATACTTAGTGCTTAACACAGAGCCCGGCACGTAGTCAGTGATTAATAAATGTTTATTTTATTGTATTGTTCATTGCAATTACATTGTAGTTATTACACATTTTATTTTCCTTGTCATTTATAAAACTTCATATGCCTTCCCATGTCCCCTTTTTCTCTACATATTCATCATTTCTTAAAGCACAGTAATATTCAGTTATATTCATTTGCTACAATTTGTTTAACCACTTCCCACATCAGAGGGTATTTTTGTTTCCAGTTCTTTGCTATTCCAAAAAGTGCCACTATAAATATTTTAGTATATATTGGACTTTTCTTTCTTTCTTTGAGTTCTTTGGAGTATGCCTCTAGCAGTGGGATCGCTAGGTCAAATGAAATGAACATTTTTGTTACTTTGTATAATTTTAGTCTTACTTTAACTCTGAATTGCTTTCCAGAATGGTTGGACCAATCCATAGCTTCATCAACTGTGCCTCAGTGTGCCTGAACCTCTGAGTTCTTGAAGGCAATAAAGCACAAGGTCTGTCAGGTCCTTCCTAGCTAGAAAGACTACCTGTGCTTATGCATACATAGTTTGAGAACTAGAAGGGACCTCAGTAGCTCTCTGGTCCAACCACATACCAAAGGAATCCATAGTATAATGTACCTAACAAGTGATCATCCAGCCTCTGTCTTGAAGACTTCTAAGGAGGAAGAAGCTATCACCTCTCAAGGTAGTACATTCCACTTTTGGACAGCTCTAATAGTTGAGGACCTTCCTGACATTTGGCCTCAACTGGCCTTCATTGCACCTAGTTGTGCTCTCTGGACCTAACAAAAATCAAGTCTAATACTTCTACGTGAGAGCTCTTTAAATAATTGGAGACAGCTCTCATATTCAATTGAATGAAAAGCTCAAGAGACAGAGTTTCTGGGTAACTAATCATCAATTTCTTAACTAGGTCAATTGATAAGCAATAAATTGATGGCCAGTGGTTTCTCTCAATAACCAAAGACAAAACCATGGAGATCCCTGAATACTTAAATACCTTTGAAAAAGGAGGTGCCCCTGACAAGTGAAAATCAACACTGAATGGTGAACAATTAATGAGGAGTGTGGGCATATTAATGAGGAGACAGGCTAAAAGTCTTTAGCTCCTCTTACTGAGAATGTGACTCGATCATGAGACTTTTCCCCCTCCAGCAATCTGGACAAAAAAAATTTATCTCTACCCAGACCACTCTAGTTCATTTTCTCCTTCATGAGCTGAGTTTCCCTAGAGTGCAATGGAGAGGTACAATGCTTTAGGGCTGGAATACATCTAGATTAGATTTCATAGATCACTCTAAAGAGAAGTAAGGTCTTCTAGTTGGGTAGGGTCCTAACCAAGATTGCAGATCATGTTCCCAGGGGATTTGGTTAATCTTACATATTAGCCTTGTCTTTCAGAGACTGGCTAAATAATCTTCAGGGACTGGTCCCTAAATGAAGAAATAGGAAAAACCTCAATCATAATTTAACAATTGGTTATTAATATAACAGAAAAATAATCACTTTTCTTAATACCCTCTCTGAATCCTCTCTTTCTCTATCCTAAACATACATAGTTTCTTTAACTGATCCTCATATGATTTAGCCTATTCTGCTTACTCTCTTCTGGACATTCTTGATCTTATAAATATCATACTTAAACTGGTACCTAGAACTGAATGCAATTCTCTGGTTCAGTAGGTAGAGAATTGTAGAACTGTAACCTCTTTCTTACTAGAAGCTGATAAGATCACCTAGTGAAGTAGTATGGAGGAAGAAGAGAAGAGAGTCCAGGAAGGAACCCTGTGAGAAAAAAAAAAATTATCTGGAAGAAGATCCAGGAAAGGAGACTAAGAAAGAGTGGTTAGATAAGCAGAAGGAGAACCAGGAGAAAGTAGTATCCTGAAAATCTTGAATAGAAGAGATTATGAAGGGGAATGGGTCATCAACAGTGTCAAAAGCTGCAAAGAAGTCAAGGAGAACAAAGATTAAGGAAGAACCATTGAATTCAGCAATTAAGAAATCATTGGTGACTTTGGAGAAAGTACTTTTGGTTCAATAACAAGGTTAGAAGTGGAATAGTGAGAAATAAAGAAGTGAGTGAGATGAGAGAAAGTGGAAACACTTCAGTTTCTTGATCTATAAAGAGGAAAACAACAATAATACCCACTTTCCAGGGTTGTTCTGAGGATCAAATGATAAAATGATTGAAGTGCTTGATGACTTAGGGCATGACATATAGTAAACACTATATAAATGTTAACTATTGTTATTCCTTCTTTGATTGTATATTGTGATGACTTTATATCAGGTTTTAGATGTGGTTAGTATAAAATGCCAAAGGTGATGAAATGAATGATTTTCTATGTAACATCATTTAGGAGTGCATTCACCTGAACTGACACCATCTGACCGGGTAATAAGTATTGTGTCATGTTTTAAATACATGGTAATGTGGCAGAAATACTGTGAGAAGCCATTGTTTTAAATGAACTTCTCTTTTAATCTAGATGCTGTTAGATTATGAATTGAACTGTTAAAAGAATGTAATTAAAAATAGATATTTGAAAACTGTTAAATATTTAATGGGGTATGTTTTGTTTAAAACAGATAACAATAGCAGCAACAACAACAATAATAATTTGTTATTTGGGGAAAAAGTTGCACAGACCTTTCGAAGTATCCTCATCTGTGAAGTCCTTTAGACTTTATATTTATCCAGGGTCATAAGATGTTGTAAAATTCTAAAGTACTGAAGTTTAAGAACTTCATTCCTCATTCCTTGTTAAAGGAGGAGAATTTATGAGTTTCCTATAAAAAAGAGTGAATTTTCATTGGAAATTTTTTTGGCTATAACTTATAAAATTATGAAAATATATAGGGTGATTTAAAGATGTGACTTCAATACATTACTATGAGTCAACTGTCAAGTATTCACTGTATGTCTTAAAACCCAGAATGTGGCTAGTTTTAATTTATAAGGAAAAAATAAATGCCATATAACTGTTAAAGAACCATGTGAAAACTAGTATTATTTAAGTCCCAAGTTATGGTTAGTGAAATTTTGATATCTGAAGTAAACTCTTATGGTACTGGAATCTGATACTGTTTTGAGTTTGATTTCAGGTATGGTTGTTTAAAGTGTTGTTAAGTCAATAGCCCACTAGTCAAAGAGAAAATGGCATGTGCTGCGATCTGAGACCTGCTACAGGTAGATGTCTGTCCCTGGGAAAAGTTGAGTGGATGACCTTGGCAGGAATAAGGTAAGATCTTCTTGGCTCAGTTTCCCCATTGTGCTTTTACTTTTCTGAGCAGGAAGTTTATCCACCAGCTTAATCCTGAGTCTGACTTTTGATATCCTGTGAATAATGGGGAGCTTCACAATATGATTGGCTGTCAGTTATGACTCATGCCTGGAATCAAAGGGAACTAAGGAGGTTTTCCCTCTGTTTGACATCTATCAGAGGGGTGGCTAGGTGGCACAGTGATTAGAGCACTGGTCCTGGAGTCAGGAGGATCTGAGTTCAAATCCAGACTCTGACACTTGACACACTTACTAGCCGTGTGACTTTGGGCAAATCACTTAACCCCAATTGCCCTCCAAAAAGCAAAATAAAACAAAACCCAAACTTTGATATCTATCAGATCAGTCTGTGCCCTTAAGAGAATGGTCTATCAAGATATGTTATAATTATAACATTATCAAGATAATGTTATAATTATGTCTTTCCTTTTCTTTTCATATCAAATTGATATAATCAGGGTAAGTGAACAGTAGAAGTTTTTTAAGTGCAACATTAAATCTATTAATAAACTAATTTCACAACATCTCTTAATTACTTTAATAGAATGCAAGTATGAAAAAAACTTACAGTTTTAATTTGTATTTGTGGTAAAATGATAATATAGGAATGATATTCTCCCGAGAGGGGAATTAGACGACATAATAAGACAAAACTGTAGTGGAAAAGTGTTTTAATTAAATGCAACAGTAAATTTTGAGAAAGCAACAGGATTAGACTGTATACACAAGAATATAACTGACTTCTAACTGTATCTAGTATGGAAATTTAGGCTTTAATTATGTTTCAGTAGTAAATTCTCAAAATTGGATTAAGGATTTTACATAAAAAATGCATTGATAAGTATAAAGAAAAGGAAATTATTTTTTCATTTTAAAGTATCTATTTGACAATTTTAAGAGACAGAAATCCTGTTTCACATCTGGAAAAGTCCACCTGCTCCCTTCCTCCCCATTCCATTTCTTGAAACTCATTCATCCTTCTTCCAACTAAAAAAAAAAAACGCAAACCCTACTCTTTCCTCTAATTAGGAATCAGATTACCTGATTTTATATACTGATTGATTCACTGTTGTTTTCTTTTAATGCAGAAAATTCTGTCTTTCCCTAAATTTAAGGACCAGTGCCAAGCTGAAGAACCCTGGTCCTGATATGTTGTACAATTGGCATTCATTGCTTAATAAACTGATATGATCAGAAACTCAAACCATTGTTTCTTCACTTATTTAAGATTTTACTCATCACATAGCATATGTCAGATAACTACTAAGTTTCCTAATAAACTTACCTAATACACTTTCCCAATAAACTTGGTTTCCTAATAAGCTTCTTAATAATAAAAAAAAAAGATAGTTGGACTTGATGTTGTCAATTGTCTTGAATCTATAATGCTATAATCCAATATCTACAATTCCAACAGCATGGAAATTGATAAATGAGTAGTTCCCATAAGGAGAGGAAGTAGGGTATAAATTTCCATTTACCCATTGATGACAAACCTCATTTAAAATTCCCACACTTATTCTTATATTGGTTAACTTTTACATATAAGGTTATGATCAATCAGTGGCCTCATGTAACTAGGTTATCTTCTATTGACAACTGCATAGCTAACTAGGTAAGGTCAGGCTGTATATAGATTAAAGGGGATGACACCAGACAATGTGAGGCAAATTCCTCACAAATGAAACCATCTACAGAAATAGATTTGGGGCCCTGAAAAAGATCAAAATAAAACCTCCAATTAGATGACACCATTTTTGGAGAAATAGCTTGCAAATGGATCTGGCTCACAGCATATATACTTATATATAACATACATACACACATACATACACACGTGCATTTGTGTGTATACACACATATACACACATATACATATTTATATGTATACACATATATATATATACACACATATATATTCATGAATGATCTCCAAGAAGAAGAAAAAAAGAGATTTAAAGGAACAAGTATCATTGGGGTCCTTGGGCCCTGAAATTTTAAAGGATTTTTCTCCTAGTTAATATTTGAAAAAAAACCAAACAAACAAACAAAAAAAACCACATAGACAAGCAAAACCCTCAAGAATAATACTATAATTTTTTTGACAAAATTTTAAAAATATAAACCAAGTTTAAGTTTCTTATATTTTATTTCTAAGTTATTTTTATTTTCTTGAGTTATTTTGGCCCTTTCCTCTTCTCTCACTACACTCTTTTTTCTTGGGAATCTCATCAGCAACCCATCCCCAGTCTATTTGCCATACTCCAGACTCCTATCACCAACTGCCTGTTGAACATCTCTACCTGGATTTCCCATAGGCATTTCAAACTCAACATGTCTAAAACAGAATTCGTTACCTCCCCACCCCACTTTAACCCAAACTTCCCCCATTTCCAACTTTACTACATCTGTGGAGAGTACCACCATTCTTGCAGTCATCCAGGTTCAAAACTTCATTGTAATCCTCCGTTCTTCCCTTCACAATCCAACTCTGACCTGTCTTTCCAGTCTGATTACATATTACTCTTCCTGAGGGTTGAGAATCCTAGCCAAATTGTCACTCACCTCTTTGAATTTTTAAATCCTGTTCTTGGAACCCATAACTCCCTTCAAGGATTGGGTCAAAGGCCACATTCAAGAGACCTCAGTTGTTAGTGCTGTACACTGCCCCCCCCAAGCATATATGCACATGCTACTTTATATATATTCAGTATATAGTCAACATTCACCTATATTTTTTTTATCACATGTCCTCCCAGTAGAATGTAGCCTAGGGGCAGCTAGATGGTGCAGTGAATAGAGCTCCTGCCCTGGAGTCAAGAGGACCTGAGTTCAAATCTGCACTTAGACATTTATCTTACTAGCAGTGTGACCTTGGGCAAGTAACTTAACCTCAATTGCCCTGCCTTCTCCCCTCAAAAAAGAAAAAGAATGTAGGATCTCTGAGGATAGGGGTAGTTTGGTGGAGGTGTGCTAAAACAATATCTGGAACACAGTAAACACATAGATGCTGGTTACTTGACTGATGGATCAATGCTGCTATAAAGATAATATTAACATTTTAACTTATAATTTCTATTTGTTTTATAATATCCTTTTCTGATTCCTCATCATTATTGTTTGTCCTTTGTTTTCAGAGAAGATCAATGACATCACAGGGTAATGTATTGACTCATACATGAATTGGATATAAGTGAGGCAGATTAGCATAGTCATCAACCTCACTTTCTCTTCCAGGACATCAGTGTCCAGTGGCAAGAAAAAAGTTAAGGCAACCAGGGGCAGTGAGGTAGCACAGTGAATAGAGTACTGGCCCTGGAGTCAGGAGGACCTGAGTTCAAATCCAGCCTCAGCCACTTAATACTTACTAGCTGTGTGACCTTGGCCAAGTCCCTCAATCCCAATTGCCATTCAAAAAAAAAGCAAAAAAAACCCACAACCCCCCCCCCCCGAGGATTTTAACTGTGTGATGTGCTGCAAAACATTGTCAACTTGCTGCTTGATGTTAGGTTTACATTGAATTAGATTTGTGTTATTATAGTACTTTTTTTGTACAAAGACATATAATATCTTTTGTAAATGTTGAGGAATGTGTATAAGTGGTTATTTTACCTCATCAGTGTTCCAAGTG
>CM053581.1:180649324-180668083 GCA_028627135.1 Pseudochirops cupreus | reverse complement strand
ATATGCTTACTAATTATCTATAATTTTGTCTAGAAAACAGCAAGGCTAAAAGCAATGAGTTTGCTGAAAAGAATGGACTTCAGAAATATGAATATGTCATACATCCAAGAACCACAGGCTTTACTTTTATAGTGGAACGCCTAAAAGAAGGTAAATATCTGTTTCAAAATATATTTTATATTCTCTCCAGGAATGAAGGTGACTGCATTGTGCAAGCTGAACTACTCACTAGGTTCTAACGTCTTTCACTAAGCATGTTTTCACTAAGAACGGTCTTATCTGCCCATTTTCATTAAGTGCTGTCAGAGTGAGTTATAGTATAGTATTTGATCAAGACCTTGAGATGGGGGTTGATTTTGAAGAGCATGAGGGAAGAATGGAGGGCATTTTAGCTAAGGGAATACAAACAGACATACTATAGTGAGAAAATCCAAAGTGTGTTTGAGATACAGTAATTAGATCAGTTTAGCTGGAGTGGAAAGTTTTCATAAGAAAGTAGTAGTTGTTAAAACTAGAAAGATTAGATTTTGAAGAGTTTTGAATGCCCAGGTAAGAAGGTTCCATAGCATGGTTTATGAGCACCCATGCTATCTACCCAGGCCACTGTTGGGTATCTAGGGGGTAGAGAAAATGGAGTTCTACAACGCAAAAAAAGTATTGGAAGAGAAAAGGCCATTCTGCTACCTGTGTCAGCTTTATTCTATTTATTCTACCTAGTACCTTCATGCTGCCCTTTAGCTATCAGAAGCTTCAATCAATGTCCTTTTCCACTGCTCCATGCTTCAAAATTACCAATCTTTCTATATTCCCATCATATCATGGAGAGTTGGCATCTCAGAGATGGACTTCAGAAGCAATATATTCCGTTCCATAACTGAATAAGAATTCTCATTACTATGTACTTAAACAAGTCCTCATCAAGCTTTTCCTTGAAGAAGTCCAGTGAGTGGGAACCAGTTACTTCCCAAAGAATCTCATTCCATTTAGAAATCACTAAGTATTAGGAAGCTCTTCTTGACATCCTGCTGACATTTCCCTCTTTGTACCTTCTTCCCTTCACCCATTCTTTTCTTTGGGGCCAAACAGACCAAATCTAAATTCTATTCCACATGACATTCCTTTAGATCTTTGAAATAACTACGCAATTGGATAGTGGGTAGAATGCTGGAATTGGAGTTGGGAAAAACTGATTTCCCATCCTACCTCAGATACTAGATATATGACCCTGAACAAATATTTTAATCTCTCTTGACTTCAGTTTCTTCCTCTACAAAATAGAGATAATAGTAGTATCTACTTCATAGGGTTGGTGTAAGAATCAAATAATATATGTAAATCACTTTTCAAAACTTAAAACACTATAAAAATCTTCACTGTTATTATTGAAATTATCTTTGATGTCCCTTCCTAAATCTTCTCTTCTCAAGGATAAACACTCCTAGTTTCTTCAACCAGTTTTCAGGATATGATAGAGACTAGTAACTTGTCATCATACTGGTTGCCTTATTCTGGATGTTTTCTTAGATCACCAGCCATCCTAACCAGTGATATCACTGAATAAAATTTTCCAAATGTGACCCTAACAGGATATTAAACAGTAGAATTCTTGATTCTTTTGATGTCTAGAAGTTATATCTCTTTTATACAGCCCAAAATTGTAGTAACTTTTTTGGCCACCCTATCACAGTGATCATTAGCATTGATTATTTAGTCCACCAAAACTCTCTAATTTTTTTCAAGCAAAATGCTTTCTAATGCCTCTTTCTAATGCCTCTCCTGTTTTCTGATTGTAAAGTTGTTTTTTTTTTAACCCAAGTATAAAACTTTATATTTATCCCCACTGAATTTCAGTTCATTAGATTTAGCTCAATGTTCTGATATGTTGAGATTTTTTTTTTTGGATTCTGATTTTCTGTTCTAAAGTGTTAGCCATCCCTCCCACTATCCTGCCATCTCCAAATTTGGTAAGCATGCTAGCTATGCTTTTATTTAAGTAATTGATAAAAAATGTTAAACAGCATAAGACACTATTCTCATAGATCCCTTGGATACTTCATTGGAAACTTACTTTCAATTTGACATGGAACTATTATTGTTATTGATAAAAACAACAATAACAGTAATAAACATTGCTGAGCAGTAGTAGAGGCTGACAATTGTACATGTCCCTGGATTGGTCAAATGTAATTGAAAGCAGTATGTATCTAGGTAGAACCTATGCTATGGCCAAAATCCTGCAAAGGCCCTGCTTGGGTAACATCAACATTAATTCAACACTGTTATGTTGGTAAAGAAGTATCAAACAAAAGACCAAGTCACGTGGATAAAAAATGTTTGTGGGAACACAGAAGTTTGTTATAGTGACATTAAGACTTAGATAATTTCCACCAGAATTTACAGAAAGGCTTAAAGAAGGATATTAATAAGCTAGAGTGTCCAGAGGAGGGCAGTCAGAAGGTGAAGGATAATTTAATAAAGTTTGAGGGTCAGATGAGGGTTAGTTGAAGGATCCACTCAAGACTCAATAGAGGGGCCATATTTGTCTTCAAGTGTTTGAAGGGCTGTCATGTAGAGGAGATACTTGTACTCTCCCTGGATGAGGGTTATTGTGAAGATTCAATGAGAGTATCATTATTGTTATTATTATCAGTATATCTTCTCTCTTCCCTTGATTTCCATGGAACTGTTCTCCCCTGGTTTTTATTTGTCCCTAGAAATCTGAACTAGGAGTGAGTTTGTCAACAAGCATATGTTCAGGTTCTATATATACAAAGGCAGTGGTTAGAAGTTGCAAAGAGGTAAGTTTAGAATTGATATCAGGAAAAACTTTCAAACTTTTAAGAGTTACCCAAAAAGTGGAGGGACTGCCTAAAGCAGTGATGGGTATCCCCGCTTTGTAGATCTTCAAGCAGAAGCTTCATGAGCACTTATCAGGTATTGATCAGGTAGTAATTCCTTTCAAATATAGGTTGGACTAGAAGGCCACAAAAATCCCTTCCTACTTTCACATTCTGTGATCTGTGATTCTGATTTGTAAGTTAAAGTTACTAAAACCATATTGATAAAGGAAACGAATTCTACTTTCATCAGAAGCTTGGACAGGATACAAATGATTCATAATATAGTGAATGAGGGGTGATATTTTGCCAGTTTACTAGAGGAATACAAAGTCATCCCTTGTAGATGAAAAATAATCTTCAAGTAACTGGGCTGGGTGACATTAGTAGACTGGCATCAGAGGAAAGTGCATATGGAAGAGTTCTGTATTTAGCTCCCTGTTTTTGAACTGTAGTAAGAAAAGCAGTGTGTTGAATGCCCTTCAGAAAGTTACTGAAGGTTACCTGACAGGAAAGAAAAAGTAGTAAGCCATTCTCAAACAGGCATCTCTGCTAATAGCACTGTTATAAATGGTATCCACTTATTCAAATCCAATCTGTTTCTTGCCTGCAATAACTATAGCGTTTAGCAGTGACTAAGAATTCCCAGCAAGAACTGTTGTGACACGTCCTACATTTATCTTAGCGAGTCATACTACATTATTTACTGTTCTCACAGGTAGCATTTGGGCTGCGATTGGGGAGAAATCTCACCACAAATCCAAATTCTTATATCCTGCGTACCTTGATTTGGTATTTGTGACTAGAATCTGTTCTCTTTCTCAGAACATTTTATACTTTATGAATAGAGCATGCACTGTTCTTTTTGCTGTTTTTACTTCTCTTTCTCCTTTTCTCTCTTATTTCATCCCATTATGTTTATCTCCTACATGTAAAAAGGGATAGAATGGGTAGCAGTTTAGGAACTGGTTTGAAATACAGGAAGACATAGGATAATGTCTTGTCTCTGACTGGTGATGTGACCACGGGCAAGTCATGTAATCTTCAGTGCTCTAGATAGCTCTCTTAAGATTGTAACTGTCAGAAGAGGTGCTGAACTACGTTGGTAGAGGGAGCTTCCCTAACCTTGAGTTCTCAATATGAACAAGTCACGACTCTATTCCCTCTCCCAACACACATCCCACATAGAAAAGTGGACCCCAGAGAGGATTTGCCCTAACAGTAACATTATTCATTACAGTCCAACCTCACCACAGAATTGTCAAACCCCGCTGTAATAATATTTGATTGAATGCCTATTTTGTAACATAAAAAGGATTCATTATACGTACAATCGCATGTATAATTATATGTGAAATTGTTCCTATAGAACTAACTTGCCCTTTTAATATAACTTGATTTAATATCATGTTTTCATGGTGCCAAATTGATGGCATTAAGTATTTTATTACATAGCAAAATGTTAGGGCTCTGCATCACAAATATAGACAAATCTAAAAATTGACCTGCTGAGGTGTAAAACTTTGTCAATTATGTGTGAGATAAATAATTGTTATAACACTCTATTTAATAGGTGAAAATGTGACAGTCTTACATTTTTTTAAACATCTTGCTTTATAATATGTGACTTTTCCCAAGTTTGTTATCTCTTGGAAAATACTACATCATTTATTTCTCAATTAAATTTTCATTTAAAATATTCTGAAAATGAATCGTAGATTATAATGTTTTGATCTGTTTGCAAACTTTTTTTCTGACAACAGTTTAAGAATAAAAATATATGAAATATGTAAAGTTTAAAAATAAAAATATATGGAAGAAAATCTTTTAAAAACAGTTAATAACCCACATTTATCTGTCCTCATCAGATAATGGTGTGTTCTATGCAAATAGATTTTCCAGGTTAACTGAAAGTTATCCATTTTTAAAATTTAAGCCGTTTTAAATAGAAATCTTTGTGAAATGTGAGGCACACTTGTCTTAAGACAGACTGCGGAGTTTAGAATGTCAAAATCCCATATAAGGGAAGGTAACAGTCTCCCTTGTTTGCCGCTTAAGGTACGTGAGTTAGAGCCGAGTTCCAGAGCACAGCCCTGGTGTCAGGCAGAGGGAAGGGGGCCCTGCGCAGCACAAGGCATATGGTTCCAGATTCAGCCCTTATTTGGTGTGCCACAAACCAGACTTGAACATTAGGTGCAGCTACTTCAATCTTTTGTCAGTCTTGGTCTCATGCTTCTAAAAAGAGAACTGGCTATTACTTGGGAACAAGCTACTCTTAATCAAGAGAAGATACTTACACAGTGGAGAGGAATCTGGAAGGAGGGACACACGCAGGGCAGTGCCCAAGGGGCCTGGAGGGAGGGCAGGAAACACATGGGTTTTTATGGGGTTTTTGCCTGGGTCAAATAAGAACAGACTTTGGGTTTAGGGGCCCTCAGGCCTGGGATAGGGTCAAGGTTTGGGACTGGAACTGAGGAAAGTTAGGAGCCAGTTGAAACTTAGCCTCCCTTGCTGGCCAAGAAAAGGTGTTGGGGCCATTACTGTGGGTCTGATTTTTTTTCATCTTTCGGGGGGCCTCTTTGTTCAGTGGTTTGGAGAGGCTACTGCTTTTCTTAGAGTAGTTCACTATCCTAAAACAGGTATGTTACTCAGCATTTAATCTTTCTTGATGACTCAAAGCCATAATTATGGATATCAGTTATTTTCCTGTGCTATGATACAGTGATAATCTCAGTGGTGATTGAGTTGTGTTGAATTATTTACCACTTCCTTAAGTGGCCCTGGGCTGCCATACTTTTTGATTAGCTTTTTATGTTTTCTGTCTCTTCATTGTCCACTATTACTTTGTGTTACTCTCACTATCCTTCTTTCAGCTTTAGTCCTTCTAATTTGCTTCTTCTGTTGTCCTTTAACTTCTCTTCGATCTTCTTGGTAGAATGGTCAGGGTGCTGGCTTTGGACTCATGCGGATCTGGGTTCAAATCTGCTTTAGACTGCATTACTAGTTGTGACCTTGGGCAAATCACTTTATCTGTGTTTTAGTTTCATCATCTGTAAATTGGAGATGTTGGATTTAATGACCTCTAATCCATTATAGCTCTATATCTGTGATCCTGTGTGTTCTTTTCTGAGGTATTGGATAATTAGGCTTGTTTTACAGAAAAAGATATGGCAAATAGAATTTGTGAGGGAGGCTAACCTACTATGAACATGTGTGTTTTCATGTTTAGACTACATACTATCAGTGTTTAATGCTATTTCTTTTTTTAGGAGGAGAGATAGGTAGGTGACTTGGTGAATAAAGTATTGCGCATGGAGTCAGAGAGATCTGAGTTCAAATGTGGACTAAGACACTTATTAATAACTGAGTGACCCTGGGGAAGTCACTTAACCTCTGGTTGCCTCAATCCACGGGAGAAGGAAGTGGCAAACCATTTTAGTATCTTTGCCAAGAAAACCCCATGGACAGCATTGTCCAGGAGGTCACTAAGAGGCAGGCGTAACTGAACAACAAAAACAACACCAAAAGGAGGAGAAACCTGCTGTGTCATCAGTATAGGGAATTTTCAGCATGTAAAATTGTACACCAATCAGCAGCTGCAATTTATAATCTTATTGAATTGCTTAAGACACTGAAGTTAAGGGATTTGCTCATTGTCACACAACTGGTATGTGTCGAGGTACATGTTTACTGAGGCCTGTTATTTAGCTAACCAATTCAACAAATATTTATCAAGTACAAGGTATTATACTAGATGCTGCCAGGAATACAAAGACAGAAAAAATGGGGGGAAAAGCCTCCTGTTCTAAAGGAGCTTCTCTTCTGTTTTACTTTGGAGTTTCCAGAAGTACCCAGGTAGTTCAAATTGATGAATAAATGAATAGAGATGAGAGAGGTTGTTACTGTACATTATTTAGAATTGTTCTATGTGAATACATTCCACTATCTTGTCATTTGTCAGTTAATGTAGCTAATAGTAGTTATTAGTTTTAGTATTGTAACTTGTAAATCCTTTGAGAAGGTATGTAAATATAGGGCCGACTTGTTTGCCACTGCTGATTTCTTTGGCACATATATTGTTAATTTATGCAAATGTGATTAATATTTACCGGCTTTACCTTTCTGTCCAGATACTGTTAAATCATATGGAAACTACTTTTGAATTTGAGGTGGGAGTGTATTAGAATTTTAGAAATAGAAAGACTGATCCACTATGGTCATTTAAAATCAGATACAGATATGAGGATGTCCTTCTCTCTTTCCCCCTCCTCTCTCTGTTTTCACCATTGAAAAATACAACTTTCTCTTTAAAAAACATTTTGAAGCTACCGTTGACTTAGAAGGCAATTATAACTAAGTAAGAATTATAGAACTATGTTCTATTCTAATCTAATTGAATTAGAATCTCGCCATTTTTGAATTCATTATTTTATGGAGCACTTCATATGAAAAAGATAGATATTAAATTTATTATCAGTACAATTCTATTTTTACTTAGTGTGCTAGAGACTCTTAGATCTCAGCATGGTTTTAATGAGGCCGAGCACTGCAGTTTGATTCTTGTGTGGACCACTTAGCCTCAAAAAGAGAAAAACTTCTAGGCTACATGTTGGATCCAAATATTTAGCCTAGTCAGTGCTTTCCTATCATTATAGAAAGTTCTAGATAGTGTAGAACATAAAGACTTTAGAGTATGAGCACTGGGGGCCAGCAGGGACACAACTAAAAATGTATTGTTTAATAATGTCATTTTTGTATACAAAAAATAAATATACACATACACATATTCAGTGCTTTACTAATTTATAATTATTGAGCTATATAGTTTTGTTGTGCTTTATTAATATTTTGTATTTCTCTTAAGTATAGCTCACTGGTAGAACTTTTAATGTAGTTGACCTTTATAAAATGTACATTTATTTTAGAAAATTCAGATTTATGGAAGAGGCTATATTTGTAAGTAAAAGTTGTGGATTTGCAATTGAGTGATACATAGCTTTTGTCTTATACTGTTAATAATACAGTTACATACATGAAATTTTCCTCCTCTTGTGATCAATAAAGAGATCATGAACATCATCAGTTGATTACATTGCCCAAAATCACCTCATTTAACTTTCAGGGTGACCAAAAATCATTTTGTAAAAGCTTTATGCCTGCCTCTTTATAATAATGATTTGAGGAAGAATCTTAAAAAGCTTGTGGTTTCTCACCCATATTTGGAAATGTATGTAACATTATACTTTTTCGCTTCCTGTTCACATAAAAATACAAATTTCAGCGTAAGATGTTGACCTGAATCTAAACTCTCTCTTTCATTTGTTGAATACTTAAATTTAGAAGTTAATCTCAACTGGAACTTTCCCTTTTGAATTTCTGCAATGTATAATTCCATTTTGAATGCATTAGAGTACTTTGTTGAATTTGATCATAAGTACTTTTTTTCTCTACTAATAGCTCCATTTATCTTTTTACTTAATAGGAATTGTTTCTTTTCTTTTATACTTTTAAAATATTACTACTAAAATTTTACCCACTCACAAGTTGTTCAACTATAATTTGCCTTGTTAGCAAATCCTTTTCTCCATTAAAAAAATACAAATAGACACATGTTCTAAGTGCTGCAAATGATGTGCTAAATAATACTGACCAGTATAAAAAGCATATTATACTTTGTATTCATTGTTTCTTTTTTTCTTACTCAAAAAGTGACAGAAAATAAAGGCTTCAAGAGATAGTGTAACTTAAATGAAGAAAATACTGAATTAATAACATTGAAAACTTTCCAGATGATACCCTTAAGAAGAGAACTTCATTTTCCCATTTGCTTTATGTTATATTACTTCTCTACTTGAAAGGCCTGTCATTTAGTTAGGGTACATACTTTTTTGATCAATGGAGACCATTTCCCCTCTTTCACTTAACTTAGGAATTGGCTTTCACAAATTGCTGTGGCAAAAAAAAAAAGTTAATTACCTGGCAGCCAACCTGGTGACAAGTTTCTTGGAATTTAGCCAGACTTATCTTTGGACAACAGATAGTCCATCAATCACTTGGTCATTTCTTAAAGACTTTCAAGATTGGTAGAAGGACAGGACCCTTCCAGAGGTTGTGTTCTGCTCACACAACCTCTACCCAATATCACTTCTACCCCATTGAGTTTTTCCTGTATTATATATTATTGGCTTAGTTACTAACAAAGGCATGGTTCATCCATGATCTCATTACCAAAAGCCCCCAAACTAATTTTCTTCAAGGAGTCTGTGTTGGAATAGCTAAGTTAGTCAATACTGGTATAATTACATGTGTGTGTATGTGTGTATGCATGTGTGTGTGTCTGTGTATAGTATAGAAAATATATACATACACACATACATACATGTATATATGTACCATTTAGAATGGGAATATATGTGAATACATAAAATATATTCAAGGTATATTTTTAATTTTGTAGGAGATTATGTATACCAGTGGTTCTCAACCTATGGGCCGTGACCCTTTTGGGGGTCAAATGACCCTTTCACAGGGGTCACAGGGCTCGCCTAAGACCATTGGAAAACACATATTTCCGATGCTCTTAGGCACCAAGACACTGTTGCTCTCTCCGTCTTCAGGTGGGTCTGCCCACATGCGGATACGCCCACATACGAGTATTAAAGGGTGGCGGCATTAGGAAGGTTGAGAACTACTGGTGTATACATATCCCTCATACATTTGGGGAGAGGGAGTAGAGGGAGAGAGAATTTGGAATCAAATTTGTTAAAAAATGAATGCTAAAAATAAATAATAATTTTATTAAAAAATAAAATTTCATTCAAAAATTTAAGGAAAAAGTAATATTACCTTTACCTTCTAGGTCCAGCCCTCTATTTTCTAGAGGAAATGATTAACAGGGAAATAGCCAATCCACAGCAGAATAATCTGGAGCCAATAATATCTTATACCCTTTACCTTGGGATTATTACTATTTGCTCACAGAGCTTAAATTTTTTAACAAGAGTCTCATTTTTATACTGTTCCTTTGTGATATTTTATCTCAACTTAAATATTGATGCTCATTTGGTATAATCTTATTGCAATGACTAAAATATTTTTTCTCTTACAGGCACCTGTGTCCTATTTGTGTTTGTTTCTGAGTTCTTTGAGTTTTCTGAGACACTTCCCTTACATTCTTAAGATGAATTTCTGATACTGGGGAATTTAGATATTTTACAGTAGTTTTCAGAGAATATTAGAGCTCAGGAGAGAGAAACATGGGGGTATTTGAGCTAGACAGGTCAGTACCCACATATCGAAGCAAAAATTCAACTTGAGCTAGAAGAATATGTAAAATTGGATAAGTAGGGAATGCATTCTTAGAATTCAGAAAGTTGGGAGTGAAGGAGGCTGGGGCATTACAGTAAGTCATTCTGACTGGAGCAGAGATTTCTTATGTTGAAGAGCAGTAAAAGATGAAGTTGGGAAAATAAAATTTTAATTTGATAATTTTAAATTTACAAATATTCTAGTGAGGAGAAAGATTATTTCTTGGTATTCTGAAAGAATTTTCTCAAGTGATTTATTATTTTTTAAGAGTTGTGATAAAACCTGAAAACACTTGGTTTTGTTATCAATGTAGTGGACTAACAATAATGTTTTATTTTGAATTTTTGAATTAACATCAGTGAATTTAAAAGAAGACTTTTTTTTTGACTTATGCTTTGATCCGAAACAAAAGTTCTTGGGTATTGTTTGCTAATCTATAATAGAGCAAAGTGTATAAATCATCCTAATTTATGGTGTTAGATGTTTGTAAGAGAATAATGATAGAAATCTCAATACAGTTTTTGCAAATGATTTTAAGATTTTTAAAGAATTTATTCACCTTTTGATTTTTGATGACAAATGGTCATAATTTTATATTTACAAATGTTGGTTTGAGTTGAATCAGTATTGTCATGGCAGTAGCTAAATTGTATAGTGGGGAAAGCCCTGGACTTTGTCAAAACAGGCTTGTGTTTGAAAGTCACCTTGACACTAGATGTATCTCTTAATCTCTCTGAGCCCATTTCCTTATCTGTAAGATAGGGATAATAATACTTATCCTACATACCTTATAATGTTGTTGAAGACCCCCAAATAATGTATGTAAAGCACTTTGAAAACCTTAAAGTGCTATATAAATGTCAGTTATTATTAGTAATATCAGAGAGAATCACAGGTGTTAAGTGAACATAGGTTGTCCAGATTCCTGTTGGCTCTTTCTATAACTGGGTTCAAATGGAATATTCTGCCTGACAACTTAGAGCAATCTCAGCTTGGATCAATCTAGTTTTAAGCTTGCTCAAAAGCCTTCAGAATATCGTCCATGTTTCTTAACTTGGCATCTGAAGGCCTTTACCACACTAAGTCCAATTCATCTTTCCAACCTTATCTCCTACTCTTCCTCCAAAATATATACTCTGTTCTAACCAAAGTGGACTGCTTATCCTTGCCTTTTCTTGCTTTTTACTTTTATTTTTACCATTCCCCCTACTTGTACTAACACCAAAACCTCCCCCCTCCAACCCCCACACATGAATACACCCTTCATCAATCAAAATCCCAACCACATTTTAAAACCTAACTCAAATGCAGTTTCTTCCATGAATCAGCCTTTGTTAATCATTTTGATTGGAAAAATCTTTCTTAATAGCTTTTTATATTATTTGCACGATGCGTTTAATGCAGCAGTTCTCAACCTGTGGGTCGCGACCCCTTTGGGGTTGAACAACCCTTTCGCAGGGCTCACAGGGTCGCCTACGACCATCAGAAAACACATATTTCCAATGGTCTTAGGAACCTCCTCTCTCCATCTCCAGGTGGGTCCGCCTACTTGCAGACATGCCCACATACGACTATTAAAGGGTCTGAGCATTAGGAAGGTTGAGAACCGCTGGTTTAATGTCTTGTAGTTATTTCTGTGTCTTATCTATAACTCATTAAACTGTAAATTCCTGGAAGGTAGGGGCTATGCCTTGAACGTCTTCTGATCTCCACATAGTGAATCAGATGCTCTGTGTTTTTTGAATGAAGAAACAAGAGAGCAAGATCTACTGTGCCTAAAGTGTATGGTAGAAAGCGTGGCTCTGAAATGGAAGGCTGGGACAACTAGAATTCATTGCCATATTTATTACTAATAGTCATCATTACAGAGTTTGAAGCTTATTACTTTATGCCTATGACTTAATTTCCTTTTCATAGTAGCAGTAAAGCACACTAGAGAATGCTCATTCATTTGTGGATGTTTCTGTTGTCATTTTTTTCATGTTTCCATTCCCAGTGCTCTTAGTCGCAATAGGCATTTAAATATTTGTGACTGGTGAATTTAAAAGTTTAAATTGATAGATTTTTATATCCTTCCTATTAGTGTTGTCTAAAGTGTTAAGAAAAGTATTAATAAAATTCAGAAAGACCCCAGACATGAATTCCATGTTGTGTTTTGTTTTACTGATAAGAATTCTTCCATGTCTTTTATAGCAATTAGTAAGCTAACACAATAATGTAGTATAAAACTGTTGATCGAATTTTACCTCCTTCCCATTTCCCTTTTTTGGTTTGATTTTTTTTTTCCTTCACTCAGGAGCATACACACTGCTAAAGAAACTTAGTATGCTGAATACAATCATCCCATGCTGTTGCCTTTAGATGATTTGGCTTAGGAAAAGAGAACTTAGTAAGAAAACATCAAAGGCAAAAATGTAGTCTCTAGCAATTATAGAAAATGGAAAGTTAGAAGTGGTAAAGGATGATGGAGTATGTCCAAGGCTTCCAAAAAAACTATCCGACCGAGAACCCTCTTGGCCAGTTGCCCAGAGCTCATAACTTACTTGGGTTGAATCAAACAGATTTCCTTTTGCATTTTTGCAAGAACCTGATTGATATTTACAGGCCCCAGCACTCTTATTCTTATCATGATTGTCAGCTAACTGCCCTTTCAGAAGTATAGGGGGTACAGAGATCTAGGGGGCCAGTGACTGACTCACAACAAAGTAGGAATTCGGTCAAAGAGGTTGTGTTTGTCCTTCATTTTTGAAGAGGACCATGACATCAGGGAGATGATGACATGACTTGCAGTTGACTTTGATTTGAGTGAGGGAGGCCTTTGCAAGGTTACCAGCCTGACTTTCTCCTCCAGAGCCATCTGGCTCCAGTGACCAAATATTCATCTGGATGACTGGAGATGGATCCAGGATACAATAGGAGACCCTGGACCTCATAGGCTAAGATTCTCACTTTGAGTGAGAATACCCATTTAGTGAATAGGGCTCTTTAAGACAGCAGTATGTATTCAAAGATTACAGAGTTACTTACCTTGGAAGTCATCTAGTCCAATAGCCTCATTTTGTTGCCAAGAAAACAGACTTAGAGGGATTAAGGAGTTGCTGAAGATCGCATGTCTAGTAAGTGGCAGTCTAGCTCCTCTAACTCAGTCACCAGGCATTTAAATGCTTACTATGTGCCAGACAATGTGCTAAGCGCTGGCAATTCAGGTACAAGCAGAAATACAGTCTCTGTTATCAGAAAGCTTCCATTTTATTGGAGGACAACACTTAAAAGGAAGAGGTGGAGAGTGGTACCCACTCAAGCAAATCTAGAGTTAGGTGTGTCATCTAATGTGGATGGATGGCCTGGGTGGAACTTGGAATTCTTGTGAGGAACTAACTAATCAGAGAGAGAACCTGTAGGGCAGTGGATACTTCCAGTGTGAAGAACAGGGGGTAGAGTTAGCTTCTGAGCTGAGGAGGTTCCTCTGGCATGGTAGAAAAAGTCCAGAGAATCAGTTGAACAGCCAAGAGGAATGAAGCCTTGGACTTAGCATTTTCCTTAAAATGTGGGTTCCATGATACCATTCTGTATTTTTCTCCTCCATCCAAACAAACTCATCCAGATTTTATCACTTCACATCTAGTAATTGGTAGAAATATCATTTAAAAAAGAATTCCAGCCCTTCCACTTGCAGCTGAAAAATGAATCTGTTGATTTCCAAAGTGCATAAAGGAATGAATAGAAGCATCAGTTAGAAGAAATAAAGTATGTGTAAAGCCTTCAGAAGTTACAAAAAAGCCTATTTAGTTTTAAGCTTTGGAGAAGGTCTTTTTGACATGCTTGTTCTGGGATTAGTGAGGCATGGCTTTCAAAGAAGGGCTACAGACTACGTGGAAACTTGTCATTAAATAAGATCATCTTACATTTTCCTATTTGAAACTCAGTAAGAGTTCTAGGAACTAATTATCTTCAGTGGGTGATGACATGGAAATATATTAAATATATAGAAGGCTAATCATGGATACTTGATGCATGCCTGAGTCCAGGTCATTTTTTTTTTATGGAGATAAAACAAAGTTCAAGGTATAACAGCAGTACCCTACTAAATTTCAAATTGTTATTAAACTTCACAAGGAAATGTATAACCAAAATTAATCTATCCTTACTTTGCATTTGCTAATGAAATACATGACATATAAATGGTAAGATTTCTTATTCTTGAGCTTTTACAATTCATAGTTTAATAAATTAATTACTATATTTTCCCCATCTTTATAGCTTCACTTTAAAAACATGTACAATTTCTTCAGAATTGAAATCCAGAAATATTTGTTGAAGGCCTACAATATAATCAGTACCATTTTGAGCATTGTGGTGGACACATGTAACTCCTTGTATCCCAGAGTTGAGAAAAGAAACCAGCACACGTGAAATAATATACAAAATAAAGTACCAATTGCATAATAACTGAATTCAACAGGAATTCAGGAAATTTAAAGTCATACTAAAATAGTAGTTTACCTTTGTATTGTATTTTATAATTTAAAAATACTTTTCATGTAACAAACCTGTGAGGTAGGTAGTAATAATAGCAAAAATTGGTGTAGTGCTTTTGCTTTTTAACGTGCTTTCCATATAAAAGTACTGTTTGGTAGGTAGTAGAAGTTTATTGGTTTCATTTTTACAGATGAGAAAATGAAAGCTGAGAAAGGTTAATTGACTTACCTGTAGACACACAGATTAATAACTGAGTCAGAACTGTAACCCTGATCTACAGACTTCAAGGCCAATATATTTTCTGATTTCTTCCTTTATGAGTATACCTTTTTACTTTGTTCAAATAGTCCAACTGCTTCCTTGGCTAATCTTCTGTTTTTGATGTATTTAAAGTTTCTTTTATTATCCCCCATGGAGACCTTTTCAAGATGCCCTTGAATTCCCTTTTAGATGTATCTAATCTCTTGTCTACCCAACATGGTGCCATTTCATTTAACTTAATTTAACTATAATTCCTTGGGACAAAATGTGTCTTTTTTCTTTAAAGCCATATTTAACATTTATGATGTGTTTAGAGCGGTGGTTCTCAATCTTCCTAGTGCTGCGACCCTTTAAGACTCATATGTGGGCGTATCTGCATGTGGGCAGACCTGCCTGGAGATGGAGAGAGGAGCGGTGTCTTGGTTTCTAAGACCTTCGGAAATATGTATTTTCCCATGGTCGTAGGCAACCCCTGTGATCCCTGTGAAAGGGTCGTTCGACCCCCAAAGGGGTCACGACCCACAGGTTGAGAACTGCTGGTTTAGAGAATGAACTCAAAGTTTACTCCCTCAGATAAATATGTTCCTGAAAAAAATTTGCTGTAGTGGTTATCTGGCCATTTTATTGAATATGTTTGGCCTGTCTTATTTTCCTTTTACGTCACTTTTATCCTAACCTTTTTGCTAATTAAAGGTCAGTTTCTCCTTCCTAGAAACTTAATGTTATTGTTCTGTCTGGTATCTGCCCATTTACTTTCTCTGATCCACCTCATCTTTTTACTGAAAACTCACTGTATTGTACCTTTTGGACTAGCATAATCCAAAGGGTAATAGTCCTAATTTCCCAGCTAAAATAACCTTGGACAAATGTCGTTTCCTTTCATTACTGTGACTGTTTAGTTGTAGATAATTATTGGTAGTTAGCATTTCTTTTGTTTTATTTTCTTAACATTCTTTTTTGTCTGTGATTTTCAGTATCCTCTCAGTTCATCTGGTTTTCTTCTATTAAATTTCCAAGCCAGTTCTTGCAAATTCTGTTGTTTTCTACTATTTTCACTTTATCACTGATTATTTAATAAACTCTTCCCAGAAGGTCTTCTTACTATTTAAAATATTTAGTTTATTTTAGTATCAGTCTTTTATTTTTTTTTTAAAAAAAAGGAATACATTTACCACAAACACTCTTATTTTAAAATTATTTTTATTTATTTCATTAAATATTTACCAATTTTGGGGTGGCTAGGTGGCACAGTGAATAGAGCAGCAGCCCTGGAGTCAGGAGAACCTGAGTTCAAATCTGGCCTCACACACTTAACACTTACAAGCCGTATGACCTTGGGCAAGTCACTTAATCCCATTTACCCTGCCTTCCCCCCTCCAAAAAAAAAATATTTCCCAATTACAATGTAAAAAAATTTAATAATCATTTTTAAAATTTTGAATTCTAAATTCTCTCACTTCCTTCCACATGAGAAGGCAAGAAATTTGATATGAACTATATATGCGAAGTCACTTGAAATATATTTCCGCATTAGATGTGTTGCAAAAGAAAACACAAACCAAAAAACAAAACAAAACAAAACCCCAAAATAAAGTTTGAAAAAGTCTGTTTCAATCTGCATTCAGAGTTTATCAGTTCTGTATCTGGAGATGGATAGCATTTTTCATCATGAGTCCTTTGGAATTGTTTTAGGTCATTGTCTTGATCAAAACAACTAAATCTCTCACAGTTGATCCTCTTTGTTGTATTCTTCAGTCATTTCAGTCATGTACAATTCTTCATGACTCCATTTGAGGCTTTCTTGGCAAAAATACTGAGAAATGAGGCTTTTTTCAGAGTAACTTGTTATAAAATTTTCTTCTTACTTTTGGCTGCATTAGCTTTGTTTGTGCAAAAGATTTTAAATTTCATGTAAGCAAAAATACATATTTTACTTCCCATTATCCATTCTATCTCTTGTGCTAATAAATTCTTCCCTTATCCATAGACCTGACAGGTATATTTTTCCATGTTCCTCTAAATTGCTTATAATATCACCATTTATGTCTAAATAATTTATCCACTTTGATCTTAGATTGTGAGATGTCATTCTGTTTCTCATTTCTGCCAAACTGCTTTCCAGTTTTCCCAGCAATTTTTGTCAAATGTTGAACTCTTATTCCAAAAGTTTGGCTCTTTAAGTTATCTTATTTATTTTTAAACTTTGTATTTTCCATTATGAATATAAACTTGAACATCTCAGAATAGGAAGGAGGATTATAAATAAAACAACTGTTTACAGTTTTTTTTAAACACTATTAATGCAGTAGTAGTAAAACTGCCTTCCTTCTGTTCTGTTCCCTGTATTTCAAAATAAACTCACATATCATAGACTTTGCTGTTTCTAGCATTTTTATTTAGGTGCCAGAAGAGTGAGATCGAGGTATCTTGGCCGGTGATGGAATATACCTGTTAAGGAATGGTCAGAACATATTTTCTTAGAGTCTTAAGTATGTAATGAAAAGGTCTTTAAACTGAAAAGGGAGGGAAAGGAAGAAAAGTGCCCATATAGATCTTACAAACCCAGTTACATGCAGAGTAGCAGGTACAACACAGGTTTTAGTGGACCACAAATCTGATATGAGTAAATTCACTTCAGCAAACATTTACCAAATACCTACTGTTTTCAAGCCATTGTGCTAGTAGGCACTGGAGAAAAAAGACAAAAAGTTAACTGGTATGATGTCATATCAGTCAGACAAGCTAATACATCCCAGGCTGCAGTACACAATGGCAGTAGAGCAAGATTTTTCTAGATTTTCCCCTGGTTAGAGCACATATAGCACTATTTTCAGTTCTGGGTGCCATATTTGACAAAAATATAGATAGACTCTAGCATATCCAAAAAGAAGCCATCTAGGATAATGAGAGAACTAGAGAAAATGTCATTTAAGCATGATGTGAAAGATATAGCTTGTTTAGCTTAGAGAAGAGAAAATTTAGAGGGAGTTTGATAGCTGTCTTTTAAAGATGTCGTATAGAAATGCTGTCTTGGGGGGCTGAGCCAAGATGGCGGCGTAGCAGCAGCAACATATCGCAGCTCTCACATAGCCACCCCCAAATACCCATAAAACAGGACTCTAAACCAATCCTAGAACTCCAAAACGCACACAAAGATACTTCCCACTAAAGTCAGCTCGGCTACAAGGAGCCATATCAGCACTGCAAACCGAAACCAGCCTGCCCTGAAGCCGTGGCTGTGCCCCGGGGGCGGCTGGACGGGAGGAGTGGAGGAGCCTCTCAGGTGACCAGATTAGCAGCACCTGCAAGTGGGGATTGCGAAAGGGGGAGATAAGGAGTCCGGCGAAAGTCCTCCAGAGAGGAAAAGCGAAAGGCAGAGGTTTTGCACCCGCCTCCCCGTTGTAGCTTCCCGCCCGCGGCCTGCAGGCAGCAGGGGTACTTAGCCATTGTGCTCAGGCCCGTGCTCTCGCGTTGAGCGGCCTGGATCCAGATCGCCATCTTGGGCCTCCGTCTTGGAGTCTTCGTTATCCAGTCAGCCGGAAGTATCTAGGAAGAGTCCCAGCATCTTCCTGAGAGCTACAGCAGCTGGGAGGACCCCAGCGATTTGGAACAGAGCTTTCCCTTCTGGAAGCAGAGCCCCACAGAGATTTTAAAAAAAAATCACGGTCTGAAGAACCATGAGTAAGAATAAGCATAAGAAGCAAAGTAAGAACAGCTCCCAAACCCTTGATTCCTTCTTTGGGGAAAAGAAAGATCATGGGAGAGAGAGGGAGGAGGAGAGCGCAGCCAGAGCACCCCCACAAGGGGCCTCCAATAAACATGAAGAATGCCTTAAAGCTAGAGATGAGCTGAAGAAGGATTTTCAAAACCAAAT
>CM053581.1:180610603-180648824 GCA_028627135.1 Pseudochirops cupreus | reverse complement strand
ATTGACTACATCCAACTGGAACTTGAGATACACAGGCACTGCAGTTGGGAGATCCATCCTGCCCTACCAAAAAGTGACATAGGAGAGAATAGACTGGGGGAGGGGGGACACACTGGGATGGCTGTTTTGGGGCGGTGGGCGGGGGAAAGACGGGGAGAAAATATGTAACTCAAAATCTTGTGGAAATGAATGATGCAAAGTATAATAAAATTAAAAAAAAAAAAAGGAAATGCTGTCTTGCAGAAGAGCCATAAAAGTCTTAAAGGGAATTTAAGCATGGGGTTGGGAGGGAAAATATTTCATGCATGGGAAACAGCCAACAGAGAGAAACAAAGACAGGAGGGGGAGTGTTATGTTCAAGGAACTGTAAGTAGTCCAGCATGGACTACTTCAGAGTTTGTATAAAGGAGGAGACTTTAAGAAGTTTGGAAATATAGGAGAGAGTCATGTAGTAAGCTTTAAATGTCAGCAAAGGACTTTATATTTAATCCTGGCAGTAACATTTGGAATTTTTTGAGTGGGTTAGGGTCACACAATTGGACATTATGTTTTAGAAAAATGGAGTGAGGAGAGAGTTGAGGTAGGGAGACTAATTAAAAGGCTATTGCAATAATTTGGCCAAGAGATAATGAGGTCTTGAAGTATGGTGATGGCTATGGGAGAGGAATAAAGGGGACATATATGAGAGACATTGTAGAGAAAGAAATTTCTAGATTTAGTAACTGCTTGCTTATGTGGGATGAGTGAGAAAGAAGAGTTAAGGATGGTCCTGAGGTGAACCTGGGTGACTAGAACAATGGTGGTGTTTCTGAAAGTAATAGGGAAGTATGAAAGAAATATGGGCTTGGGGCATGGGGAAGAGATGAGTTCTGTTTTAGACACATTGAGTTTTAAAATATTTATGGAACATTGGGTTCAAAATATCCTATAGAATGTGATATAAGATGGAAATTTGAGAGTGAGACTAAAACTGAATGTGTAGATCTAGGAATCTTCTGAATAGAGAAGATAATTAAATGCATGGAAGCTGATGAGATCAGTGAGAATATCCAGAGAGAAAAGTTGGCCTAGTACAACAGAGCCTTAGGAGACATAAGAGAAGGTGGGCACACTCTGTAGATGTCAGGAAGGAGGAGGATCAAAAAAAGAATCTGACAATTAAAAGCTGATTGGTAACTTTGAAAAGAGATGGTTGAGTTGTATAATGAGGTAGCCAAACTGGAGAAGGTTTAGAAGAAATTTAAAGGAGGGGAAGTGAAGGAAAAGAATCTTTCAAAGGGATTAGCTAAGTAGGGAAGGAGAGAGATATTGGATGATAGCTAGTGGGCATGGCAGGATCTAGTGAGATTTTGTTTTCTTTTTAAAGAAAGAGAGGAGGTGGACTTGAGTATGTCTGTAGGCAGTAGAAAAAGAGCTAGTAATAAAAAATGTTTGAAAATTATAGGAGAGTGGGTGTGATGCCAGGGCAATTTCCTGAAAAAAACAGGTGAAGATGGGCTCAAGGGTATGTGGAGAAGGGTTGGCTTTTAGCAAGGAAAAGGGCCATTTTTCCATCAGAGACTAGTGTAAAGATAGTGGGGGATAATTTCATAGGAACATCAGAGAATGAAGAGAGAAAAGGCAGGACTTAGCAAGTAGTTAGCTTTTTTTAAAGTAGGAGGCAAGGTCCTTAGCAGGGAGCAGGAGGAGGATGTGTGGTATGAAAGGCTTGAGAAGAGAAAAAAGGTCTGGAACAGTTGCTGTTGTGAGTTAAATAGGGAATCATTTAAGGAGGAGCAGGAGGAAGATTGCGTTAGCTAGCTATCATAAATTTGTATTGAACCTAGTCAGTAGCACATGAATTAAGAGCAAAGGAGGTAGATGGTATCAATAATCCAGATATGGTAGTTGGCAGGGCATGATTGGTGTTGAGACACTCAAAGGATTTAAGAGTAGAAGATAATATAAAGCTGAACTGCTTCACCAAGAAGCCAAATTTGAGAAAGGAAGAATGTATAGGCAGAACAGAGATGATGACCTGGAATACAACTGAGGGATGATGCAATTGCATGTCATGTCATGAGAACAAAAAGTAGGTTTTGAAGAAGTGAAGTTAGGGAAAGATGGATATAGAAAAGGTTAGAATCAGATAAAGTAAATTCAGAGATTTTTAACATGGAAGTGTGAAATATTTATTGGTAATAGCAAAGTAACATAAAGTTATGACAATCTTTATGTGTAACTGTTGTTGTTTGTGCTTCATTCTTGAAGACCAGTAGCATCATAAGGATGATGTCTTGACTTGCGTGTGACATTGGATTTGAACATAGCTGAGATGGAGTGGAAAAACTGGTTTGAAAAAATTGAGAAACTGAGAAGTTAGGGTGTTTGAGAAAGTGTCAGCTTATTTGTTTAGTCCTGTAGAATGGGGTAAAAATGAGATGGAGAGGAAGACTGATCTAGGCACTAGAGCCCTCGAGGAGGGAAGAGGGGTAATCTTCTTCTGGTTAGTAGATCAAGTAGCATCTGGATTGAGTGATAAATTTGGACTGCATGAACTTCAGAGGAGGAAAACCTGTTAAGTGATGGTGGTAGAGAGAGTGTAGAAGTGGTATCAGGAAGCAATTAATATTCTAGCTGCAACACTACCACTAGTAAATCAGGGTATAAATGCAAGTCCAGTAAGTACTATATTGAGTACTATAGCCACTACTCGTTACAGACATTGTATATGCCTTGATAGATTAATTTAAATACATTTTATGCACTTTGTACTTAATTTGAGTAGGGCTTTCTGTTATTGCCTTCTGGATTTTATTATTATGTAGAAATGCTTTTAATTTTTATGGGCTTATTTTGCAGCCTGCAAGTTTACTAAAGCTGTTCTTTATCTCAATTAGTTTCTTCATGGATTTCCTAGAATTTTCTAAGTAAGCCACCATGTCATCAACAAGGAGAGAATAACTATATTCTCTTGGCTTATCTTTATGCTTTTAATGTCTTTTGTCTTATTGCTATTGCTAGCATTTCTATAACTATATAAAATAATATTGGGAGAAAGGGAGCATCCTTGCTTTTCTATGGATTGGGAACATTTTTTGTGTTTCTCCAATGCTTGCTGTTGTTTTTATCTGTATTTTATTTTTAGAGGCAATTGAGGTTAAGGGACTTGCCCTCCAGGGTTACGTAGCTAGTACCTGAGAGCAGATCTGAGCTCAGGTCTTCCCATCCCCAGGACCAGTGCTCTGTCCATTGCACCACCTAACTGCCCCTTGCTGTTGGATTTAGATAGATACCAGAGAGAGGGAGGGAGGGAGAGAGAGGGAAAGAGAGAGAGAGAGAGAGAGGGAGGGAGAGAGAGAGAAAGAGAGAGAGAGAGGGAGGGAGGGAGAGAGAGAAAGAGAGAGAGAGAGGGAGGGAGAGAGAGAGGGAGGGAGAGAGAGAGAGAGAGAGAGAAAGAGAGGGAGGGAGAAGAGAGAGAGAGAGAGATCCTGCTATGACTGTACTTTGTAGAGTTTTAGCTATAAACGAGTGTTGTATTTTATCAAAAACATTTTTCTGCATCTTTTGAGATAAATATGTGAGTTTGGATGGTTTTGTTTTTCATGATTAATTAAGTTAATGGTTTTTCTAATGTTTAACCATTCTTACATCTCTGTTATAAATCCAACTTAATCATAATGAATGGTTTTTTTGTTTTTGTTTAAATTATTGTAATCTTTTGCCCCAACCAAGGATTAAAATTTTTTTCTAATTTATTTATTTGTTTTTAATTTTCAACATTCATTTCCACAAGATTTTGAGTTACAGATTTTCTCTTCGTCTCCCTCTGCCCCCCACTCCAAGATATATGAGCCTACTGAATACCCCTTCCCCAAGTCTGTTCTCTCTTATATCCTTCCCATCCCCCAACTTTCTAGTAGGGCAAGATGGATTTCTATACCCCAGTACCTGTACATCTTATTTCCCAGTTGCATGTAAAAAACAATTTATTTTTTATTTTTTTGCTTTTGGAGGGGGGAAGTCAGGGCAGTTGGGGTTAAGTGACTTGCCCAGGGTCACATGGCTAGTGAAATGTTACGTGTCTGAGGCCAGATTCCAACTCAGGTCCTCCTGACTCCAGGGCCAGTGCTGTATTCACTGTGCCACCTAGCTGCCCCAAAACAATTTTTTTTTAATAATTGTTTTTAAAACTTTGATTTCCAGGTTCTTTCCCTTCTTCCCTCCTCACCCACCCCCACTGGGAAAAGAAGCAGTTCAGTGTAGGTTGTAGTTATGCAAAACGTTTCCATAGTAGTTATATTGTGAAAGAGTAACTATATTTCTTCCATCCTATCCTGCCCGTCAGTTATTGTGTTTTCTACTTTGACCCTGTCCCTTTTCAAAAGTGTTTGCTTCTAACTACCTTCTCCCTCAATATACCTTCCCTTCTATCATACCCCCTCATCCCCTTCCCCCCTACTTTCCTGTAGGGTAAGATATCCAATTGACTGTGTATGTTATTCCCCCCTTAAGCCAAATTCAGTGAGAGTAAGTTTGATCCATTCCCTTTCTTCCTGTTCTTCCCCTCCACTGTAACAGTTTTCTCTTGCCTCTTTTATATGATATAATTTACCCTATTCTGTCACTCCCTTTCTCCCAATATATTCCTCTCTCGTCTCTTAATTTTATTTTTTAGATATCATCCCTTCATATTCAACTGATCCTGTGCCCTCTGTCTATGTATACATGTACATACATTCACATATGTATTTATACACACATACACCCTCCTATATACATATATATGTATTTATACATACATATACATATATATTCCCTTCAGCTATCCTCATACTGAGAAAAGTCTCACAAGTTACAATTGTTGTTTTTCCATGTAGGAATGTAAATAGTTCAACTTTAATAACTTTCTTATGATTTCTTTTCCCTGTTTACCTTCTCATGCTTCTCTTGCTTCTTGTATTTGAAAGTCAAATTTTCTGTTCAGCTCTGGTTTTTTCATCAAGAATGCTTAAAAGTCTTCTATTTCATTGAATGACCATATTTTCCCCTGAAACATTATACTCAGTTTTGCTGGGTAGGTGATTCTTGGTTTTAATCCTAGTTCCTTTGACCTCTGGGATATCATATTCCAAGCCCTTTGATCCCTTAGTATAGAAGGATCTTGTGTTATCCTGATTGTGTTTCCACAACACTCAAATTGTTTCTTCCTGGCTGCTTGTAATATTTTCTCCCTGACCTGGGAACTCTGGAATTTGGCTATAATATTTCTAGGAGTTTTATTTTTGGGATCTTTTTCAAGAGGCAATTGGTGAATTCTTTCAATTTCTATTTTGCCCTCTGGTTCTAGAATATTAGGGCAATTTTCCTTGAGAATTTCTTGAAGGATGATGTCTAGGCTCTTTTTTCTGATCATGGCTTTCAGGTAGTCCAATAATTTTTAAATTATATCTCCTGGATCTATTTCCAGGTGGTTTTTTCCAATGAGATATTTCACATTGCCTTCTACTTTTTCACTTTTTTGGATCTGTTTTATAGTATCTTGAGTTCTCATAAAGTCATTAGCTTCCATTTGCTCTAGTCTTTATTTTGAAGGAATTATTCTCCTCAGTGAGTTTTTGAAATTCCTTTTCCATCTGGGGAATTTGGCTTTTTGAGGTATTCTTCTCCTCATTGGCTTTTTGGGCCTTTTTTGCCATTTGAGTTAGTCTATTTTTTAAGGTATTATTTTCTTCAGTGTATTTTTGGGTCTCTTTTAGCAGGCTGTTGACTCATTTTTCTTGATTTTTTTGCATCACTCTCATTTCTCTTCCCAACTTTTCCTCTACTTCTCTTACTTGATTTTCAAAATTCATTTTGTGTTCCTCTATGGCCTGTGACCAGTTCACATTTATCTTAGAAGCTTTTGATTCAGGAGTTTTGACTTTGTTGCCTTCTTCTGGTTTGTGTTTTGATCCTCTTTGTCCCCCAAAAAGGATTCTATAGTCTGATTGTGCTTCCTCTATTTGTTCGTCTTGCCAGCCAGTTACTTGACTTTTGAGCTCTTTGCCACAGTGGAACTCTGCTTCCAGAGTGGAGAGGGCTGTGTCCCAAATTGCTGGGGTTTTCATAGTTGTCAGAGCTATTGTCAGAGTGATGAGGAGGGTGCCCTCTCTACAGCCACCACAAACTCTGGCACACTGATGTTCCTCATTCCAGGACCACCACCCAAGACTGCGACCCAGATCCAAGCAGGTCATAGCAAGAGCGATTACCCTCTGAATGGTTGTTTGGTCCCCTTATGATCTGCAAGAGCTCTGGAGGCAGACACAAGGCAGCAGTTGCAGCCGCTGTGCCACTGCCACCTCTTACCCCAGCGCAGGGGCCCGACCATGCTCTTCTCTTACCCTGGATCAGCAGGGTTCCCCGCTGACCTTTTACTTCTTTTTGGCATTTATGGGTTGAGAAGTCTAGAAACCACAATAGCTGCTGATGATTCACTCTCCTGAAGTCTGCTGCTGCCGGTCTGGGCCACTGGCCGAGGCTGCCCTGGGTCTGGGCCTCACGTGGCTTACTCAAGATTGCACCTGGCTCCCAGCTTGGGTGCGATAGACCCTTCCTATCAGCCTGCCAGGCTGCCTTCAGCGGGAGATTTGTTTCTCTCTATAACTTTGTTGGTTTTGTAGCTCTCAAATTTGTTTAGAGTCATTTTTTACAGGTGTTGGGAGGTGGTTGGAGTGGGAACTCAAGCAAGTTCCTGCTTTTACTCTGCCATCTTGGCTCCACTCTCCCCCACCAAGGATTTAATTTTTAATTGAATTATTAATTACACTGATCCATAGTTCTATTTCTTCCTTTATCTCTTATTATTTTGGGTATAAAAACAGTATAGGGGAGTATTTTCTTAATTTTTAAAACTATTTGTGTTATATAGGTATGAATTGCTCTTTAAAGTTTGATAGAATTCCCTTGAAAATTCATCTGCACCAGAAGTTCCTCCTTCTCTGCCTTTCCCCTCACCCCTCAGGCTTTGGTAGTTTTATTTACAGCTCTTTACATGGCCTTCACTTAACTACTCCCCTGCACACAGCCATGGTGGCCTGCTTGCCTCTTGTATACACTTCTGCTATCCTAGTGCAAAGCCTTTGCACTGGCATTTGGAATACACTGCCCATCGTCTCTGTCTTCTGGCTTCATTCACTTCACTAAAATCCTATTCTGGAGGACTTTCCCAGGCTCCCCAGCTGCTAGTGCTTTCTCTCCTAAGGTTTATCATGTATCTCCTCTGTATTTATCTTATATACACCTGTTTATATGTATGTGTGTTAACCATCAAGCCTGATGCCAGAGCGCATTTTCACTTTTTATTTTTATCTTCTGTTTATGTAGTGTGTAGCACATAGTAAGCACGTAATAAATGCTTTTTGTTTACTTTAGTGATAAAATTAGTGTGTCAGGTTCTAGCATCTGTTTTGCAGCAGAATGTTTTTATCATCTGCATTTAGAAAAGTCTATGAAATGTTATTAAATATATGCATCATAAATATAGTATTATGAACAGTTTGCTTACTTGACTCTAGTAGGTCAGCTTTCACAGCTGTTGAGTAGAGAGCCTTTTTAATACTTTGAAATAATTAGCTAATCCTCATTGAGTAACAATCTCATGTTTTTTTTTAAAGAAGCTTCTGCCTCTTTCTCATGTTTTGATATTGACATACTAAATAGCAATATTTTACATGAATATTGCATTTTACAGTGTTTGCATCTATAAGATTATACACACAATAGATAATAATGAAGTAACTCAGATATCTAAAATAAGACTAGGATATGGCTTAATCTAGATTGAGAAAAATAATCTGTGAAGTTTTATTATTAATAAGAATGATTATTTCCTCTTTTAAGACTGATATTTATGAATTTACTTCAAATAGTGTGTTGCATGTGTGTGTGTGTGTGCACACATGAATATATAAGAGAGATAGAGACAGAAAAAGGATGTTGGGACATATCAAAGTTGTAATTCTTATTCTGATTTCCCTAGCCTTGGCCCTCTTTGGTTTTGAATTTAGGAACTGTCAGTCCCAATGTAATGAACTTTAACAGGGATAAATGTGAGTGTTATATTTAGGCCCAAAATTTACTTATGCAAGTACAGAATGGGAGATATCAGTTCATGTGAAAGAGACCTAGAGATCTCGATTGACGAGTTTGACAAGAGCCAAAAGTTTGCTGTCACTATGCTAATAAAAAAATGTTGTCTTCCAATCCCAGCAGGTCCTACTGTACCCCATAACTGTCAGACCGTATCTGGAAAATAGTGTGTAATTCTGGGTGTCATGTGTGGAAAGGGACTTTTACAAATCTGGAGGCTAACTAGAATGATGAGGTATCCAGAAACCATTTAACTAAAGACTAAAGGACTAACTGACATTGAGAAATGTCTATCAATTAGTGAGAATCAGGATTTGGGTTGAAACCTTGACTCCATCACTTAATTCCATTACCTTGGGGGGGAGTTACTTAGCCTCTAAATTTTTGATCCTATCAAGGATGATTGAGTTTTCTGTCCTTGAAAATATTTAAGAGGAAGCTGGATGACCACCCACCAGAGATGTCATAGAAAGGATTCCTGCACTGGGTGAGAGATTGGGTTCAATGGCTTTTCCATTTCTGAGATTTCATAACCCAGTCAGCAAATCTGACAAATAAAGTGAGCGCTTTTAGTATTTTCTATAGTGCAATGACTTCACTTAGGTGTTAGAAAAATGCTTTAGAAGAATTAAAATAAAAGTGAATGTATATTTTCCCCTAGATATTTTAAATCAGCATTTATGGTGCCAAAATTTGAACAGACTACTTACCAGCCTAAATATGTTTGCACACAGTAGTATCTTCTCATTTAAATTCAATCATAGTCACCAAACAGCCCTGGCTTAGAATAGCGGAAGGTATAAACTTCATTTTCATCTCATTAGGCCACCTGGAAGCAGCAATCAGTGAGTAGTCCTGACGTCAATGGTCTCTCTACTTCATTAAAATGTTAATTTCATGGTTTTAATTCCCTTTGTAAAATGTGCCACTGCAGGACACCATGTGCAGATTTATTCCAAACCACATCAACCTGCATATTATGCTCTGGTATTTTTCCCCTTAGGTTTCTTTATCTATTTTCTGTTTTAAGATATTGGTTATATTTAAAAATATTTAAATCCTTTGTGTTTTCCTTGTTAAGAATCCTAAAAATATTTAGTTATATTTTAAGATAGTTGATTTCTGGCTCATAAAAAGTGAGCCCTTTCCAAATCTTACATCTCTGAATGCTTTGCTTACCTTACTTATGGCTGACCCCCTCCGCCAGTATTGTAACATGCACGTCTGTGTATCTGGTTAGATAAGAAACAATACATCATGCTACAGTTCCATCACTAAGACTGAAAAGGTTCTCTCCACTCTGTCATAATATCAAGGTTTCTGGATATGAGATTAGAGGACTTGGGTTTGAGTCCTGCCCTGCTAGTCAACCCACTTACAAGACCTTGTATGAGCCACTTAAACTATCTTTGTTTGTCTCATCTATAGAAGGAGGGATCTGGACCAGGTGATCTCTAAAGTCCCCTTACATTTATAACTCTATTATTTTGTGTTCCAGCGAGAGTCTTTGGCGAAAATTAATTATCAACCATTATGTATTCCAGGGACCACAGTGATTCTTGGACAGGTAGAGCTGAAAGATGTTGCTGCCTACAGTAAAATGTTGCCCACACATTGTAGATTCTTTGATGAGTGTAACCACAGAACAATTCTCTGATTGTCAGTATCAAGGAAGGAGATAAAGTGTTGTGTGCAAGGATCAGCAAGGAGGCCAGTGTCATAGGGTTGCAGAGCATGGAAGGGAGTAAGGCGTAGGAAGATTAGAAAGATAAGTAGGGGCCAGGTTATGAAGGTCTTTAAAAGCCAAACAGAGGATTTAATATTTGATCCAAGGGGTAATAGAGAGCTACTGGAGATCATTAAATAGGAGGATGACATGATAAGGTCTGCATTTTAAGAAAATCAGTTTGATGGTTGAGGATGAACTGGAGTGGAGAGAGACTTGAATCAAGGAGACCAGCTGCAAGGCTGTTGCAATAATTCAGGCATTAGTGATAATAACGACCTGTGCACCAGGCTGGTAGCAGTGTCAAAAAAGAAAAAGGGGATACACAAAAGATGTTAGGAAGGAAAAAATGACAGAATTTGGCAGTAGATTTTATATTTGGTAATGGGAGTTGAGAGAGAGTAAGGAATTGAGAGCAACACCTGTATTACGAGCTTGGGTAACTAGGAGGCTAGTAGTACCCAGGACAGTAGTAATGGGGAAGATAGGAGGAGGGAAGGTTTGGGGGAAGAGATAATGAGTTTAATTTTGGACATACTGAGTTTAAGGTGTTTATAGGACATCCAGTTCAAAATATCTCATAGACAGTTGGGGAAGTGGGTTAGACAAATAGATCTAAGAATCATTAGCATAGATCAGGGGTGGGAAACCTGTAGTCTCGAGGCCACATGTGGCCTTCTAGGTCCTTGGATGGAGTCTTTTGACTGAATCCAAACTTCACAGAACCAATTCTTTTTTTTTTAATTAATTAATTTATTTTCTTGTTTACATCATTCATTTCCACGAGATTTTGAGTTACAAATTTTCTCCCCATCTTTCCCCTACCCAACACCTCAAAACAGCCATCCCACTGTATACCCTCTCCCCCAATCTGCTCTCTACTATGTCCTCCCCCTTGCCCCTCTGACTTTCTGGTAGGGCAGGATGGATCTCCCTAACACAGTGCCTGTGTATCTTAATTCCCAGTTGGATATAGTTAATAATAATTATTATTATTATTATATATATATATATGTGTGTGTGTGTATGTATACATATACACACATATATTTTTAACATTTGATTATAGAACTTTAAATTCTAGATATGTTTATTCTAAAAAAAGATCGTGTTTATAAGAATTTTCGGTCAATTTAATGCTGTGGATAAGATTTTTCGAGCCTTAACAGTAACCCTGTCCAATGTCCCCACCCCCCCACTCCAGCCCAGCAGAATTTTTAGACAGAAAGTAAATTTTATGGAATCACTGTTATTTAGTAGCGTATAGTTATTTCCCATCCCTTTCCCCTTGCAAATAACCATCTTCCCATTAGGATTTGGTGAAAACAGAATCACCATGGGAAAAAGAATGTGTTGACTGGCAGAAAATATTTAAGAATCAACATGATAGATCCTTGAATGCAAAGGGTCTCTTGTGCATTGAGCTCCCTATTATTGAAAAGGTTGCTATTATGTAGGGGCCCAGAAAAAGAGGAGAGATCTGGGTTCAAGGGAGCATTTGATAGAGAAAAGAGACAAGAGATGGAACAGTTCAAGGGAGGGACAGTAGTTTCAAATTTTACAGGGCTGAAAAAGCACAGTGGAATCTATTCTGTGCTGTACATGGAATTTTTGTTTTAAATTAATTAAAAGTCTTTGGGTGGTTTTGAGAGATAGGCTATGTACGATTAGAAACAGAATGTGGCTATTTCTGCAACAATTTCAGTAATTCTGGCCTCCAAGTCTATATAGTGTACAAGTGAGTGACATTATAGTAGGGAATCTTACAATAACTTTGGAATGAATCCAAAGTGCTTTACGCTCTTCTACAAAGTGAAAAGAGAATAGTGCGGTTTGGTGTGGTAGAAGGAGCCTGGGGTCAGGACCAGGCGGCCGGAGTGTAAATATCAGTTCTGCTGCTTTCCAGCTCTCATGGGACTTTAATCACTTATGATCATGGGATCATAGATTTAGGTAATCGCAAAGGTCCTCACTAGGTTCAAATCCCATGGTCTCCTGCATTTGTGAGTCAGTGGCTTTTAGGTTTCAAGTATTTACCGTTTGTTTTGTGATTTTATACCTTTTTTCCTCCACTGTTGTATCCAATTCTATGCAACCAGCATTTATTAACTACCTTCTAATTGCAAGGTACTATGTTAAATGCTGGGGTAAAAAACAAAACAGTCCTTGGACTGAAAAAACTTACATGGAGGTTGGGGCAAGGTAAGATAAGAAAATTTAACATGTAAAAACATGTGTGAATGTATGAATTAATGAAAAAACAGTTATTAAGCACAAGCACCGGTGATACCAAAAAAAAAAATTAGTCCTTGCTCTCAAGGAGCTCCTGTTCTAATTGGTGGAGACAGCACATAAAAGAGTGGGTGGAGGGGAAAGCCTGGAAGTCCTATGGGTTCAGCAAAGGTAGAAATGGCAAGGCTTAGAGGTCTTTAGATTACATTAAGTATACACATGTTGGTACTTTGCTTGTTCTCTCATTAAATTGCCTGCTAAGGGAATTAAAAAGTCTTTTGGTAGGAGATGGCATGTGGGCTGATCTTTGAAAGAAGCTACGGATTCTGAGGGGCCTGGATGAAGAAGGAGAACATTCCTAGGCCAGTTCCCTGAACTGGTCCAGAGGTGGGAAATAGAGTTCCAGTTCAGGGAACAATAGGTAGACAGGCAAAAATCAAGAACATATGACTGAAGGGATATTTTATAGAAAGTTTTAGAAAGTAAAAAAGAGAGAACTAAAAGCTTCATTAATTTATAACAGATTATGTCAAGATAATCTTATTTCCTTTTTTGACAGCGATAGTACGCTAATAGATGCTGGAAGATTCCATAAATATAGTCTTAATGACATTTGAACAAAATTTTTGACAACTTTGTCTTAGGTTATATTTATGGAAAAGATGGAATGATGTAGGATAGATAGTAGTGTAGGTATTTTATATAATATTACTATTTATATATTTATACCATATAATATAATATTACTATTATAGATAGTATATAGGTATTTTCAGAACTGGATGAATGAATGGACTCAAGAGTAGTCATTAACTATCAGATGTTAACTAGGGAAGATCTATCATAGAGTGCCTTAGGGACCTGTTCTTGACCAAAGAAGAGCTTTTAAACTTTTTGATTTCAACTTTCAACCCTTCTTACTCTCAGTGTAAAATCTCTTTTCCTCATACTTTACCAAAAGAGATCATCATAAACACTTTTTCCCCCAAATTCTGTAGCTCAAATGTTTAAAAATTATCTTCCAATCCCTCCTTTGCTCCTATCTCAGAGAAAGAGGTGGTCCTTCTTGCCTAATGTGACCCCTTTACTTACCATTGGTTCTCTCTGAGAGTTTGCCCTTTCTACCATCCCCCCTCCCTAATTTTTAGCTGCTTCTTAGTGACTGGTTCCTTCCCTTACATATACAAACATGTCCAACTCTTCCCATCTTTAATAAAATTTCATTTGATCTTCCTATCCCTTTAAATTATTGTTTTATATCTCCTCTTTTACGGTTAAATTCCTTTTAAATTAAAAAAAAAAGCTTCACGTACTTGTTTGCTTTCATTTCTTTTCACATTTGCTTATCAGCACTTTTCATTATGTCATCTGACCCTATCACTCAACTGAAGTGATTCTCCCCAAGGTCACCATGGTTCTCTTTTTCTGTACCTCTTTACACTATCAAACCTCCCCTGCCCCTTTCTAATAATATTTATATAGCACTTACTAAGTGCCAGGCACTCTGCTAAACACTTTACAAATATTATCTCATTTGATTCTTACAACAACCTTGAGAGGTATGTGCTATTATTATTATTCCCATTTTACAGATGTAGAAACTGAGGTAAACAGAGGTTAAGTTAGTTACCTAGGGTCACATAATAAATATCTGAGGTCAGATTTAAGCTAAAGTCTTCCTGACTCAAGCCTGCCCCTCTATCTACTATATCACCTAGCTGTCTCTAGTAATCCATCCTGGGCCCTCTCTTTTTTTCTTTATTTATGCTTTGTCTTATCAACTCCCATGGGTTCTATTATCACTCCTTTGCAAATGGCTCACAACATTATTTATCTTGCCCTTTTCTCCACCTCAGTGTCCTATAAGAATCTCTCCATGTCCAAAACAAAATTCATCATCTTTCCCCCTAAAATCAGTCAATCAACATTTATTAAGCACCTACTATGTGCCAAGCACTGGGGATACAAAAAGAGGCAAAAGACAGTGCCTCCTCTCAATGAGCTTACAATCTTAATTGGTGTCCCTGCCTCCAGTCTCTCTCTTCTCCAATTCATTTTCCACACAGTTGCCAAATTGCTATTCAAGGAGTACTTATCTGATCATGTCGCTCATCTGCTCAAGAATCTTCATTGATTCCCTCTTGTCTCAATAATCCACTACAAACTCTTCTTCTTGGCATTTAAAGCCCTTCACAACCCCCGTCTTTCCAAGATGAATATACAGTACCTCCCCCTCAAACACTCAAGAGTTATTTTAAAGGCTGTAATGTGAGGGGTGGGAATAAATGTGTTTTGCCTGGTCCTTGACAGAACTAGGAATAATAGATGGAATTTTCAGAGGTAAAAATTTAGACTTGGTAGGCAAAGGAAAACCTGGTAATCATTCAAACTGTGCAGAAGTGGAACAGACTGTTATTTGTTTTCAAAGAGGACCAGTGACATCACAGGTGGTCTTGACTCATAAATGAATTCAATTTAAGTGAGGCAGAAGTGCACAAAGTTGTCAGCTCTACACACTCCTCAGCACCTACTTCGGCTGATTTCATGGCCATTGGAACAAACTGTTCTTATCTGCCCATTTCACCGAGAGATGTCTTCATATGTTTGGGTAAACACCCACCTAATTTACCAGTTAAGGCCTGCCAATTACCCCAGCCTGGTTTAGCCTGCCTGCCAAAACGGTTTACCAGGATGTGGTCAATGTGCATGCTTCAGCTTCTTGGAGCCACAGGTGAGAGTTGAATATCAGGTAGACACCAAAGGTGGATGAGCGGCCCTGAAAAATTTTGATAGGTCCTCATACCAGAGGTTCTAGTCTTCCTTGACATGCCATACATCCCCACGGATGTATAGGAGTAATAGATAGAACTTGCAATGTTGAAAATTTAGACTTAATGGGTAAGGGCAAACTTGGTAATCATTCAGACCATTCAAAAGTGGTGCAGACTGCCCTAGAAGGTAGAGTTGTCCCTCTCTCTGTAGATCTTCCAACAAACCCTGGATGATTGTTTGTGGTAAACATTATATGGGGAATAGATGCCTCTGAGAAGTCCCTTCCAGCTTAATTCTGTGATTGTTGCACCAGTGAGACAGTATGTTCTGGTCATGTTTAATTTAATTACATTCACATGGCCTTTGTCACGCCCCCATCTATGTGCACACTAACACAGTTTCATGTACAGATGGATAAAAAGAAGCCAAAATAAAGGACAGAAAAATGTAGGGCAAAATATCTGAAATGACTGATGATAAGACATAGACAAAAATAGAAAAGGAGAGGAGTGCTGACATCAGAAAGAATGCATGATTAAACAGAAATAAAGATGATGGCAAGAAGAAAAATAAGGCCAAGAAAGAATGGAAGAATTCCATTAAACTCAGCCACATATGTGCTTACCGTAGCTACTTTTCGAAGAAATGGTGCAGGGGAGAGAGAAAAAAGAGATGGGAATATTAAGTAATATGAGAGGATAGGCAAAGGTAGGCTCTGTTAGTGGTATTGTTCAGGAAGTAAGAAAATATTTGCATTTATGTCGCCATAGACCTCAAATTCTGAATATTATTCTAAGTTATCTGATTGCTTCAAACAATCATACATTTTTAGTCAGTCTCTTGCATTATTTTAATAACTTCATTGAACTAGTGAGAATTAAAATACACTTTAAAACTTAATACTACAAATGGTATGTTCAATTCCTGATACATGATGTAAGTCAGAATTAATATGTTGTTTCTGGTGATGACCTGTCAGCATTCATGATATTCAACAGAATGATAAGAGAAAGTGGTTTAATGTAACATTCCAAATAATAAATACTAGAATCTGTGAGAATACGTAGATGTAGAAATTTGTTTCTAAGCCTTTTGGTGCCAAAACCTTTCTACCAGACCTTGGTATACAAGTGGACAAATCATATTAAATTTAACCAACCTAAACTTGAGGAGACATCTTAATCAGATAGGGATTTAATGAAAAGCCTTAGCATAGATGAATCCTCTAATTATTAGAAGCTAATATTTATCGACCAAGAAGAATTTGTTTCAGGATTACTCAGAGGCCTGAATGAATGTAGAAATATCATTTTAATAATAATGAAATCTCTAAATAAATTAAAACATAATTCTAATTATAATATATTTCTTTGTAGGGCATGTGATTTTATTTACTATGATTTGTTTTCACTAAACCTGTTAAGGACACCTAAATAAAATGCAGCCGTGGGGAAGATTTAAAAACAAAGATTCAGAAACTAAAACTTTTATATGAAAATAGCAGTATGCTATTGAAAGACTTTCCTGAGATTAATGTTCAAAAGTCTACAAACACACCCAGCTAAATAGTTATACCCAATTAGTGTGAAAACTGGATGGCTTGTCTGTTATTTCTAAGTCCAGAAATGAGGTGGGGTGGTTATGTAGTGAGGAATAAACAGATAGCCTGTTATACTAGTACCCAGAAAAATATTAAAAGATTTAGAGGAAATCCGTGAGGGCATTGGCTGAGATTTTCTGTGAAGGGTGTCCTGGAGGACGTGGACTAGATTTGCAAAAGAGGAAGTGTCAATCAGTTTTTATCTGAACTTTCAGAGGAAGTAACTACATCCAAGATCGCATAAATTGCTTGAAGACTATACCATATTAAAAGGGACAGACCTGTATCTCAAGTCCCTTTATCATAATCCCAGTAATTTGATATACTGAAAAGAGCATTGACTCTGAATTCAGAAGACCTAGATTCAAATTCCATCTCTGCACTTACTATCTGTATGACCTTGGGCAAGTCAAGGAACTTTCCTTGGGGCTTAAATTGGGGATTAAACTGGGTAACTCTGAGGTCCTTCCCAAGCCTAGATCTATAAATTATCCAGTAAACTACACAGACTTTAAATAAGTTAATCACTTGATGAATGGAGATGGTGTCACACACATAATCAAATAGAGTGATGTGTTATCCCTGAACATGTCATTGTGGCTCTGTAGATTCATCTCCTACTTTCTTAACTCTGTAGATGTCCAGATAAGCCTTATAATCTTTGTTCATAATTGCTAGGGTCGTTAGGGTTACCTAAAGTAAACTTTCTCAGTGACAACAAATTCCGTTGTTCTCAAATGCTAAGGCAAAGTTCTCAATAGCTCTTTTTAAATGGTTTATTGTACTTATTCTAACAAGCATGATTTTAAAATGCCCTTACATTTATGCTACTAAATATCTTCTTTCAATTGTACATAGGCTCATAGACTTAATTGAGCTAGAAGAATCCTTAGATTAGTTCAGACCTCACGTTTTATAAGTGAAGAAGCTGAAGCTCAAAGAAGGCAAATGAACTACTTAAGTTCAAATAGGAAGTAAGGAAAAAAGTTGAGATTTGTAAAGTACTGAGAGGAAGAAAAAAAGCACAAGGCCCCGTCTTTTGAATTTTAGTTGGGAAGATAAGACATTAAGACATGAAATGATTAAAAACAAACTACTTAAATACAAAATAAATCTAAAAATCTAAGATATTTCAAGGTATTTCTTTGAGTTCAGGCAAGTGAATGCTCAGACTTTTGAGATGGATATTACAGGTATTGTTAGCTCCATTTCATAAACAGATCAATTTATGCTTATCAAGGTTAAGTGACTTCTCTGTGGCCAAATAGGCATTTCAATTCAGGTCTTTCTGACTCTTGGTCACTCTATCCACTATACTGCACAATCTGAGAGAGTTAGGGAGAGAGACTGAGAAAGAGTTGAGTCATAAGAGAATGAACTGATAGAGGTGGGAATAATAAGAGTCACATTACTCTTTCCTTAGTCATTTTAAATTTCTGTTTATCACTTATGCATTGGTTTAGTTCCTCCTGGGAATTATCCTACAAGTCAGGTAAATATCAATAAATGGTTCTTGGTTTGTTGCTTTGCCAATCAGCATTTCACATATATGGTTAATTGAACATAGAGGATTACATCAGCTATCAATCTTACTTTTCCATTAAAAAATACTTTGGATTTTTATCAGTCTTGGTTCTTTAGATTGTGATTTTCCATAACTGAGAGCTATATGACATCACAAGAAGTAATTTAGTTTTAAATGACTTTCCCTATAGAATTTTAGTCCATGGGATCTTACCTATCCTTTCTCTGAAATGTGTTTTCTGAAAATCCAGAGTTGTATATAAGACTACCTGGTTTTTCTGCCCTCGTTTATCACAAAGTCTAAGACAGTGACCATTTCCCCATCAGATGGCCATCTTTCATGATCAGAATCATAGACTCTCAGTGTTGCTAGACACCCAAGGGGCTATCTAGTCCAGTCCAAAACTGAGCCAAGAATATACAGTTAGCAAGTTGTCATCCAGGCATTGTTTGAAGATTTCCAGTGAGATACCCCAGGACCGTCCAGTATAGTTTATTCTACTTTTAGATAGATAACAATTATGTTAGGAAATATTTCCTTACCTCAAATCTAAGTCTGTTTCTCTGCAACTTCTACCTATTCTTCCTGGTTCTGCTCCTGGTAGAATAAGCAGAAATGCCAAATAGACTATATCCATAGCATTTCTCTGATCTTTTAGACCAGGAACTCTGGTAAGAAAGGAAATAAGATTAGTGTGGTTTAATCTAGACTTGATGAAACTGTACCAGCTCTTTGTGATCATAATTTCCTTTTATTAATGTTCACTAACCATCCTTCTAATAATAATTTCTGAATTTTTTCCAGGAGTTAAAGCTTTCTGATTTGTAATTTGTAGGCTAAATCCTTTTTTCCTTTTTTGGAAATCGTTTTCCTCAGCAGAGAAAGCAAAAGGAACATGTATTAAGCAGTTCTCGTTCTCTCTGCCTTTCCGCTATTATTCCTTATTTATTATCCCATCCACTTTAAATGTAGTTCTCTCCTGATGTTGAGCTTCCTCTTTTCCCCATGTAGCTAAATACAAACCCTTTTGCTGTCTTGGACTTTTCCTTGCTGGTCTCATCTGTCCTTGGCTTACTGGGATATGCCAGACTTTAGTTTTCATCTTCCATTACCTACCCCTTTTCCCATCTGTTATGTCTTTTTAAAATTCTTCGTATGTTGTTGAGTTCTTTTTGTATCCATAACAATCTCTTTAGACTCATTCCCCCAATCCTCATATGATTTTTTTTGTTTTTATTTTCAGAATTTCATTAAGAGCTTTTCATCTCTCTTAGACTGATTTACTCTATGGAATTAGTTCACAGATTTTACCCTATTTCTAAATCCTTTTAAATCTGTCCTCAAAACTAGATGCATGTTAGACCATACATTTCTATATTCCATCCTCAGTTTAAAGTCTTCTAATTATGTTTTCAAAACTCTGGGCAAATTCATTCTTACCACAAATTCTAAAACGTAGTGGTATCCTTAACCTACTATGTTCTTCACGTTGCTATATCCAAGTTACCAGTTCTTCATTGTTGGGGAGAAGCAGAGCCAGAATAAAATTTGCCTCTTTGTTTTCTTCACTTTTGAAGGATGAAATTATTATTAAGACAATCAAAATGTTATTAATGCTTCTGCTTTAATTAGAGAGGGCTTCTGTAGATGTGTCCAGTCACTACTGTATCTTTCCCTGTTCCAAATTTATGATCTGGACTCTGAACTATTAATCTGTTTCCTTTTTCTTTTCAGCTCATCTACAGGATGTTTAGATGATAGTATTTCTTCTGTTTCTGCCTCTGTTTATCTTCACCTAAAATGTAGTCAGTCCACCAATCTTTTCTCTCTCTGGTAACTGTATTTTCTCACAGATTTATCTTGTTAACATATAGTAGTATTCTTGCCTTTACTTTTTTTTTATTGGAGGAGCTGTTGGGGTAAAGTGACTTGCCCAAGGTCACACAGCTAGTAAGTGTTAAGTGTTTGAGACCGAATTTGGACTCAGGTCCTCCTGACTCTAGAGCCGGTGCTCTATTCACTGTGCCACCTGGCCACCCCCGCCTTTACTTTTTTTTAACCTGTCCTATTTCTTTCTGTACATTCCCAAACCATACTTCAATCATAACTTTCATTTCATTGAACGTTACTGCTTCTTGAAAAGTCAGATTCACTTTTTGACATTAGAAGCTTCTACTTTCTTATTCTCATATTTTTTGCCTTTCTGTATAGATATTCAAGATCATGGGTTTTCTTGCTTGCTCATTTCTTAGGTTTTGTCTCCTGTGAATTTTTGTGTATCTCTACTATGATCCTTTCTATATTTTAGCTATTGTAGACAGTATCTAACTTAGTGACTATACATAAACCATTTTCTCTTTCCTTGATTCCATCCTTTTTGGTTTAAAGTCTTCTAATTATATTTTCAAAACTCTGAGCAAATTCATTCTTACCAGCCTTTGTTGGGCTACTGCCAAGGATGGAGTATACTTATTCCTTAATTGTATGCTGTGGTCCAGAAATCCAAATCCCAATTTTAGATACCATCATTGTAACCAGCTATTTATTTCTTAAATTTGCCTTTCTCTTCTGAAGCCCTTGCCTTCAGGCAGCATAACTCAGTGTTGCCATGTGACTTTGAAAAAAATAAATCTTTTGCCACATTTGTAATTTGGAAAAGAGGGCCTGCAAGAGTTGCTTTTCTTATCAAAAGAATATTCCACAGTTCTATGAAGCAAAGTGTTGTGAGAAACAATAAGCATTTATGAAATGTTTACTATATATTCCAGGCACATTAAATTAGAGAAGAAACCATACAAATAGGTGCTAACAAATGAAAAACTAAGTGAATGGATTAGATATTGGGAAAGGCTTCCCAGGGGATGTGACATCTAAATTGGAGTTTGGAAGAAATTAAGGATTCTAAAAAATTTGAAGAGGACTTCTGTGCATTCCAGGCATGCTGAACAGCCCAAGAAAAAATACAATGCCAAATTTAGGGAACGGTATGTAGACCAATTTGATTAGGACATAACAGTGTGTGAAGAGCAATGTGAAATAAAGCAGGAAAGATTGGTGGGAGCCAGGCTATAGAGGACTTTAAACAACAAGCTGAGTAGTTTGTAGTTTATGCTAGAGACAGTAGGAAATGAAGAGGAGCCTTGAGCAGGACAGTGACAGGGCTGAACCTTGGTAGAAGATGATTTTGACAGCTTGGTGGAAGGCAGATTAGAAAGGATTGAGCCTGGGGGTGGTCACATCCATTAGATGGTCTGAATTAAAATGTCATCTATGGGAATAGAAGGAAGGGGACAGATATGAAAGATGCTTCAGAGACAGAGTTGGCAAAGCTTTGGAAATGATTGCACATGTATTAAAACCCTACTGTGAGCAAGGAACTGTTAAACCTTGGGAATACAAAAACAAAAGAGCAAAAGATTAAAGAAAAAAAAAGTTTCTCAGGAGCTTTTCTTATACCAGGAGGAAACAACTTGTAGAGTTTTGATGTAGGGGAGTGGTGAGAATGGGTCTGGGCAAAGATGAGGAAAGGCCTCATGTAGGAGGTGACACCTGAATTATGTCTTGACAAAAGCTAGGAATTTCAAGTGGAAATGAGGAAGGGAACATATGGGACAACCAAGGTCCTGAGGTAGGAGATGAATCACCACATACAGAAAAAAAGGTAAAAGGCCAGTTTGACTAAAATAGAGAGTACATAAAGGTGAATGATGTGTGAAATAACAGTGGGAAGGTAGTTATGAGCCAGATTATAGATGGTCTTTAAACACTAGGCTGAAGATTTTGTATTTTCTAGAGCAGGCCTGTACAACCTGTGGTCCACAGGCCATTTATGACCCTTGGGTCACTTGTAGTATGCCAAAGGATTTTGAGTAGCTCACGAAAAACGTAGAGGAAAAACATCCTTTGTATGTAGAAATCCTTTGGTGGGTCCTGGGTTGTTCAGGGCTGTTCTAGAGACATCTTTAAATATGTATTTTGTATATACTTTGTATGTATTTGTTGTCTCCCCCAACTAGACTATGAGTTCCTTGAGGGCAGGGGCTATTTTTGCTCTTACTTCTGTATCCCCAACATCTAGTACAATCTCTGACACATGGTGGGCACTTAATAAATACTGTTTGTTGATTGAAATAGCATAGCCTTCATGGTAGCCAGAACTATCACATGACCAGAGCAAGCACCTAAAGGCATACCCTTACATTTCCCTGTAATTACCCAGAATGAATGATATTCACAGGTCTTGAAAGCACTTGTGCTTTAGTAATACCAAATTAAAAAATGATTTTGAAACAAAGCATGAACCATTAAGGTGCATTAGAGGAAATTCCCCCCTCAAAATCCACACAAGTGAATGAAACTTCACTTCTATATCTAGTCAGCTTGAGCCCAAGCTCCATCTCCTTTATACTTCCTATGAGAAAACTAGGCCCTGACTGCCAACTGCTCAGCCCCTGCATGCATGACTTTCCTTTAGCAAATAATAGCCTAATTAACATTGCTGTCCTACAGCTCTACTCAGAATTCCTGTGATGCAGAGTAGTAAACTGCCTAGGTAGAAATTCCTCTCTTTTGCTGTCACTTCCCATTCTCCAACTCATCTGTGTCAGTAGGTCTTCATCCAGCTCTTCCTGTACCTTTCATTGTGCCCTATTGAACTTTTTTTTTTTAACAAAGTGCCCTTCACTTTAGAGGGAATCTTTTCTTTTTCTGTTCCTTCCATTCCCTTTCATTTATTGTTACCTGACTCTCACCTAATTAGCATTGCATCCCTGGCTACTCCCTCTAGTACTAGATGTACCTTCTCTCATGGTCCTCTGACATGCCGAGTTATTGATGGGTGTGGGGTAGGGCAAGGAATAGGAATGGTGTACTCATTACTCCTCACTTCGACTTCTGAGACCATCCCCTAAGCTTTTCACTCATCAGACTCTCCTTTGAGGTTCATCTACCCAGACATATCACCTGTACAGATCCTGGTGACTAGTATCTATCACTTCCCAAATCATTCTCCTTTCTTTCCCAAAGAGTGGCTTCTCGAAGAGCCATCACTACTCTGACCTTATTTTCCTTTCTTCAGAGTCTCTTACTCTTTAATTAACCAGTTCAGTTTGACACTGTGCTGCACTCCTGATCATTCCTTATCCCCTATGTCCTACTGTTACTCATGTCTTGCCAAGCCTCACCCCTAGATTACTTTCTCTGTGTTCTCTACTCCATTTTATAGGTGCTGAGTACAAATGGAAGAAGTTAAATGATCATAATGACTGGTTCCATTAAAAATATTTGTTATCCAATCTCAACTATACTCTCACTGCTACATGTCATTCTTTTTACTCTGATTGACTATCTCACTTCACAAAAAAGCTATTCCAAACATTGACTTTTCTTCTCTATTACTTTCTCCCAACTTCAGCTAAGTACCTTTCTTCATTCTTCACTAAAAAAAAATTGAGGCCATCTTGGTTCGTGCTTCTTCTCAATTCCACACCTAGTCACCTCAGCATCATCCCCTGTTCTGTAGTCTTTATTACTGTAGTTTCAGTAAGTGATAAGCTTCTGTGCTTGTGCCCTTGATCCCATTTTCTCCTACCAAATCTCTTGTCCCCTTGTCACTTCATCACTCATGCATTATCCAATTCCAACCCCGGAGTACTCCCACTATATTTCTGTTTCTTCCCCTCCTACTTGGCTAGTTGTTGTCCATCATGCTCAAAGAGGACCAAAATGACATCACTATGTTGGGGTTAAGGTACAGAACATATGTCCAACTATGGCTGATCAGACCAATACGAACTCCAAAAGCTCCACCACAGTTTGGGTACAAATAGTCCATATGAACATTTGGCGTGGAGATGTCTCTAAATTTACACATCTCATGTTTCTCTTGAGTTACTGCAATTCTGCTTAACACAGTGCCTTCTTTGATGCAGGCTCATCATGCTGGTGGATCTTGGGCCAGTGTCTCCCATGTCTCACAATAAATTCCAAAATTCTTTAGAGACCTTGAAAATGTTCTTGTATCACTTCTTCTGACTGCCATGTGAGCCTTTGCCTTGTATGAGTTCTCTGTAAAATAGTCTTTTAGGCAACATATGTTTGGTTTTTGAACAGCGTGGTCAGACCATCCGAGATGTACTCTCTGCAGTAGAGTTTAAATGCTTGGCAGTTCAGCTCAAGAAAGGATCTCAGTGTCTAGTACCTTATCTTGCCAGATGATCTTTTGAATCTTCCTAAGACATTCAGTTGGAAGTAAATTAGTTTCTTGGCATGACACTGGTATATTATCTAGATTTCACAGGTATACAACAATGAGGTCCGCAGAATGACTTCTACTTATGTGTTAATGAATGGCACTGGAGAATTGTGCTAACCTACTGATCCAGTCCACTGCCATAATTTATGTTTTCTAAAATTGATTGGTCCCTCACTGCAGTAAGGCAATCTTATTATTCCTCCCTAATCTCTATCAAACTTCCCTCAGCCGCTGTTCCAAACCTTATCTTCTCTTCTCAAACTTATCATGTCCCATGCTCCTTCCCTCTACAGTCACGCAGCAGAGTACCTCACCTCATACTTAACTGAGAGAACAAAAGTCATTTGCCTTTAGCTCCCTCTTCTCTCCTACAGTAAATATATCTAAGAACTCCTTAATATTATCCTTCATTCTTTTCTCCTCTACTCATCTTTGATTAAGAGATGGACCAGCTCCTAGACACAGTCATAGTCATAGATTTATGGTTAGATGGGACCTTAGAAGCCATTAGAAGCCACCCTCATTTTACAGATAAGGGAACTAAGACTGAAAAAGGTTATGTAACTTGCCCCAGGGTCACACAGCTAGTAATTTAGGCAGAATTTGAATCCATATTCTCCTCAGGCCAATTGTAGCTTTCTATCTAGTATACTGTAATACCTTTGATCTCATATCCTCCTGTCTCCTCCAGCAGATTGACCCCAGAAACATCCCCTCATTCTCCCTAATCTTTGGTATACTTATACATACTAGTTCCTTTTCTTCTTCCTACAAACATGATCAGGTTTCCCCTAATCTTTGAAAGCCGTGACTTGACACTACCATCACATCAAACTATTATACAGTATCTTTCTTCTTCCATTTCACAACTAGTTTGAGGTAAGGGAGAACTGTCTACATGCTTATTGTCAGTCTTAGTGATCTCATGATATCTCACTTCTAGCCTCATCACTCAGCCAAAACTGTCAAATAAAACCAGTTTCTCCAGAGTTACCTTTGATAAATTGCCAAATGTGATAGGTTTGGGTTTTTTTTCCTCCTTATGCTTCTTGACCTCCCTACAGATGTGAAACTCTTGGCCACACCCTCTCCTCTAGCTTGGTTTCCATGACATCGCTGTCTCTTCATTCTTCTCCTTACCTGTTTGCCCCGCTTTTAGTCTCCTTTGCTCAATCATCATCCACCTAACACTTCATAAATCCTTATTTCAAATCCAGTTACTTTTTACTCCTTCACTTTATTTATAAACTATATCAACCAAACTCACCTTTCTGGTAAGGGAGAGTAGCCTTTGGTGAGTTGAAATATGTGATCATTGTCTTCATGATACATCCAGAAGTCCAGCAAGGGGCCTGTATGAGTATGTGGTATAGCACACAAGAGTCCTGGTATTAGAGTCCTGGCTTCAATCCATGGCTATCTGTAAGTCATGTCCCCCTCTGAGTATTAGTCTTCTTATCTATAAAACAGAAAGTTAGACTGAATGCCTTTATGTTCCTTTGGGCTCTACATCTATGAAGTTTTCATGTATAACTATATTATTGTAGAAAGAAGACTTTTTTACATTGGATTTTAATAATTTCTTGATCACCAATCTTCTGCTAAAGTTTTACTCCAGGACCTCATGGTAGCCCAGAATTGAGTTTTGGAAAGCTATACTAGCAGAGTACAAGTCCTGGAAAGGTTTTGCCATGCTTTCTTTGCTTTAATCTACATCATATAAGGGAAATGGGAATACCTAATGAAATTAAAGATCCTTTAAAGAATTTACTAGCAGTAACATTCATATCCTTGGAATCATGTTCCAGTTCTACCAAACATAATATTGACAGGGATAGCTATGGCTAGCTTTGTTCAGCATCTCAAGGAAATTTTATCTAATGCATTAAAATAACTCATCATAAAGTTTTTATGTTTTTATAGTAATCACGTTGAGCTTATGTTTTTTTCTTCCTGGAAGTTGGCATAATAATATTTAGTTAAAGGCAGGTGAATTAAGGATTTTGAGACATTGTGTACCACAAGAGTAAATCAGTCACCTTCTGGAAGAAGGGATAGTTATGTGTTCTTGTGTTTTTTGATGTCTGATTTCAATTTTTTGTTATCCTTTTTACCATTTAGTTTCAGAATCGGATTGCTATTTCCATAGTTCAGTTTCATTTTTATCTCACTCCTCCCACCCCAATTTGTGTGATGATCAGTAAGAAGAAAAATAACTAGTGAACATTGATCCAACAGCAACGGATTAGTTATTGCCTGCATTTCTTCTTCTTTGTCAATTTTTTCAGTTTTTAATGTTTTCCGGTCTGCTGTGTAGTTTAATCAACATTAATAGAAAAGTTGACCATTTCTTTATCTTTGCTTCCTTTCTTCGAACCTAGGTAAGAACCTTGACGCCATCCATGACATCACTGTGGCATACCCTCACAACATTCCTCAGACAGAGAAGCACATCTTAGATGGAAACTTCCCCAGGGAGATCCATTTTCACATCACCAGGTATGCACTAGAAACCCTGCCAGACTCCAAGGAGGAACTTCAGGTCTGGTGCCACAAACGATGGCAAGAGAAGGAAGAGCGACTCCGAATGTTCTACGAGGGACCGAAGAATTTTGAATTCACAGGGAAAAGTATGATTCCACCTTGCAAATCAGAGTTCAGGGTACTAATAATCAAATGGATGTCTATCCTCTATTGGAACTGCTTCATCATTGCTATGTTTATGCTCCTGTATTTCTACAGCATTGTTCGGTGGTATTTTTTAATCACAATTGTCTTTTTTGTGCTACAAGGGAAAATATTTGGTGGACTCGAAGTAATTGAACTTGCATGTTACCGGTTCTTATGGAAACAACCAAGCATAGATGACAAGAAAAAAGACTGAGAATATAGGATTCACAGGCCAGAAACTCAAGGGATTTTTAAAAAATATTCTCTATACAGCCTTTGAAAAATGGAGATTTTTTTGCATGAAAATTTCAAATCTTTCTTACTACTATCATTCTTTGTTAAGGACATTTTGCACTTGATTTTGTGAAAAGGAAAAAAAAACATGTTGCTCTATATGAAAATAGTTTTTAATCTGAGAATGTAATTTTATTATTGTTTCAGCAAGCAGGTGCAGTGGTAAAATAATTCTTGCTGGATTATTAAACAATCATTAGGCTGTTAATAGACAAGATACACAATGGATTTGTGAACTCCAATCCTATCATCCAGCCAAACTGTGTAGCCAAAGGAGATAGAACTGTGATTTGTAACCCCTAGCATAAATCAAGTCTCTTCACTGGAGAGTGGAGGTAGGTCACCTCAGCTTATTCATGTGAATTGTCTCTTACTTTTTCCTCTACAGTTCCTTGACCATCCTTTTCCCAAAAGTCATCCTCATTCCAGCTTTCTCTGGGCCCCCTAATGAAACTTCCTATCCCCCTTAGATTGGTCAAAAGATTTGACAACTGATTAACACAAAGAATGTAGTAATTCATGAGAGGCTAATATTTGTTTTTTGGTGACCTACAGAGTGAAAAACCTTGTGTGCCCTTTTGATTATAGAGGGAACCAGGTCTGTGAGTAAACAGAAGTTTACCAACTCTTCATCTCAATTTGGATTTTGCAATTAGAAATTTTGCTTCATTTTGTTGTTATTATTATATGATCAGTGCCAGTTTTCCTTCAGTATATTGGTCATTGGTACCATTTTGCCCATAAGGGAGGCCTAAATTAAAAAAAAAAAGCACGTACTAATACCTTTTTCTTCCTCTCCCCAAAAAATAAAAGCAGTACAATCTAAAATTAACAAACTATGGATTCTCAAGTATTTCTGAAAGCCTACAGAAAAGGGAAGTCAGTGTTTCTGTCTTTGAATAAAAATCTTAGTTTATCCTTAAAAATAAAAAAAAAGCTTTAACAAAGGCAGTTGTTAGTAACAGCCAAAACTGCATAACAAAAGAATTTCCCATCACATCCCTGACAATTCAGACTACATTTTTGACCTAGTGCCATGGAACACTGTTCCACAGCTTGACTTTTTTTTGTCTCAGACCACCTCTTTCAATATAGCAGCATTTAGACTCACCCTTGATTTACTCAGCTAAATAAATGTTGCCGCCAGCGAAGTCCGAGGAACGAGCAACATAAACTTTCAGTCCCTTTATGAGGCAAGAAAAACTCTAGTGGAGATGGTAGACACAGGAATGAAACTATGAAGTCATTGACTATTAGTAAATCTAAAGGCTTTGTTGCAGTCTTTAAACAGCTCCCAAAATTGTTCACTGCATTGTGTTCATTGCTCACTGTTTTTGTCCTTGTCCTACAGAAAAGGGACTCTGTATATAAAAATCTGAGTTTAGCCCTTTCAAAAGAAAAAAGCCTTAAACAAAGGCAGTTATGGGTAATAGGCAGAATTAGAAACAAAAGAATTTTCCTTCAAACCCCTGACAATTCAAACTAGACTTAGTTAAAACTGTTTGTGCTGGACAGTGGCTTCTACTCTAAGTTTTAACTTTGTTCTGCCATGAAAGGGGTGAACACATAGTAAGTATGGCTTACTGAAGTGGCAAATTCTTGCAGAAGTACCTATCAGAACATTGATGGAAAGTCATTTTTGTTAGAAAGCAGCAGCAAAAAAAATCACACAAGTATATCAACTGTGCCTCCTGTAGAAAAATTAGCCCATATTGAACTATCACCTCTTCCCCCATGACAGTTGCTTTGAATTCCCTGCACATAGCTACTAATTAGTTATTACACACATGTGCTGGAAGCCATCTGTTTAACTTCATGGATTTGGTTTGGTTTCTGTTTTGTTTTATTTGTGGATTGGAGGAAGTTAACCTTTTTCCCTTATAAAAGTGGTTTCTAATTTAGGGTTGTCTCAGACTTTGTTTGGCTATATTTAGAAACTTGGAAAGAGTTGTGACAATTGGGATTGCTCTGTTGCAGGGGGGAAGGGAAAAGCTATACTTTCTGTCCTGAAGGAGTTCATAATATAGTATTTGTAAGCTGAAATCATAGCTACTGTCCAAAACTATGTAGCTCCCTGTCTGAGGAACATTTTCCATCTAATCTGATGCACTTTCAATCCTGAACCTTGCAAAGAAAAACACTTTTTTCCACAGAAGATATTTTTTAATATAAATTTTAAACCTTTAAAAAAAAGTAACTAAGAAAACCTAAAGTTCAGAATCAGAAGTTACAGACACCCACACCAGGGAAAAAACAGTTTTTACAAGGCATTGGGAAGGGTTGGTGGAGAGAAAATGAAATAAACAGTTTTTGCCTGGAGAAAGGAGCATTCCATTTCCCCCTTTAAACTAGAGAAAAAAATTTTTTCGCTGTATTTTTCATGTTTTAAAAAAGTTTTTATTTTAAATATATTTTTCAAAAATGTTAAAGCAATTAGTACTTGTTTGTAATATTCCATTGTTTTTGGAATGACTCAGAAAAATTAATGTGAAAATGGCAAAGATGCATCCATATGTTTTCAGTCCTTACATCTTCCATAGTCATCCACCTTGGTGCTCTAGAAACAGAGCTGCTTCTCTCCTGGCTGCATTACAATTCAGAAGTAATAATCTCTTAATCTGTAAACAGCCTTGGAAATTATTATAATTTAGTTGTCCAAATGTTCAATTTTAAAATTGCCATTCTGTGAAATTTTAAATAAATAAAAAGTCAGCATGTTTTATACAGGGTATGGAACATGATTTTCTCCAAGACCCACAAGAAAAGTTACCAGTTAAGAATCTTTTTTGCTGACCTGATTGGATTATCAGCAAAGACACAAGACAGAATACCTCATTAATTTGAATATTCATTAAAAGTACATGGTAAAGGATGACCATTTGTGAAATGCAAGGGGGAGAGGGATGTGTAAGAAAGCCCTCCTTTTAAAGGCTTCCTATCAAATTTTATGTTACTTTGTTAGTAAAATTTAGAATGCAAAAATAGTACCCCACTTAGAATGCTTTACAGTTAGGCCAATTAGAAACTGGAGTCATTCTAAAATAATGTATCAGAAGCCTTAGTTCAAAGGGAGAGTTCTGTGAGTTGATTGTTCATCAAAAGTATATTGGAGATGTGACCTCCTGCTTTCTTTGCACAGTCTCTAAGCTCTGGTCCCAACAGCCATGCCTTTGTGCACTTTACAGCAAGTTCCATTGGGGGAACTTGTTGGTGGATTGTTTACATTTCTTTGTATGAATTGACTTGCTTTTAGTGCCTTGGTTAAGGATCTGGTTTAGTTTCAGGTATTTCTGTACTATGTTCCTTAGACAAAGGGTTCTTTTTATTAACTCATGAAAAAAAAAACAAAGAAAACCTCTTTAGGCTTGTGATCTCTAAACACGTGTTACTGTTGTTAGTGAACATCACTTTATGGCATTTGGGTAACAGCTTAAATCCAAGGCATTTATTGACTTGTATCTGTGATCGGTGATACAGGCTGCATAAATGAATTTGCCAATGACTGTGTTGCCTTTACTTTAAATTTTGTTTTCAGAAAGGGTTCTAGTTTTTGCCTGCTGGATCTTAAAAGAGGATTGTATGAAAAAATAACAAGATATGAAAACTCACAGAATGGCCTTAGTTTTCATCATCCATGAAATATGTTAAGATGTTTGTGAGTCATGTATCAGTCATGTATCATACATCCCAAAATAAAATGGTGTATTTAAACAGTATGTGTATGTGACTCTGTGTATGTGTCTCTGTATGTGTCTATGACTGTGTGTGTTTCTGGTTTATCAAGAGTGAAGTGAATTACGTTCAAATGAAAGATGATTTTTGATCATTCTGCTTTGCCTTCTGTCATCTAGCCTGACCTACCTCTTTTAACAGTCATTACTGTTAAGACTCTCAAGTTTCTCAGTATAGTTCCTGAGCAGATTTTATTTTTCAAACTTTATTCTTTTTAGCAACATAACTACACAAAATTCATCACGCTCTCAAGCATTTCTTTGTTTACACTTGTCAAAAATAATTTTATTTTTTGATCAACTTAAAAACAATTTATGATATCTTTCATGAATTTACTCCCAGTAAGGACAACAACTAATACCTAAACAAGCACATTAGAGTTCGCAAGGCGCTCTACATATATTAACTCATTCGAACCTCATAACTACCCTGTACTGCAGAGATTTTGTCCCACCCCAGTTTTACTTTGATATATACCAGCTAGTTTTTAAAGGTGTATATATTGTCTGGGGCATTGACTTGAGTTCAAATCCTGGCTCTGCCACCCATTCACTGCTTATCATATAGACAGATACATACATACCTATATATAGTCATTTTCATTTTCCTTAGTCGTTAATATCTAGAAAATTAGAATATTGTTCAGTCATATCCAACTCTTAGTGACCCCATTTGGGGTTTTCTTGGCAAAGAGACTGGAGTAGTTTGCCATTTCCTTCTCCAGCTCATTTTACAGATGAGGAACTGAGGCAAAAAGGGTTAAGTGACTTGCCCAGGGTCACACAGCTGGTAGGTGTCTGAGGCCAGTTTTGAACTCGAGAAGCTGAGTCTTCCTGGCTTCAGGCCTCGCACTCTGTCCATTTCTCTGCCTGCCTGTCTCCATGAGAATATTAATGCCTGCCTTTATTCACTATTAATAGCACTGGTCTCCCATTGAGGCAGAGAAGAGAATGATGAGGAAGGTTTTTATGCAAATATAGGAGGTGGATAGGTGGAGGAGGAGAGTAATAACTATCACATAAATGGTGTGAGGCTGTGGAAGAAGCAAGTATAATGGCTGAGAGGGAGGAAAACAGAAATCACTTAACGGAGGGGAGGGGGGAACAATTTTTTTAAAAAAGTGGATTTTTTTAAGGGGAAGCTGTAAGAGTGTTGGGGGTGGATGGAGAAAAAAGTCAGACCTCTGTTTCTCTTTCCCTGTACGAGGGAATAAGGAGAGTTCAGATACCAAGCTGGCAAAAAGAAATCCATGCTGCCATGGAAGTGGACATAGTCATAGTGTAATCATAGCAAAGTAAATCCTCAGTGTCCTACCCAAGGGAAGTAAGTACACAGACTGCAGAGACAGAGAGAGAAAGAATGTTAGCTTGGAGGAAACGTTCAAAGAATGAGCGCATCCACAGGATTCCATGCTTGTATAAGGAATCGCAGCTGTGTCTTGAGTATTATGTCCTGTTATCAAAGGTTGGACTTTGGTTTTTTTAAAATCAAAAAAGGACATTACTTACCCCAACAAAATGTCAGAATGGCATAGGAATCCAGATTTAAACACAGGAATACTTATAAAGAGAGCAGCTAGGTGGTACCATAGTGTAGAGAGCACCAGGCCTGGGGTTAGGAATTCATATTTCTGAGTTCAAATCCTACCTCAGACACTAGCTGGGTACCCTGGGAAAGTCACTTAACTTTGCCTCAGTTTCCTTACCCATAAAATGAGCCGGAGAAGAAAATGGCAAACTGCTCTTGTATCTTTGCCAAGAAAACCCCAAATAGGGGGATAACAACTTTTAAAGACCTTGTTGAACTCTAAAAGCTAGATACTGCTCCAGGAATTCTAGTCAAGATCAGTCCAGGCCTAATCTATGCCCTAATTACTGCTCTGGACTTCTGTGATGGGAGTGGCTTAATGCAACATGCTTTCCTCAAGTCATTCTTGATCACAGCTAGACCTGTCTGGTCACATTACAAATCAAAACCCCCGTGAACCTCCTGGTTAATGTGTGTCAGCGTGGGGAGAGGGAGCTGGTACTCAAAATGGTTCATCACTATTCTCCACGTTATGTTAGATGTTTGGGAAGTTCAAGCAAGTTCTAGAAAGTCCATATAAGTGGAGGACTCTCCGTTTTCCCATACTCCATTCTAGCAAGAGAGGTTCCCTTATGCCACTTTGGCTTTGTAGGAATTAATCTGTAACTACAAGGTTCATCTACATGATTCATCTCCTGCTGCTAACACCCCAATTCTAGCCTCTTGCCTGAATTAATGCAAAACCCTAAATCAGGGGTGGGGAACTTGCAGCCTCAAGTCTGCATATGGCCCTCTGTGTCCTCAAGTGCAGCCCTTTGAATCTAAACTTCTGGCCTCAAGGCTGCAGGTTTCCCATCCCTGCATAGTCTTCAGTCCCCCAGTCAAACCTCCACCCATCATGTATACTTTTCTTTCTTAAAAGTGCTACTCATATTATCAGAAGAGAGAATGTTAGAGGTAGAATAAACCTTAAAGGTTATCTAGTCCAAACCCCCTTACCTTATAGATGGAGAAACTGAGGCTCAGAGGGGAAAAGTGATTTGCCCAAGATCATACAGGTAGTAAGTACCAGAGCTAGAATTTGAACCCAGGCTCTCTGACTCCAGTCTACATGCAGAGGTTGGGAAGAGTGTTATCTGAAGAGAGGGTTAATTGTGAGACATCTCATTAACTGCTTGCCCTGACATTACATCAACTTGAGAATTACTATGGTGCTTCTGTTATTTATAAAATTTCTATGAAAAAAGATTAGAATCTAAATTGAATTAGTCACAGTGTTTTAGAGTGTCTGATTGTTTCATTTTCCCATTTGGAAATTAAGGCCTAGTGAGGTTGAGTACTTTCCTTAAAGCTGTAGAGCAGGTTAGTTGCAAAGTAGCAAAAGTATTAGACTGCACGTCTTCCTTTTAGCACTACAGGACCGTGCTCAGCATTTGCTTGTTTCTTGTTTTGTTTTTGGCACTGTTTTGTTTCTTCAGTGGGATGGAGCACTGGGCTTCCAGTCAGGAAGATCTGAGTTCAAATCCTGCCTCAGACACTTAGAAGCTGTGTGATCCTAGAGAAATCACTTAACATCTATCGACGTCATCAGTTTACTCACTTGTAAAATGAGTAAGTTGGACTCAGTAGCCTCTGAGGTCTCTTCAGCTCTAAATCTAAGACCCTAATAATTCTAAGGCACTTTGAGAGGTATTATCCCCTCCCTAAAGACATTTAAGGAGACCCTGTTGCCTACAACATACAGCCCAACAAACTCCTTAGCATGGCAGTCGAGATATTCCATGATCTGGTCGCAATTTACCTTTTCACTTTTTACCTTTAGCTGTTTCCTCTACACTAAATCTACATGCTTTTGTATGGACAGTTGCACTCACATAGAAAGTCCTTTCTCTTCAATTGGTCCCTCAGAAACCATCTATTAAAGCCCATGCTATGTGGCTGGAACTGTCCTAGTTCTGGAAATACAAAGACAGAGATGAAACATTGTCTTCCTTCAAAATGCTTACATTCTATCAGCAATGATGACACAAACATAGAAATATCTGCAAAATAAATGTAAGATGATGGGAAGTAGAGGGAGGCTCTAGCGACTAGGGAGATAAAGTAAGGCCTTGAGCTAAATTCACAGGGACAAAGTAAAAAATAAATTAGACATACAATACCATCACCACTTTTTTACATCTTCAAAATCAGTATGAAATATCTTCTTTTGTTTTAATCATTTGTCCTAAAGGATTTTGCATAGAGTTCACAAAATCCTGGCATTTTAAAATTTAATATTAAACCACACTTCTATCAAATTTGGCTATTAAGTATGTTTATGATGAACAGTCTAATTTCTCAAGTCTAGCCTTGATTTATAGTCCATAGGACTTAAATGAGGTTTAAATCAGGTTGATTTCCAGTCTGTGGGAGCTTGTTCTTTTCTTTTTCTTGGATAAATTTCTTAAGCTCCCTTGATGTGTGGTAGACACAGCATAATTTCTAATTGAGACTTTTTGTAACTCAAGTAATAATTCTGCCTCAGTTTATTGTTATGTTTATCCAAGTTCATCATTCCCTTAATAGAGAGGAATTTCAGGCCCACAGGAAGTAAAAAAAAGTCCTCAAAATATTTTTGGGTGGCTATTTTTCAGTCTAATGAAGATGTTTAAAACTGACAATAGTTTTGGTATAATGTTAAATGAAAAAAGCTAAGTAAGAAGGTCGGTAAAAATTTCTTTTTTCTTGTCTTCAATAATTTAAACTTTATTTGGATTGCCCATGACGATTCACCATCCACTGAGTTCCAGGGATACCTAAGAAATCTATAAATACTGTGAAGAGAATTATGACTTTTATAATTATCAATATATGATTATAATAATATACTAATAGATTAGATTTTTTAGCATCTTCTAAGCTTGTGAGTCAGAAGCTGACAATGCAGCTTGAAATGATTAATCAAACTTTGACAAGGCTCACAATCCCTGGCATCACTGGCTGTGTACCTGAAGTGAAGTGAATCAAAGACTGTAGAACCTGTTCCTGTCACAGAACTCCGGTCCTGTGACCTACCAAGTAAACAATCCCCAAAGACTTGAACAATGCTGTTCCCACAGAACTTCAGGACATCTGTACCTTAGTATTGTGGGGTTTGTGGGCTCGTCCTGGGAAACCACTCTGGCCCTAGGAAATGATCATTTGTAAGCCAGGTACATACAGGTAGGCTGTTTCCTCTTTCTCAGGTTAGAGTCTGGCTCAATAAAATCCTATTAACAATACTATGTGATGACAATAGATACTCTCCACTTTTTTAAGTATCTTCAGTATTCTGTTAATTGGGTCTTGAGAACACCAGTCCTCCATCATCATAAGTCTGTTCTGTTCATTCTATACCTGCAAACACACATACACATATATTGAACTAATGGTTCTTGGTTCTGCCCCATGCAGCCCACTGTTCTGTTTGACCCAGAGAGCAAAACCTGAGATAAAAATCTTTTTAAAAAATTTTATTTATTTACTGGTTAACAACATTCAGTTCCATAGTCCCTTGAGTTACAAATTTTCTCCCTCTCCCTCTCCTCTGCCCTTCCCCACCATGGAGGCATGCAATCAAATATAGGATCTACAAGTACCTTCACATTAAACGTTAGTCAAGTTGGAAAGAAGGATTATAACCAATGGAGTGAACTATGAGAAGAAACAAAACAAAAAGAGAGCAAGAAGTTTGTTTCAATCTGCATTCAGACTCTAGTTCTTTCTCTGGATGTGGATATCCCTTTCCATCATGAGTCTTTTGGAGTTGTCTTATAACCTTGCATTGCTGAGAGGAGCCCAGTCTATTAAAATCAGTCATCACACATATGTTGTGTCTGTAATTGTGTAGAGTTCTCCCGCTTCTGCTCTCCTCACTCAGTATCAGTTTATATAAGTCTCTCCAGGTTCTTATGAATTCTGTCTGCTCTTCATTTCTTATGGCACAATAGTATTCCATTATATTCATATACCACAATTTGTTTAGCCATTCCCCAGTTGATGGGCATCCCCTTGATTTCCAATTCTTTACCACCACAAAGAGAGCTGCTATAAATATTTTTATACAAATGGGTGCTTTTCCCACTTCTATGATCTCTTTGGGATTCAGCCCTAGAAGAGGTATTGCTGGGTCAAAGGGTATGCGCTTATTTATAACCCTTTGGGCATAGTTCCAGATTGTTCTCCAGAATGATTGAATCAGTTCACAACTCCACCAACAATGCATTAGGGTTCCAAGTTTTGCACATCCTCTCCAGCGTTTATCATTTTTCTGTTTTGTCATCTTAGCCAATCTGACTGGTGAGATGTGGTAACTCAGAGTTGTTTTGATTTGCATTTCTCTAATCAATAGTGATGTAGAACATTTTTTCATATGCTTATAGATTTAATTTCTTCCTCCAAAAACTGTTCATATCCTTCGACCATTTATCAATTGGGGATTGACTTATAGATTTGACTCAATTCTCTGTATATTTTAGAAATGAGGCCTTTATTAGAGACACTGATTGTAAAAATTCTTTCCCAATTTTCCACTGCCCTCTTAATTTTGGTTACATTAGCTTTATTTTCACAGAAACTTTTTAATTTAATGTAATCAAAATGATCAATTTTGCATTTCATAATGCTCTCTAACTTTTGTTTGGTCATTAGATCTTCACTTCTCCATAAATCTGACAGGTAAATTAGCTCTTACTCTCCCAGATTGCTTACAGTATCAGCCTTTATTCCTAGATCATGCACTCATTTAGATTTTATTTTGGTATATGGTGTAAGATATTGGTCTATGCCCAGTTTCTGCCATACTGTTTTCCAGTTTTCCGAGTAGTTTTTGTCAAATAGTGAGTTCTTATCCCAAAAGCTGGGATCTTTGGGTTTATCAAACAGTAGATTACTATAGTCATTGACTGTTGTGTCTCCTGCACCTAATCTATTCCACTGCTCCACTACTCTGTTCCTCAGCCAGAACTAAGTAGTTTTGATGACTGCTGCTTTATAATGCAGATTAAAATTTGGTATGGCTAGTCCACCTTCCCTAGTATTTCTTTTCATTAATTCCCTTGATATTCTAGACCCTTTGTCCTTCCAAATGAATTTTGTTTCTATTTTTTCTAGCTCTATGAGAATTTTTTTTTTGGTAGATTGATTAGTATGGCACTAAATATGTAAATTTATTTAGGTAAAATTGTCATTTTTATTACATTAGCTCGACCTAATCACGAGTAACTGATTTTTTCCAATTATTTAGATTTGACTTTATTTGTGTGAAAAATGTTTTGTAATTGTGTTCATATAAGTTCTGGGTTTGTTTTGGCAGGTAGATTCCCAAATATTTTAGAATGTCTACAGGAACTTTAAATGGAATTTCTCTTCCTATCTCTTGCTGTTGGACTTTGTTAGAAATAGAATGTGATAGAAATAGAAATGCCAAGGATTTATGTGGGTTTATTTTATATCCTGCAACTTTGCCAAATTAATTTATCTCAATTAGTTTTTTACTTGATTCTCTAGGATTCTGTAAGTATATCATCATATCATCTGCAAAGAATGATAGGTTAGTTTCTTCTTTGCCTAATTTGATTCCTTCAGTCTTCTTCTTCTCTTACTGCTACTGATAACATTTCTAGTACAAATTGAATAAGAGGGGTGATCGTGAACATCCTTGTTTCACCCCTGATCTTATTGGAAATGCTTCTAGCTTATCCCTATTACATATAATACTTGCTGATGGGTTTAGATAGATGCTACTTATTATTTTAA
>CM053581.1:180538250-180610503 GCA_028627135.1 Pseudochirops cupreus | reverse complement strand
TGAGATAATCATATGGTTTCTACTAGTTTTGTTGTTGATATGATCAATTATACTGATAGTTTCCCTAATATTGAACCATCCTTGCATTCCTGGAATAAATCCTACCTGATCAAAGTGTGTTATTCTCATGGTAAGTTGCTGTAGTTTTTTTGCTAATATTTTATTTAAAATTTTTGCATCTATATTCATGAGGGAAATTGATCTGTAATTTTCTTTCTCCATTTTGTTTCTTCCTGATTTTAGGTATCAATACCATATCTGTGTCATAAAAAAGAATTTGGTAGGATTCCTTCTCCAATTTTCCCAAATAGTTTGTAAAGTATTAGAATCAATTGTTCTTTAAATGTTTGCTAGAATTTGCTAGTAAATCCATCTGACCCTGGAAATTTTTTCCTAGGAAGTTCATTGATGGCTTGTTTGATTTCTTTTCTGAGATGGGGTTATTTAAGTAATTTACTACTTCTGTTAATCTGGCCAACTTATATTTTTGTAAATATCTATTTCATTAAGATTGTCAAATTTATGGGCATTCAATTGGGCAAAATAATTCCTTCTTATTGTTTTAATTTCCTCTTAATTGGAGGTAGATTCATCCTTTTAATTTTTGATGCTGGTAATTTGATTTTCTTCTTTCTTTTTTTTATCACATTGACTAAAGGTCTATCAATTGTATTGTTTTTCCCCATAAAACCAGCTCTTAGTTTTCTATTTATTAATTCAATTGTTTTCTTAATTCCAATTTTATTAATCTCTCCTTTGGTTTTCAATATTTCTAATTTAGTATTTAATTGGGGATTTTCAATTTGTTCTTTTTCTAGCTTTTTCAGTTGCATGCCCAATTTATTGACTGCCATTTTCTCTATTTTATTCATGTATGCATGAATATATATATTCTTCCCCTAAGATATATAAATAAAACTTCCCCTAAGAACTGCTTTTTCTGCATCCCACAAGTTTTGGTATGTTGTCTCATTATTGTCATTCTCTTGATTGAAGTTACAGATTGTTTCTATAATTTCTTGTTTGACCCACTTATTCTTTAGGATTAAATTATTTAGTTTCCAATTAGTTTTTAGTCTATCTTTCCATGTCCCTTTATTACATATAATTTTTATTGCATCATGATCTGAGAAGGATGCATTTAATATTTCTGCCCTTCTGCACTGAATTGTGAGGTTTTTATGTCCTAGTACATGGTCAGTTTTTGTGTATGTGCCATGTACCACTGAGAAGATGGTATATTCCTTTTTATCCCCATTTGATTTTCTCCAGAGGTCTATCACATCTACCTTCTCTAAAATTCTATTTACCTCCTTAACTTCTTTCTTGTTTATTTTGAGGTTAGATTTATCAAGTTCAGATAGAGGGAGATTGAGATCCCCCACTAGTATAGTTTTGCTATCTATTTCTTTCTCTAACTCCCTTAACTACTTCTCTAGGAATCTGGATGCTATGCCACTTGGTACATATATGTTTAGTAATGATACTGCTTCATTTTCAATGGTGCCTTTTGGCAGCATATAGTTTCCTTCCTTATCTCTTTTAATTAGATCTATTTTTGCTTTTGCTTTTTCTTGGATAAGGATTGCTGCTCCTGCTTTTTTAACTTTAGCTGAAGCATAATATAGTCTAATCCAGTCTTTTACCTTTACCCTGTATGTGTTTCTTGTAGACAGCATATTTTAGGATTATGGTTTTTTAGACAACAGTCTTGATCAGAGGTGGAGAACCCGTGGCCTTGAGGCCACACTTGAGGACCTAGAGGGCCACATGTGGCCTCAAGGCTACAGGTTCCCCAACCCTGGAAAAGTTACAAAGAAACGAGGTTAGATTTGACTTTAGGAAAAAGTTCCTGCCGATTAGAGCTGCCCAAAGGGAAACGGATTACTTCCACAAGTGGAGAGTTCTTCCTTGAAATCTTCTGTCAGAGGCTCTTTGGCCATATAGTTTATAATAGTATATAGTTTATAGTCCTTTCATATCTGGGTGGTACTAGATAGTCACTGAGTTCCCTTCTGTGTTCCAAATTCTGTGGTTCTATAACCTCTGTTCTAAGTGAAGCTGTTCAACTAATGATGATACCTTATACATCTCCACATCCCTACAGGGCCTTATATACTTCCTCAAAAGTAATGGCACTTGGTCAAAGCCTGGTTTTTATAGTTACCTAAACTGAGGCTAGTAAAAGGCAAAGGCTCCACTGACCTAAACAGACTTCCTCAGACCATTTACTCTTTGTACTTGTTCAGTCATTTTCAGTCTTTTCTGACTCTTCATGACCCCATTTGGGTTTTTTTTGACAAAGATACTATAGTGGTTTGCCATTTCCTTCTCCAGTTCATTTGACAGATAAGGAAACTGAGGCAGATGCAGTTAAGTGACTTGCCCAGGATCACACTGCTAGTAAGTGTTTGAGGTTGGATTTGAACTCATGAAGATGAGGTTTGCTAACTCCAGGCCTGGCATTCATACTATCCACTGCACTGCTTAGTTTACTCTAGGGGTGGCGTTTTGCTAAATCCCATCATGTGTACTGGTTTAGTATCTGGTTAGTATCAGGACTGGAGAAAAATAGCATATTGACTATGGAAGCTTTTTTTATTTCGTGTGCATTTTTTCCCCTCTTGTATCTTTCCAAGTCATCAAAATGCAGCTGCTCAATCTCTTGCCTCGAATTTTAAAAGTTAATTTAAAAAGGAAATGAAAGCCCTTTTAAAAAATCAAAATCCTGCTTCCTGGGTTTTACAGCAAGTATGACATATTAATTGAGGACACAAAAATACAAGGGTGTCAAGGAAGCTAATGTGGAGAGCCTTGGCCCTTTATAAATTCCTTTTTCTATCCTTTTTCTATTATGGAGCTAATAAGGGGTAACCAACAAGGAACTTTTAAATGTGGCTTTAAATTGTGGAAAGAACTCTGGGCTTGAAGTCAAAAGAGTGGATCATAGATTTGGAGCAGTCATGAATCTTAGAAGTTACCCAGGTAACTCCCTCATTTTATCAAAGAGGAAACAAATGTAGAGAGAGCTTGTGACTTGTCCAAGGTCATATAATAAGTAACAAAGCTGGGATTATAACTCAGATCCTCTAACCTCCTATCCAGTGGTTTTCTCATTGTATCATATTTCCTCCCAGATCTCCCATTTATTAGTAAGCTACATGACATTAGGGTTAATTATTGTACGTTAGAGAACTTTGGGGGTTTTGGGGCGGGAGGTGAATTATCTATGCATTTTGTTTTTATGTTATAAATATTTTCAGATTACTCCCATTCTGTGAGAGATCTCTTGTAACAGCAAAAAACAGGTAAGCAAAACCAATAATACAGTGATTTCATCTGAAAGCGCATGCAGCTTTTCATACCTGTAGCATCCCTTGCATCTCTCTAGTTTTTTAATTAAAAGAAATCTTTTTCTCACTCCCTCCTACCCCTTTTTACCCCATTGGGTGGATAGCACAAGAAAAGAAAAAAATTCTGTATATATAATTCTGTGCCTTAAATCCATCACCCGTCTGCAATGGATATCGTGTTGCATCCTTTCTCTTTTGAAATCCTGAAAGATCATGGGACTGATTCTAGTTTTTATGTCTTTTAAAGTTGTTTGTGTTTATATTGTTGCATAAATGTTTCTCCTGCTTCTGTTCATTTCCTTTTTCATCAGTTTGTAAAAGTCACCAAAATTGTTCATTTTTATAATATTGACAATATATTATGTGACTGGTGAAATTTGAAATACAAGGAAACAAGGGTTCAAGCTTTTGAGCATATCAGTTTACTACGCAATGCATGCCAATTGCATAACAAATCGGGACAAGTCCTCCTTAGCTTGACAGTGGACCTGAATACAGAGGGAAATAGATTTTTATGCATTTAAAGAAAAGAACAGGATATAGATCAGGATACAAGATTAGGCAATTTGGTTTCTGATTGGAAGAAAGATTAGGAGCTTCCCAAGTTGAAAGAGGGAGAGCAAACAGGTGCAATTTCTTGAATTTAGAAAAAGAGGTGTCCTGTTCCTCCCCAAGTGTCTGTTTTCAATCAAAAGAATAAGGAAACAGAAACTGACCAGTATGAGGCCAGTTTCCAGATAAGACATATAGGTTGCTTGAAATGTATAATTGTGAGAAAACTCCTTGTATCAGTCTTCAGATCTGACCAGGTTTCTGGTCAGTATAACCTAAGTCCTTAGTTAAGGGTCTCTAGGCAACAAGTAGAGATGATCCAGCTTCCCAGCCATGCAGGGCTAGGTTCAGACAATGCAATAAAGTTTTCTCCCAGTTCTCACAATTGAATAAAGTTTTCTCACAAGACAGAAATTGTACTAGTCCTGTAATTTAATAGAAAGGGTACTGAACTAGATCCGGAATTGAGTCACAAGATGGAGTAAATGTGATTCACTCAATTCCAACAATTTCCACATGGCAGAGTAACCTGCCCAGCCCAGGCTGGAAGCAGCTATCTAGGGGTTTAATGAATTGCTTGGCCCAGCCTTGTAGTAATCCAACAGTTCAGTGACCCATCTAGCATAGTCCAGCCAAACAAATTAACCCATCCATTCAAGACATGTTCTCTTACAAGGAACAAGCCCACTTGAGTTTCCTATCCATCAGAGACATGATATCCTGAGAGAAGCCAGACTAGGTGAGTGACTTATATGTTTCTAACACCATGACCCATGTGGAGACCCTCTGGAGAAAGAATATCAAGGTCTCACAAGTTCCAGGGGTATGAGATGCTTGACCACATACATTCCCTCCATGTGTACCTCATCACTTTTGGACTTTATATTCTTGTTCAGTCTTCCCCCTTAACAGACTATATGTTTTGGGGAGAGTGAGCCCCTAATCACTGTTCTTGTCAACTGAGCAAATACTTTTGCTAAGGAACTAACAGAGTCTACTGGCTCTTAAGGGGAAGCACACTATTAGAATTTGTGAGCTAGTGTTAGTAGTATAACTACTATTATTGTTATATTATAACTATTATTATTATAATAACTATACTGTTATTGGGATAGAGCCCCAAAAGTAGAAGAAGCCTTCTTTCTGAGAAATCCATCTTGCCAGCACTAGTGAATGCTGGAGGAGTGAGGAATAAGCTGACAAGGAAAGGATATGGTACCACTAAAAAAAAAAATCACAGCATAATTTCAAGAATTGCAATGTTTTTGATGAAAGAAAAAACTAATGAAATACATCAGTAAATTATTCATTAATGCATGCATCAAAATGATGTCCCAGTTACCCAGGCGGCCAGGATTCTCAAGGAACCAGCAGCTGGAAGCTTCAGAAGTCCTTTTGAAAGACTCAATAAATGTTAATTACATTCATTAAAGATCCCAAAATAGGAGAGGAAACCCCACTGGCCACCTTGACCCTCAGTACAACTTTTGGTCTCTGAGCAGTAAAGTTAGGATAAATGAGCATAATGTTTCTTTGTGTCATTTCCCAAGTATTTCTGGAGTTTTCCGCTTTTTCTACTCATTGAATCTATAGGTTTGACCTGAGGAGAGAAAACTGTTTCTGCTGCTAATATTGGTTCACTCCCACTATCTTGAAGATCTTTAAGCAAGCAGCTTAACATTCCCATTTTTTTTCCTCAGTGCCTTCAAACCACATTATTCAAATAAGTACTTTCTAATAGCCCATTGCTATTTACAAAAATGTACCTTTATAATCAAAGTTGATTTAGAAAATGTTCATCATTCTTACAACTTCTGGAGCTAGTCGCTTAAAAAAATTTTTTTAACCATTCATTTTCTCTAAAAGATTGCATTCTCAATCATTCATACTTCAAATTTTCAACAACTTCCTGTGTGTTGGTTATTTTCCTCCAGCATACAAACATGCCCAAGACCCCCCCCCCCCACCTTTAACTCCCTTCACTAGATTCAGCCATCCCCTCAAAGTTTTATTATATATCTCTTCTCCCTTTCTCAACCCAATTGCTAGGGGGAAAAAAGTGATCTACCTTGATTACCTCCCTTTTTCTCCTCTCACTGACTTTTGAGACCTTTGCAATATTGATTTTTAACTCATCACTCAAATACAACAGCTCTTTTCACAGCAATAATCTCTTCATTCACAAATCCTATGATCCTTTCTTCATCCTCATCCTTCTTGACTTCTCTACAGTATTTGAGACTTATTGACTGCTCTCTCTCTCCTCGAGGTTTTCATAGCTATTCTCTTCTGTTTCTCCTTCTGTCTGACTGCTCCTTCTTGGTCTCCTCTACTGACTCACTATCTATCTCAGATTCTGTAACTGTGGGGCTTTCCAAGACTTTACCCTGGGTGGGTCCTTTTCTCTCTACACTCTTCCTTGGTGCTTTCATTAGCTCCTCTGGGGTTAATTATCAGCTCTGTACTGATCTGTAGGTCCCAGATCTGTTTATTCATCTGAGGTCTATCCAGAGTATCCCCAGTACTGAGCACAAGATTTGGCATATAGTAAGCTTAATAAATACTTGATTGACTGATTGATTGCCCTGTTCCTTTTTTTTAAACTTCCCACATTTGGAATCTTGTATTTCTAGGGCCTTCCAAACTAGAAATGTTCCCTACCTATAGCATCAGAGATTGAAGAAAGCAATTAGACGTTACCTCAGGTTCTCCTCTGGTCCTGAAGCATAGAGTGAAGATGGACCTAGGAATCTCATTGATCCGGAACTGGTAAGAGCTTGGTGAGCTAATGCACAAAAAGTGGCTTGCAAATTTTGAAGAGTTACATAAATACTAATGATTATAATTGCAATGAATAACAACAATAATAATGACATTGATGATACTAACGATGATGGTTGATGATAATTGAGGGGCTGAAGCCTGGGTTCAGACTCTCAAAATACATATTATGGATTCATGCCATAGCCTCAAAGACCAAAGGTCTCCACCACATCCCTAGTTGTATCCCTGCCCGCCCTCTTCTGTCCCGCTTCAGAAGGATTGGCCCTAGCTCTAGGACAGGTGCCAACAGACCCTAGTTTGAAGATAACCCCATTCTGGGAGTGAATACCACCCTAGCACCTTTGTTGGCTCCAACAACATGTTTCTGTAGGGAGGGTCCAGTTCAGCCGCATGACCTTCCCTTAAATATACCAAATGAATGGGTGCATTGCTTCAGCACTCCCTGGTTCATCTAGTTCTTTGGCAAAATTCCTCCAAATTCCAGCTATGGACCACAATAGTTATTCACTTCATGCCAAGCACCAAGGCAGAAAATTTATGTTTGGACATGTCAAGCAAATATTAATTTTAATAGTGTATTTTTCACTGCTTTAGATCCTTCCAGAACAAGGATTATAAACCTAGGGTTCCAGGGATGGGAGTCCATGGATTGATTTCAGGGGATCTGTGAATTTGGGTGGAAAAAATATACATCTCTAACCTCTAACTGAAATTTAGCATTTCCTTTAATGATTTAAAAACACTATTTAGAGAATGGGCTTCATTGGACTGTCACAGGAGTTCATTGCACACAAAAAAAGTTAAGAACAGCCTGTCAAAATCCTCACAAATCTCTTGACTCCTCCTAGTTCCTGATCAATGTGTTCTACCTTTTCTAGATTGACAGCACGTCTATTCTCTAGAAGCACAGGGCAAGCTCTCAGGTGGGGCCTAAAAATGTAGAAGCTCCAGATGTGCTAATTACAAAATGTGAGCCCTGGATGGGCCCATAGATTTCACAGAGTCCAATCCTACTCCCTTTTATAAATAAAGAAGAAAAATCCAAAGCTAAACTCAGCCTCCCATCTTCTTCCTAGGTGACTTTGTACAAAGCTATTTCCTATGCGTAGCATGCACTCTGCCACTGTCTCTTAGAATGTCTGGCTTCTTTTAAAGCTGTTTTTGTGCCTTTCCTGATAGGGGCACCTAAAGTGGCCTCAGTGGATAGAGCACTGAATCTAGAACTAGCAAGACCTGAGTTCAAATCTAGTCTCAAACACTGAGGCAAACACTTAGTTCCTGTCTCCTTCAGATTTCTCATCTGTAAAATGGTGATTAAATAACACTTACCTAGGGTAGTCATGAGGATCCAATGAGATATTAGTAGAGTCTTCAGCACAGTGCAGTGCCTGGCATAGAGTAGGCCCTATATAAACGCTTTTCTCTTCCATTTCCTCCATCTCCCTGGTTGTTAGTGCTTTCTCATTATCAGTCACGTGTATATTAATCTGTGTACATGTATTCCCCCCAGGAGAGAAGGGAACTTTTCTTCATTTTGTGTTTGCATGGCCAGCACCTAGCTCTAATCTCTCTCCAGCCTACCTCTTCAGACTTTAATACACATTAGTCCCCTTCACACACTCTGCAGTCCAGTCAAATCTGTTTATCATTCAAATGTTCTTCACGTGCTACGTTCAGTCTCCAATTTCTCCTGCCCTCTTATGCCCCCACTGATTTACCTTGTCTGTATTTCTTTTGCAAACATATTTATATGCTTACACTGTCTCCCCCACAGAATGAAAGCTCTCTGAGGGGGAAGACCTTTTCATTTTTGTCTTTTATGCCCAGTACCCAATACAGTCTCTGGCACAGTGTTGGGTCTTTAATTAATGTTTATTGTATTGTATTTAAGAGTGTACTAAAGGCCCCTTGAATAGGCTTTCGAGAACTGATTGTTGAATTTTCAGTGTATTTAGACCTCAGCAATCTGCAAAAGGCAAACTCTATAAATCAGTACCTGATTTATTATTTTGTTGATTGTCTAGACTTAAGAAATGGATGAAGAATGGATAACGCATAATTGTTTGTGACCAAAGAAGAGACAGAGAGGATCATGGAAAGTAAAATGGATAAATGTGAAGGAAGGCAGGAAAGTAGGGAAAAATTTTCACAGCTAGTTTCTCTGATAAAGACCTCATTTGATGGTGAATGTCAATTGACATGTGCTGAAATTCCTGTTCACAACTGGTCTGAAGTCAGTGTGACCAGTACTTTAGATGACAAATGTTAGAACCTGAGGATGGAGGTCCAGTAAGTTCTAGATGGATGATGGTAAAAAAAACAAAAAACTTTGAATCAAGAGCTCAAACCTTCCCGTGGTCATTAACATCCCGAATTTGCTCTTTAGACGAATGTGTACTCACAGGCATCACAGTACAGCATGTACTGTGGAAAGAGCATCCATTGTTTTGGCACCAGTATTCACTAGATGTGGGACCTTGGGCTTGCCACTTCAAATCTAATCAGGGGAGTCATTTAACCCCAACTGCCTCGCCAAAACAACAGCAACAACAACAACCAAGACCAAAACCAAATGTAATCGGGGGATGCTGGTAAATATTTAATTATTGACTCTCCAAAAAGGAAGACTCACTTTAAAATTTAATCTGCATTATTATTAAAATTTCTCCATCCATTTCTTTTTTTAAAAAATGATTATACTTTTTTAATATTCATTTTTAAACATTTTAAGTTCCTAATTCATTTATTCCCTCCAGCCCCTCTCCTACCCATTGAGAAAGCAAGCAATATGATATCTATTTTACATGTGAAGTCATGCAAAAAATATTTCCATATTACTATCATCCATCTGGAACTTACTGGGCCTCCATCCTCAGGTTCTAATATTTGTCATCTGAAGTATTGGTCACGTTGACTTCAGACCAGTTGTGGAACAGGAACTTCAACATATGTCAATTAACATTCACCATCAATGAGACAGAGCAAGTTTAATGGGCATCATCTCTGTCCACCCGAATCACGCAACAATACTGCTGTGCTCTGATGCCTATCTAGTTCGTAAGATGTTTTTTAAGGTTTACAAGTCCTTTTCACATGGCGTTGAACTCTGGCATTTGTCATCTGTGCTGCTCATTTGGACATTCTGTTTTAGTACTGAGTTGTTTTGGTATTTAACCTTTGTATAAAAATGTGTTTTTTCTATCCAACAATATTATGAGTCCTTTGAGTACAGGGGCTAAGTACTTCTCTTGAGTTTCTTTCAGAACCCAGCACATGAGGCATTTTAAATAAAGACAGTCCAGAGTAATAGAAAGAGCATAGGAATGTTAGAGAATATAGGTTCAAGTCCCAGCTCCAACACTTATAGGCAAGGTGACTGTGGACAAGTCATCCTAGCTCTCTAAGCCTTTTCTGATTTTTAAAATACAGACAATTATATTTGTACCATGTCTCACATACTGTCGTTATGAAGAAGGAATTTTATGTTATTAATATTATTCTGTTATTATTACTGAATCATTGAATACTTGAATCAGAAGGGAATTAAAATCAACAGGCATTTATTAAATTTATGCTGTGGGCCAGACACTGTGCTAGGTACTGAGGACATGAAGACCTTGCCTTCAAGGAGCTTATAGTCTATTGGGGAAGACAATATAAGCATATATAAATATATACATACATACGTATATATATATATATATATATATATATATATATTCAATATGCACAATATAATGAATGTGATAGAATACTATGGTGCTTTAAGAAATGGGCAAGGGGATGGTTTCAGAGAAATCTGGGAAGACTTGTCTGAACTGGTGCAGAGTGAAGTGAGTAGAACCAGTTGAATGAACTATACAATAACATATGAAATACAAGCAACTTCGAAAAAGTTAGAAGCCTTTATCAAGATGATGATCAACCTAAGACTTCAGGAGATGCATTATGAAGATGCTCTCCACCTGCAGAAAGAGAGGGGTGGACTCAGAGAGTACACAGCACTCTGCAGGGGCATAAAGCTGTTCCGGAGTGAGGAGGCTGCTGCGGGATGGTGGAAAATATCTGAAGAGAAGGTGAACTAGCCCCTGGTTACCTCTCTGTTTAAACAGAGGAGGGGGGACTTTGCAGTCATTCAGATATGCCATAAAGAGGGCTCAAATAAGGGAATGGAGTCGTGGGATTTGCCAACCTGAGAAAAGAGGAGGGGAAGAATCCTGTTACACCTTGACTCTAGTTTCCTCTGACCATTTCCTCGGTGATTTCCCTGAGAAGGCTGGCCTCCAGCCATTGACTGCACAGCACCCCCTCAAATAAAAAGGAGTAGACTTTCTCTTCCTGTTGACTTTTAGGCAACTTTTCATGAGCCAAACCTGCTCCCTCATTCAGGGCTGGGCAGTCCTGCAGGAATCATTGGCTCCCAAGCCTGTCTTCCTCTGCTGACTCACCATGTTCTTTCTGGCTTCTTCCCTCCACAGAGCCTCTGGCCATGCTGTACTTCTTCCTGAAATAGCCTGTGGTGTCCAAGCAGTTGCTCAGGAACACCAGGACACTGTGTGAATGACATAGAAAATGTCCTCTTCCTTTCTAGGTAGAGATTTGGGAGAGGAGCAGAGGTGGAATTCTGGAAATCATCAAAAGAGGGGAGGGGTGGACAAATTGCTCTCTGTTCCCTCTCCTCATCCACCCCATATCCTGTTGTTTTTGTTCCCATTTCCTAATCTGACCTCTTGCTCATTCTGTCTCTAGGAAAGGTGAGAGAATTGAGAGAGACAGTGATGACCCATGCCAGTCTTGGTGTTAAGCAACCTGGGTTCTTGTGTTAATAACAACAGCACACACAACTTTGTTACTACTTCAAGGATGGCCTTGGGCAAGTCACTTACCCAGTCTAGGCCTTGGTTTTCTCATCCATAAAATGGGGAGCGGGGTTAGATGACCTCTAAATCTAAAGGTCCCTTCTACCTCTACCATCTATAGTTCTGTGGTTACTACTGAATTAAAGTCAGGGCGCACTTTGAGTCCTTTACCTCTCTAGATCTCAGTTTCCTGTTCTGTAAAATAGTCACAGTATTGCCTGCTGTGCCTGTGACACAGGTTCACTGTAAGGTTAACATGAGATTTTGAAGGCAAGTACTGGTTTTGCTTTCCTTTTGCATCTCTATCATTTAGCATAGTATGAGGTGTGTGTGTGTGTGGGTGTGTGTGTGACATTGTGTGTATGAGGTGTGTGTATGTGAATGTGTGTGTGTGCATGTGTGCGCATGCGTGTGTATGCATGCATGTGTCTGGGTGTCTATTGTGTATGTGAGTATGTGTGTGCGTGTGTGCATATGTGTGTATGCATGTGTGTGTTTGTGTGTGTTTGCAGAGGCAAAAGAAATCAAGAGGAGCCCATTTTGTTTTTAAAACTAAATACAATTTTATTGACATCTTTTATTTTAACATCATCTACACATCACAACATATCCATTCCCTTCCTTCTCTTGCTCTCAAAGAGCCGTCCTTTATGACAAAGGACAAAATTTTGGCTAAACTAACTAGCTAGGTGGTACAGTAGATAGAGTGCCAGTCTTGGAGTCAGGAAGACTCATCTTTGTGAGTTCAAACCTGGCCTCATACACTTACTAGCTGTGTGACCCTGGGCAAGTCACTTGACCTTTTTTGCTTCAGTTCTTCATCTGTAAAATGAACTGGAGAAGGAAATGGCAAACTATTCTAGTATCTCTGCCAAGAAACCCCAAATGGGATCACAAAGAGTCAGACACAGCTGAAAAATGACTGAACAACAATTTATATATCAGAAAAATCTTTTACATGTAGTTTTCAACACCCATTGTCCCCCACTGATGAAAAGAGTAGGGTGAACCCTTCTCGTGTTTTTTCTTTTGGGTCAAGGACACTATAATTTCATAACAGTCAACTTGGATAATTTGCTACTGTTCTTTTGTTCATATTGTTGTAGTAGTAGGGTTCTCTTTGCTCTCCCTACTCAGCTCTGTATCAGGTCCTAGGCTTAGGGGTATTCATCATGTTCATTGTTTCTTATAGCATAGTAATATTCTGTTACATTCGTGTACCACAACTTATTTGGTCATCCTCCAGTTAATATGTATCTACTTTGTTCTAGTTCTTTGCTACTATAAAAGGTTCTGATATATCTATATAGCTACAGAAAGATAGATCGATAGATCGATAGCTGTAGATGTATACATACACATATACACACATGTAGATACATATATACATGTATGTTTATGTATGGAGCTTTACTTTTTGTTATTGACCTCCCAGGGGTATGTGCTAAACAGTGGATCTTTAAGTCAAAGACTTTGACTCTTATGGTCATTTTTATTGCATCATAGCTCCCCAATAATACATTACTGTATCAACCTCTTCTTAATGCTTCCAAAATTGATTATTCTCATTTTTTCTGAGTGTCAATTTTCTGGACTTGAAATGAAACTTCAGAGTTACACTGATTTGCATTTCTCTTCTTATTAGTGGTCTGGAGCATTCTTTGAGACCCTTGTTGGTTTGTAGTTCTTTTGAAAACAGTTCATATCCTTTGATCATTTATCTATTGTGGAATGGCTTTTGGTCTTGAATGAGGGACCCATTTAAAATACATCTGCGTAAGCTGCGTGTTAAGTAGGGCTCCAAACATTCTTTATTCTTAGAAGCTGATTTTTTTTAAGGAAGATTCTAAACAATAACAGGGAACTCAGCTCAGAATATCTTCTCATTTCTCACCTGGCTGCTCTACTTTGGGACTTCTCTGACTTGCCCCACCCCCTTCTTTGACTTTCCTCTTTCTACCCTCTCCTCACCCCTTCCGCCCTCCCCCGCCCCTGCTTCTTAGAACTTCTTCTGCCTTTTGGGTGTGGTCTTCCCCCATTAGATTATAAACTCCTTGAGGACAGAAACTGTTCTTTTTTCAAATCTGTATGCCCAGCACTTAGTAAGTCCTTAATAAGTACTTATTGACAGACTGACATCTCATTGGCTTGTGCCCCTATTCTGAATTTCACCAAAAACACTCAAACAGCTCTGTGATCACAGTTATGTGGATGTTCCCATGAGTGATGGAGACCATCGCCCATCCATGCCTATCTATCTTATGTGGTGTCTTCTAGGATAAAAATGCAAGCTCCCTTGCACTCAAGATGCCCTGAATTCATTCTTAGGATAACCTGACGCTAGAGAGAGGGAGGTATGATTTTCTTACACTCTCCGGTTCTTTGTGTCTTATACTCTCAGGAAATCTCTAAACAAAACTTAAGTAGAATTTCGGTCTAGGGTCTCCTCAAAAGGGATTAACAGGATCCAGTCTAGGAAAGCATCTTAATGTACAAAATATCAGGTTACAGGGCAGCTATTTACTTCCTTCACAATGAGAGAAATGGATAAAATACAAAAGACTCCAAAGTGTACATTAAACTGTTTAAACCTAAAACAGCAACCTTTTATGCCTATTATACTCTCTGGGGAAGCAAGGCAGCTTTGTAGAACTTCTGGATGAATATTTCACATTCACCATGTTTCTGTGCTGGGTATATAACTCACAGCGTCCAAATCTTCTGGCCAGCCTGGCATGGCCCTCCACTCCTTTCAGGCTCTTCACCATCTCTGCAGGATGGTCTTATGTCAATAGTAACCTCAACTCTGAGAAGCAGTGAAGTTCCAGGAAGCACTTCCACTCTCCTGCTAGAAAGCTTATACTCTGGAATCCAGAGACTCTTAGTACTTGACAAGATTGGAAACATCCATCTCTCAGGATTGCTGTCCAGTTTGCCTTTCCCTTGGGAAAGAAACAAAAATCAGAAAAGGTAGCCATGAGCTTGAGATCCAGCAGTAAGCTTATTGGGCATGCATACATTCTAACTATTATGTGTTTGTAGCTGCACCCAAACCAGAAGTCTATTGTATGAGAGACAGAGAGAGAGTGAGAGAAAGAGAAAGAGAAAGAGAGAATGGATCCTTTCTATAGTTCTCATAATCTTCTGAAGAGGGAGATTCCTCTTAGCTCATCCTTGATGCCCATCCCAGTCTTGGGAACCAAATTGGTGGGTCATGGGTGTCCTTAAACAAGTAGTCAGAACTCTTATATATGATTCTGACCCATAACGAAAGCATTCCTATCTTTGGTCCATTTCATAGGCACTCATATTTTCTCTACTTCAGTGGTCATATGTACTGAAGTGTTTCCACTGGGCGAGGTATTGGATTTTCAGGTTTGTTCTATGTGTCTTGCCTTCCCCTGGTACCAGAAAACAATGGAGTGCCTCTCACTCTACTGTCTTCTGTGGTAAGCTAGTGCCAATTGTAACAATGCTTTTGAGGAGTATAGTCAGACTACAACACTGTACTGCCTCATTTCTTTGCCTCTTAGTAATCATTATATCACACTGACTAAGATGTTAACCCAATTGTTATTTTCTCCAGAGCCCAATTTACTGATGTTTCAGACATCATCATCATCATCATCATCATCATCATCACTATTATTGCCACAAAAAATGACTGGTCATAGATGAAATTAGAAATCATTTAAGAATCAGCTTTTTGTGTACATTAAGATATTCAAAGGTTAGAGCAAAGGTGGAGTAGAGAGGAGAGGAGGCATGCACAATAATTAGCAGCTCTAACCCAACCTGTTTAAACAAGTTGTTGACTGAAAAATGGCACATAGAAAAAAGGCATTTATTCCAACTATCATCATTGCTTTGTATAACAGAAGACCGGACAATGAACCCAGTGTCCTATGAGCCTACGCAGAGTGGATAAATATGCTTGCTGATGCAATTCACCATGTGAAAGATGTTGGAAGTGTGTTTCTGGGAAAGTCATGGTGCGTAGAAAGGAAGTACCTTGAAGACACTTTGGAGTATGCATAAATATTCCATAATTGGTTCTGGTTCAGATGGCGACTAGCAGTCTCCTTGATTAGAGTTGGATGCAGAGTTGGAACTGAAGGTAGATGTGCCTTCAAAAGGCCTTGGTTAACTTCAGCCTCTTCCTTTCTTGGTTAGATTTCTGCTCTTGGCATAAGACCTGGGCACAAGATCCAGCTAAGGTCAGATCATCCCCAAGGACATTTGTAGGTAAAACTGGAAAGGAGACAATGAACAGATGCAAATGGAAGAGGTCTGCCAGAATTTTTGTAGTGATCTTATTTCATCAATGGTGAGAGCAACAATAGTGTATTTCTACTTAGCATCTTAGCACTCGATGTACTTACTATGTGAATGCAAGTTGCCTTTATAAAAGGACAAAGAGGTAAGAGGGAAAAATGACAAGGCTACAGAGAGACAGTGTGCGTGGGATGTTGAAGCCTGCAAGATATTAAAAGAACCACAAGAAAGCCTCCAGCAGATTCAGTGGATTCTCTATGGATGATTGATGGAAAGACGTTGACACAAACTACAGAGAAAGCATATGAGGGATTGCACTATTCATAGACAGAGAGAATATACACACTATTTTTTTTTTAGTCCCAGATCCATCAGTGTTGATTTACTTATAAGACTTAAAGTGGAATTTCAAAAATCACACATGAGCTTAACATACATGTGAAGTACATATAAAAAAGATTTGACCCAGTTCAGTCTGGATCCCTTCTGAGTTTATGAATCTCTCTTATCTCACTATAAGTTCTACTATCATGATTCCCTAGGGCCCTAAGTAATATCTGGTGCCCTGGTCCCACATGTCCTAAGTTAGAATGCTTCCTTTTTCTATGCCAAATTTTACTTTTGACATCTGTTGAGAGGGTTCATTCCCTCACTTAAACTCCAGGGAAATGACCACTGAAAGTCATGCAAATAGCCTTAAGGGTCACAAATAATCCTTTTTTTCTTTACAACTCTTCTTTCTATATTTCCTCTAAGGAACCATTAAGAATTGGAAGGGGAGGGGTGGGTACGTGGCATAGCAAATAGAGCACTGGCCGTGGATTCAGGAGTACCTGAGTTCAAATCCGGCCTCAGACACTTAACATAAAAACTAGCCATGTGACCTTGGACAAGTCACTTAACCCCAATTGCCCTACCTTCCCCCCCTCCAAAAAGCCAAAAAAAAAAAAAAGAATTGGGAGAAGAAACTTTGTCTCTTTCTTTGGAGTTTAAATTGGGAATTATATCTCTGTTCTCAGGTGTTGGACCTACCACTGATGGGCATGACATCAGTCATTATGACTTGAGCTTGTGAAGCCAAAGTATCCCTGCATTGAGAGGTAAATAAATAAGCTGACCATAGAACTTGTATAGTTAAGTTAATACCTTAGTAGAGTCTGTATTTTGGAACTTTGGTTTTAATTTATTTTTGCATTATTTTATGGTCACTAGCCCTGTGTCAGTGTTGTCCATTTAAGATCCTGTATGTTTTTGTGTGTTTCACACAGTCACAGAATATTGAAACTGGAAGAGGCATTGAGGACTGTCTAGAATAGACAAAGTCCTTTGAAGATTAGAAAACTGAATCCTAGAGAGATGTAGTGTCCAGAATGAGGGAGATGGTTGTCTCCCTGTATTATGCCATGATCAGACCACATATGGTGTATTGTGCTCAGTTCTGGCCACCATATTTTCAGAATTCCATTCATAAAATGGAAGGGATCCAGAGGAGGGTGATTAGCGATAGTAAAAGATCCCAACACAAGTCATAGAAAGGTTATTTAAAGGAAGAGGTGATGTTTGAACTGGAAAAGAGAAGATTAAGGAGGGATATGTGTCTTGAATTGAATTGGAAGAACTGAACCAGAAGATAAAAAGAAGTAGCATCTAAATGGAAAGATTATTTTTAAAATATAAAAGCATTTGACTTAAAGGCTCCATGTGCACCAAAATATTTATAGGAATCCATAAAGCAGCAAAGAACTAGAAACAGAGTAGATAACTCTTTGATGGAGGAATAGCTAAACAAGTTGTGGCATATGATATTACTATTCTGTAAGAGATGATGAATATGAAAAAAGAAGCATATGGAGACATATGATAATGCAAAATGAAGTGAACAGAACCAGGAAAACTATACACAGTGACTACTCTAATGTAAACGGAAGAAACTATTTAATAAAAAATTGAAACGATGTGAAATTACAATGACCAAACTTGGCCCCAAAGAAAAAGCACGAAAAAGTATTATTTCATCTTCTTCTTTGCATTGGTGGGGTGCAATAAATGCAGGGCACTATATAATATCATGCTTTTTTTTTTTGATATGTTGAATAGTTTTCTTAAACTGGTTTTTTAACTTTTTTTATTCTTTGTTATAAAGGATTCCTCTCTGGGAGGTAGAAGGGAAAGTACAAACTGGGTAATATAGGTGCTATAAAAACAAAAGCTGTATAATTTTTTTAAAAAAGCATTTAACTAAGTAGAGCAAAATGACTTTTTAAAGAATCTCCTTTAACAACATATCTCTTGTGAATATATTAAGATAGTACAAAATTTCTTGATGAATGCAACCACAGAGAACCTTCTTCAATCACTTTGGATTATTAAAGTTAAATGATGTATAAAATACTGAGAGGTACGTTCACCAAAGGAGTTTACAACTGTCGCTGAAGGATGTCTTGTAGAGTCCAGATGTGAGGAAGATTCTTCTTATGTGGTGGGCTCTGTCAGAGCTCTTGTGCATAGATGATATCATGCAACTTATGTTGAGCCCAGAACACGGCAGGATCCCTTCATGACCCACGATTACTCAAGAGATCAGTCAGTTGGTTAACAAGTATTTATCAAATGTCAGGCACCGTATATGCAAAGAAATGTATACAAAAACAAAAAAACTCCCCCAAATCCTGCCTTTCAAGATTACATACTAATGGGGGATAAAACCTGCAAATTATTAAGTAATTCAAGATGTATACACTGTAAATGGAAGGTAATGGCAGAGGACAGGCACTAGCATTTGTGGGGAGGGGGGAGGAGAGGTAGGCTTGATGGTAACCAATCAAGGAACAGCCTTCTGTAGAGAGTGAGACTTGAACTCATCTTGAAGGAAACAGAGGAAGCTAGGAGTCAGATGTAAGAAGGAAGAGCACTGTAGGAATGGTGGACAAATAGTACAAGTGCAGACTAATGACACATATAAATAACCTCTGCAATGGGCTGAGGATAGCTCCGTAGGAGCAGGAATGGTGCACTGTGCTTGATTCCATCCTTCATGTGGCCTTCAGCACGTGTGCTGGTCAGTGTTCTATTCAATGCATTTTTTTCTGTTAAATTCAATTACTTTTTTTCCCACATGCTAGCTGGAAAAAAAGACTTTTTTTTGTTATCTGTTGAGATGGAATTTTGTTCATTCAAAAGGACACTAACCAGCCAAAGTGAGTCCTTTTTCTTCCCTGAATGTTGGTGTTGGGGTGAGAAAGAACTGAAGCACGCCTCCTCCAGGTGGGTGAAGGTCCTTGAGCTCTTAGGAAGCCAGGATCTCTCTCTGGGTGGGGATGTAGGCAGTAACTACTATAAGCCGCCTTCCCTCTTATTCTGTGTATTTTAAAAAGATTTATAGATGCCCTGCTTTCTTTTCTTCCTTTTTGGTTATAGCATTGCTATTACTATCTTCTCACTCTCTTCCCAACCAAAAAAAATAACAAAAACTCTCCCTTATGATCAATAAGTATAATCATGTAAAACTAATCTATGCATTGGTCATGTCTGAAAGTGTATGACTCATTCTGGAGTTATAGTCCAACATCCACCCCTCTGCCAAAAGAGATCCCCAGCAGGATTTGTCATCAATCTTCCGAAGTCCTGATTGGTTACTGCATTGACAAAAAAAAAAATTAAGTCTTTCTGAGTTCTATCCCCTTACAATGCCGAAAAATATTCTCCTGGTTCTACTTATTTCTTATGTATCTGTTCATATAAATTCTCTCAGGCTCCTCTGGAGTTGTCCTTCTGGTTATCTTTTATGGGCCAGAAATATTTCGTTACATTTATATAACAAAATTTGTGATTCCCTAATTGTTTCTAGTTCTTTGTTACAACAAGTATTTTTATGCATATGGATCCTTCCGTTTTCTTTTTGATCTCCTGGAAGTATAAACTTTTGATCTCTTTGGAATGCTGATATTGCTGGGTCAGAGTTTGCACAGATTAATGACTTTGGTGATATACTTCAAATTGTTTTCCGGAATGATTGGACCACTTACTGTATCAACAATACATTACATTAGTGTGTCTGTCCTCCCACCACCCATCCAATAGTGATCATTTTCTGTTTTTGTCAACACTGGTGATCTGATGGTATGATGTAGAATATCAGAGTTGTTTTAATTTTAATTTCTCTAATTATCAGTGATTTAGATATGACTTCATATGGTGGTTGATAGCTTGCTTTTCTTCTTTTGAAAACTTACTTTCCATATTCTTTGGTCATTTATTTATGGGGAATAGCTCTTCTTCATATATTTGTATCAGTTCCCTCTTAGATATCAGAAATTTACCAGAGAAATTTATTGACAATTTTTTTTCTTTCCCAGTTAACTGTTTCTCATTTAATTCTTAACTATGCTAATTTTGATTGTGCAAAACACTTTTCAATTTCAGGTTATCAAAATTGCTACTTTTATCTGATTGTCTATATCTTGTGTTTGGTCAAGAACTCTTCCTATACGTAGTTGTGAAAGGCATCTCCTTCCCTTACCTCTAATTTGTTTATGATATGTCCTTTATATCCAGGCTATGGGTACATTTGGGACCCATTGCAGTATATGGTATAAGATGTCTGCCTACACCTAATTTTTCCAAGATTGTTTTCCAACTTTCACATCAATTTTGGTTGAATAATGAATTATTTTTCCCATAGTTGGAGTCATTGCATTTATCACACATCATGCTATTATGTTCAATTCCTTCTAGATCTTGTACTTAATATGTCATGCTGTTTTCTACTTTTTAATAAGTGCCAAATAGTTTTGATGAATACTGTTTTGTGGTATAATTGAGATCTGGAGCTGCTTGGCTCCATTCTTCTCACTTTTTTTTCATTATTTACTTTGAGATTCTTCACCTTTTGTCCCTCAAGTCAAATTCTGTTATTTTTTTCTAGTTCTATACAGTAATTCTTCATTATTTTTATTGGTATGGCACCAGAGAAGTAACTTAATTTAAGCAAGATTGTCATCTTTACTATATTGGCTCATCCTACTCATAAACAATTAATATTTTCCAATTACTTAGGTCTGTCTTTTTCTATAAACAGTATTTTGCAATTGTAATTTCTATTTCTTTGTGTTAGGTTTTGTTGGTAACATAAAGAAAAACAGATGACTTATATAGGTTCATTTTATATTCTCTTAATTTGCCAAATTATTTTTCCAGTTAATTTTAATTGATTCTCTGGGGTGCCTTAACTAAACCATCATGTCATCTGAAAAAAAATGAAAATTTCATTTCCTTTTTGCTTTTGCTTATTCCATCATTTTTTTCTTATCTTATTGCTATTGCTAGCTTTTCTAGAACTATATTAAATAATAGTGGTAACAGTGGACCTGTTTTAGCCCTAATCTTAATGGAAAAGCCTCTAGTTTATTCATATTACAGATATATCCAGCTCTTGGTTTTAGATTGAAACTAGTTATTTGGTTAAGGAATGATCCATTTATTACTATTCTTTTTGATGTTTTTAATATGAAAGGATGTTATATTTTGTCAAAAGTCCTTTCGGTATCGATAATAGATTATTTTTAAATACACAGAAGAAAAAAAAGAATTGGGGGTAGCTAATTGGCATAGTGAATAGAGCACTGGCTCTGGAGTCAAGAGGACTTGAGTTCAAATATGCCCTCAGACACTTAGCACAAAAAACCAGCCATGTGACCTTGAGCAAGTCACTTAACCCCAATTGCCCTACCTTCCCCCCTCCAAAAGAAAAAAAAAAGAATTTCAGAAAGAAATATCATCAAATATGGCAATTTTGTTATTATGTTATATTACATTATATATATATATGTAGATATATATATGTATATATATATATATATATATATATATATATATATATATATATCTTTAAAGCAAGCTATTGGGGCAGCTAGGTGACTCAGTGAATAGAGCACCAGCCCTGGAGTCAGGAGGACCTGAGTTCAAATTTGGCCTCAGACACAACACTTACTAGCTGTGTGACCTTGGGCAAGTCACTTAATCCTAATTACCCTGCTTTCCCTCCTCCAAAAAAGGGGGGAAAAAGTAAGCTATGTAAGGGGAATTCATTGTTTCATATGTAATCTTTCTTTTTTGTTCTTATTGCTATGTTTGTATCCCTAGCATGAGGCAGAGTGCCTGACACAAGTAGACATTAAATAAACACTTGGTGGATTTCAATATTAGAATTTTTTGCTTGTTGATGATTATTAAGTTCATAATAAAGAATAATATTATGAATTTTTGCAATTATGCGTTATACAAATGTAACATGGTCCTGATGCAGCTTCCTTGACTTCTCTGACATAGTTTTCTCCCCCCCATACCATCTGATTGCCTTCATATTCCCTGATGCAGCCTCTTCATCTGGGAGCATAAAAGGACCCAGTGACACACAGTTAGGTCTTCTCTATTTGTCAGGTGCTTGAGTCCACACAAGTCACCCTATCCTAATGACTTATTGACCAGAAGCAGTTCCCAGATAGAGAGAAGGGGGCCTTGTCCAAAGAAGTTAAGTGCCACTGTATTCTTGCCGTTTGGGGGTAAATAGGTGTCTAAGGAAATATTTGAACTCAAGGCTTCCTTCCTCTAAGTCCAAGGCTTTACCCATTTTATAACCTAGCTGCCCTAGAAAGAAGATGAAGAAGGAGGAGGAGGAGGAGGAGGAGGAGGAGGGGAAGGGGGAAGGGGAAGGGGAAGGAGAAAGAGTGATAATGATGAGAAGTTTCTGATAGGGAAATGAGTCTGACTACTAGGTCAACTTGTGTTTCAAATATTTTTGGGGGGGATAATTTTTGCTCCATGATAAAAACAAAAACTAACCCCCCCCCAACAAACAATAAAAAAACCACTAAACAAACACATAAAGGGGAGTATTCATTAATATAATTTGATAGGGGAAAACAATTTTGAACTTTGACGAAGAGTAATGACCCATCCTTAGTAGGGTTCCTACATACTCTCTCATCCAGTCTTCTTTGTGGACAGTGACAGGCATTGGTAAAATACCCAGCAAGGGGTGAGTGGTATGTGTGATGATTCAATCGTTTTGGAAGATAGAATAGACAAAGAAAACTACTATTTTAGACCTGATTCTTATCAATAATAAAGGATTGATTGTTGAAGAAGAAATGATTGTTTCCTTGGAAGGAAATGAACCTATCCCAATATTTAACATTCATAATCTGCATTTATTTTGAATATATATAATTATCTCCACTGGTCTCTCCCATTAGAATGTAAGCTCCCTGAAGGCAGGGACTATTGTTGCCTTTTCTATGTCTCCAATACTTAGCACAGTGCCAAACATATTAATAAACCTTATTTGACTGATAGATAAGGACAGCAAACACAGACATAGTAGCTACCTTTTAAGATACAAAGACCTGTTCTATAGAAAAGGGATTCAACTTGTTCTGCTTGGTTCTAGAGAGCAGAACTAGGGAGAATGCATAAGCATTTTGGAGAAGCATATTTCAACTCAGTATAAGTACATTTCCCTACAATTAGAACTGTTCAGTAATGGAATGGGTTGCCTCATGAGGCCACGAGATCATAGATTTGGAGCTAAAAGGAACCCAAGAGGCTCCCAAATAGAACTCCCTCATTTTACATATGAAGAAACAGAGTCACAGAGAGGTTAAGTGACTTGCCAAGAGCCTCACAGCTATCATCTGAGTAAGATTGAAGACTGAATTCAAATCTTCCTGATTCCAAATCCAGAGCCCTACTTTACCACTGTTGTCTTTCGTGGGGGGTAAAGTGGAGCCTTCCAGCAACTAATCTTTGAGTCACTTGAAGTTTATAGCTTAACCTCAATAAATATTTTTTGAATGAACTAATAAATGTTGGGATCGTTTGTGCTGAAATTTCCCCTTTATTACTGTTTAACAAAGACCCATAATTTGTGCTGATATTTGCCAAAAGGATTTGTTCTGTGAAGTTAAAGGACCACACTTGAGGATCTAGAGGGTCACAGTTTGCCCACTCCTGAGTTGGATGTTCTCAAATCTGAGCTCCTGTGATCCTCTTGGGGGATTTGGTGTTACCTGCTGCTTTGAATTCCAGAACCTGCCAACTAAACAATCAGAATATCAGTGGCTTATGGGGGCAGAAGAGGAAGAGAGCATCACTGAGAATCCCGAGAGAGGTATAGAAATGCTTTACCAACTCCTCAGATCTCATGCTGGCTCCTGGGATGCAGAGAGGCTTGAGGACATTGGTCACAGAGGATGTTTGGGAGTGTTGCTTCCCCAAACTTCAAGATGCTATGTCCTAAGTAATATACTGCTTTCTTCCAGGTTAATTAGATTTTCTGATGCATGGACCCTGGTGATGTAGGAATCAAAAAGAATAGTCTGTTTCTCCTCAGAACTTGGAGTGCTTCCAGGAACAAACACTTATGGAGTAATCAATTAGGCAGTGATGATAAGAAAGCATCACAAGTGTACTGTTTTAGAGACAAGTCCTAATTTTCTTCTCTTCCATCCACCCCCATCAACTCCCTCCCTTCACCCCAGGCCTTACCATTCATTCTGTGCCTCCTTTGATGCACTGCAGAGATTTACTAAGGGCAGATAGCTCAGTCATTCAGACACCCCCCTCCTCTCAAACCTAGAATACCATCCATTTGGAATGCTTTACCCATCTCCACCTTCCATTTCCACCTGGTAAAATCTTATCCATCTTTCAAAACCTGCTCCAAACTTTACTTTTCCCATGGAGTCTTTCCCAGAAACAATCTTTTCTTCCTCTGAGGAATATAACTTTGTAGCTTATTTATAGATACCTTAGTATACACTGCTTTGTGATGTAATTATGTCTTACGTCCTTCAATTTGATTCAGCAAGCAAAATTTAGTCAGACCACATTCTGTGCTAAGCACTGTCCTAGGGACTAAGGATACAAGTCAAGGAAGTGAAAAGTCATTGTCTTCAAAGGACTGCATTCTATTGGGCTGGGGGAGAGTAGGGAACAATGTATATACAGATAAATAAATATAATTCTAGATATGTATATGTGTGCACATGCACATATATATATATACATACACATATATACCTGCATATACACACATGTATACATACACACATATGTATGTATGCATGTGTAGGTATGGAAAAGGACTAACTGGAGGGTGGGATGGGAGAAGAATCAGGAAGGGCCTTGTGTGTGAAATAGTACCTGAACTATGCTTTGAGAGCTGCTCAGAGTTCAGGAGTCAGGGATGAGAAGGAATATTCAGGGCATGGGACTATGTCTCACTCCACTTTGCATCTTGCACAGTTACTAGCCCAGTGAGAAGCAGAGAGGAAGTGTTCTCTAAGTATCTATTGAATGAATAAACCCATGTTCATCATTGAAATGCATCTCTTCCTCTGTCCATCTTGTCCAGGAAGCTTCCCTAAATTAGGAAGGGAAATGGTGAATTTTCTACCACATCCCAGGTTTTCATGTCCCTGTTTATTTTGGCACTCAGGCTTGTCATTATTTCACCCTTCTCATACTTGACTCCTTCATCTGCATCATGGGGAAAGTTATGCAACTCCTGTCCCAAAGCCCATTAGTATAAGACTCTCTCCTTATTGGTAGAGATGAGGGTCCTATGCTTTGTGAGGGTCTAAGTAGAGTGGGAGAGAGTGAGAGAACTTCAGTTCTTATCCAGTTCTCTTTGGGACTCTACAAGCTGCAAGTCACTTTGGGGGTTTCTGGCTTCCACTTTTTACAAAATAAGCTACATCCAGGATAAATAATGAATAAATAAAAGAGGAAAAGTACTTGAATTAAGAGGGTTAGGGAAGGCTTCCTGGAGAAAGTGAGATTTTTAGTTGAGACTTAAAGGAAGCCTGGGAGCAAGATAACACCACTAGTATTTATTCCCTACAATGCAGGACTGTTGTGAGGATGAAATGGGATTATGGATAAAACATGCTTTGTAAACCTTATAATTCTAGATAAATGTTTTTTTTCCTCTCTGATCCCAATATTGTTGACTTTCCATGAGACTCTAGCAAAGTATTTCACTTTCTTAGATAAGATAGAAGGGGTTGATTTCACTTCAAGTTGTTGAAGGTAAAGACTCAGGGAAGACATGAGAGGATCTAGCAGGCTCCATCATATCCCTATCCCCTGATTGCTACTCTAGAGATAGCAAGGAATTTCCACTTGGGTGAGACCTGGAATTCTTTCTGTCAAACTGAATTATTTTGCTCCCAATGGGAGAACTCCTTTACCCTATGTTGGCTGGTATGTAGTTTACTATATGCACCTTCTCTGGTTTCTGTTTGGTTCTTATTTGGATAAATGGATTTCTTCAATATTTACTATGTGTATTCATTATGGAATGAGTAATTAGTGGGAAAGGGGTCAACTTGGATATAGATTTCCCCCCAATAATGAGAGACAGTGATCGGAAGTAAATTGAACCTGATCATATCCCTTAACCTAATAATATTTAAGGGAGCAGACAGGTATAATATTAGCCCAGTAACTCCTATCTCTGAGGAGGGCAGAGACTAAAGAGTACTGTGAAAGGAGTCATGGAAGTTAAGAGGTAGAGGGAGATCATTCCAGACATGAGGAAAGACTCAGATTTAGATGATGGAATTTCATGTAGGAGGAAGATCAAAGAGGCCAGTGTCACGTGATCTCATAGTATTGGGAGGGCGGTAGTGAGAGGGCGGAGAGAAAGAGAGTGTTGGGGGAGGTTTGAGGAGGGATGGAAAGGTTTATCAAAGCATCCGTGGAGACTGGGATAGTATATCCATCAGGGAGGTGTAAAGGGCTTGCTTCGTCTCAGTGAGGGCTCTCCTTTCTTTGGATTGTGTTAACAGAAAATTTTAGTCAGCCCAGTGAGTACTGATTCACCATTTTCTCCAGCTTTGTTAAGCAGCAAGAGATGTGTTACATGAGTAAGAGTGAAGACAGCAGATAATGGAAGGAGTCCAAGCCTGGGATTTGGCAGGGCAAGATCTTCCAAAGCACAAAGGGGCAAGGGAACGGAGAGAACAGAGCAATGCATTGGCTCACCAAGGGGTCAAGATGAAGAAGGGAATAGAGTGGAGACAATGCAATATTTTTTTTCTAGATTCCTTCTTTTTAAAGAAAGTTAATGATAGTCTATGGCCCGAGTCACTTTCTGAGGCAACATGGCTCACTGAATTCAGTCAGGGAATGGAAAATGTCTCAGCTGGGAAAGTCAGGGTGGGATACGAAAATGATGCTTAACTAGAATCAGGCAGCAGCTATGGTAAAATTCTGAACTGACACTTTCGGTGCCACCACATTTTTCTCAGAGTCTCAGTTTCCTCATTATTTCAGTTCAATAAACATTTATCAAGTGCCAACTATGTACCAGCCAGTACATTAAGTGCTGGGGATACAAAAAAGAGGCAAAAGGAGCTTGTAATCTATTGAAGGGGACAATATACAAACAAAAAAAAAATACAAAATAAGCTATATCCAGGATAAATAGTGAATAAATAAAAGAGGAAAAGTACTGGAATTAAGAGGGTTAAGGAAGGCTTCCTGGACAAAGTGGAGTTTTTAGCTGAGACTTAAAGGAAGCCTGAGAGTGAGATAATACCACTAGTATTTATTCCCTACAATGCAGGACTATTGTGAGGACGAAATGGGATTATGGATAAAATATGCTTTGTAAACCTTACAATTCTAGATAAATGTTTTCTTTTCATCTCTGATCCCAACATTGTTGACTTTCCATGAGACTCTAGAAAAGTATTTTCACTTTCTTAGATCTCAGTTTCCCCCTTCCATTTTGTATACATGTATCTCCAAGTATGGTGTAAGCTCTTTGCTTTTGTTTTGTATCCTCGTGATTCCCTACATATTTGGTGGGGTGGAAGGGTAACTGGATCTCTGATTTCATGGGTAAGTGAATCTATGAAGGCAGACCTATAGCTGCTGAAGTGCCAATTTCAGTGTCCAGCTAGTATTTCCCTTCCTGGGGGATGGGGTTTGGGGTGGTCAGGAGACATTCATAGCAAATTGGCAAGAGCTTTGCAAAAATTATAATCTTAAGAACCAATATGACATCTCTTAGTTCATGTGGAAAAAAGTGGTAGAAGGGAGGGGAGATATGGGAGGCAGGACAGCAGGGGAGGAAGAAACTGTAATCGGTGCTAAAGAGGAAGTGAGCACATTTCTGGAACTGAGTCAGGAAAAGCCCGCCTCAACCACTCTAAGGCTCTCCTTCCAACCTGAAAGGGCCACTTACATTCACATCTGGAGCCAATCTGAGGTCCATATTCATAAAATACAGCAAACACCTCACGGAAAACCAATGAGTACTTTATTGGCCTCAGCATCCTCCCCTCTGCCATACTCATCCCCTGTTCCCCATTCCTGCCTGTCCAAATGAGAAACAGGCTCTGTGACTCATATACAAGCTGCTAGGAGCTGGAACTCTGTTCCCACCTGTCTTCTCCCTTAGCTCGTGAATCCAAGACCGTTTCCACAGCAAACACTCATAAACAGGGCCTGGAGGGAACCATGATTTCAGGTGTGGAAAGGAATAGTGAGATGGGAGAGTAGAGGCAGTCAGTGAATTCTTTAGAAACTGAGAAACTCATTTCCACTCAGATGTTTTGAGCCATAAATGGGGATGGGGTGGAGAACTGAAAAGCCTGGAGTAGGCCAGGACTGCAAAGTGCATTAGGCTGAGACCTAATATGGTGATGCCATAGTGTGATGACAAGAGCAGGACAAATTTGATAGGTGATAGCAACTCTACCTCTTTAATATTCTCAGCTTCCTTCAAGAAGCCCTCCCTCATTCATTAATTCATTCATTCTCTCTCTCTTTCTCTCTCTGTCTCTCCCTTTTTCTCTCCTCTCTGTCTCTCTCTCTCTCTGTCTCTTTCTCTGTCTCTGTCTATCTGTCTCTCTCTCTCTCTGTCTCTCTCTCTCTCTCGGTGTCTCTCTGTCTCTGTCTCTTTCTCTCTGTCTCTCTCTCTGTCTCTCTCCTTTCCTACCACACACCACCATACATCAGTTGTTACTCTTAACTCTCTTCACCAGTTATCTTCAATTATAGTATCATAAATTCAGAGCTAGGGCCTTAGATGTCTTTGGACTAACCCTTTCATTTTATTGATGAGAAAACTGAAGCCCAAGGTGAAATGATTTATCAGGTCACCAAAACTTGGGTTTAGAGACAGAAAGGGCCTTTGTGGTCTTCGGGTCAAATCTCACTTTTCAGATGAGAAAACTGAAATCCAGAGAGGAGGCCTGGAGTGATTCATAAGATCATAAAATCTTGGCTTTGGAACTGGAAAAGGCTTTAGAGGTTCCCTACTTTAACCTCATTTTACAGATAAGGAAACAGAATCCCAGGTAAAGTGACTATGACAAAAATGTCATACGTCAGAGCCAAGATATGGACCCAGATCTTTGGATGCTACATCTGAGGAGTCTTTTCACAGAAGCATGAAGCCTTCCCTATCTGTATACAAGTAGAAAGTAAGCCCCTCGAGGTCACCAATGGTTTTGTTTTTGTTTTGTATCCCTAGTGTCTTTTTTGTTCCCGGTGATCTGTTGTTGCTGTTGTTCTAGATCTGAGAATTCCTAGGTGAATCTACCAGCTACACAACTATTTTGAAATTTATGGTCTTGGAGAGCTGCCTGGGGTACTGAAAAGTTATACATAGTAGGTGCTTGATAAACATTTATGAAATTGAGTTTAACAGAGTCCCTGCCTTAAATTCTAACCATAGTTCAGGAAGCTTTCCCTGCTCAGACATAAGTTTTGTGCAGACACATTTTCAAAAACAGCTTTGCAAATTCACAAGCCCCATTTCTGTTTCATCCCAGTCTCATCCCATAAAGCACACAAGTTGAATTAAACTACCATTGGGATTTATACCAGGAATGCAAGGCTGGTTCAATACTAGGAAAACTATCAGCATAATTGACCATATCCATAACAAAATTAACAGAAATCATATGATTATCTCAATAGATGCAGAAAAAAGGTCTTAACAAAATACAGCACCCATTCCTATTAAAAACATTAGAGAATATAGGAATAAATTGAATTTTCCCTAAAATGATAATAACACCTACCTAAAACCACCAGCAAGCATCATATGTAATGAGAATAAGCTACAAGCATTTCCAGGGTGGATTAGGGGTGGAACAAGGCAGTCCACTATCACCCCCATTATTCAATATTGTACTAGAAATGTTAGCTTTAGCAAAAAGAGAAAAGAAATTGAAGGATTAGAGTAGGCATCAAAGAAACAAAGTTATCACTCTTTGCAGATGATATGATGGTATACTTAGAGAATCTTAGAGAATCAACTAAAAAACTACTTGAAATAATTAACAACTCTACAAAGTTGCAGGATATAAAATAAATCCACATAAATCAACGGCATTTCTATACATTACTAACAAAGCCCGGCAACAAGAGAAATAAAGAGAAATTCCATTTAAAATAACTGTAGACAATATAAAATATTTGGAAGTCTACCTGCTAAGATAAACCCAGACACTATATGAACACAATTATAAAGCGCTTTTCACATAAATAAAGTCAGACCTAAATAACTGGAAAATATCAGTTGCTCATGAGTAGGTCAAGCTAATACAATAAAAATGACAATTCTACCTAAATTAATTTACTTATTTGGTGCCATGCCAATCAAACTACCAATAAATTATTTTGTATAACTCAAAAAAATAATAAAATTCATCTGGAAGAACAAAAGGTCCAGAATATCAAGGAAATTAATAAAAAGAAATGCAAGAGAAGTTGGTCTAGCTGTACCAGATCTTAAATTTTATTATAAAGCAGCAATCATCAAAGCTACTTGGTATTGGCTAAGAAATAAGAGTGGTGGATCAGTGGAATAGGTTAGGTAGAAAGAAATAGTAATTAATGGCTTTGGTAATCTAGTGTTTGATAAACCCAAAGGCTCTAGTGTCAGGAATAAGAACTCACTATTTGACAAAAACTGCTGGGAAAACTGGAAAGTAATATGGCAGAAGCTAGGTATAGACCAACATCTTACATTGAATATAATAATATTGACCAAAATAAGGTCAAAATGGTACATGATTTAGACATAAAGGGTGAAACCATAAACAAATTAGGAGAGCAAGGAATAGTTTACCTGCCAGATCTGTGGAGAAGGGAAGAATTTATGACTAAACATAAGATGGAGAACATTATGAAATGCAAAATTAGGTTGAAAAGGTTTAGCACAAACCAGGCCAATGCAACCAAGATTAGAAGGGAAGCAAAAAGCTGGGAAACAATTTTTACAGCCAGTGTCTCTGATAAAGGTCTCATTTCTAAAATATATAGAGGACTGAGTCAAATTTATAAGATTACAAGTCATTCCCCAATGGATAAATGGTCAAAGGATATGATATATTCAGATGAAGAAATTAAAGCAATCTATAGTCATATGAAAATATGCTCCAAATAACGGAGATTGATTACACAAATGCAAATTAAAACAACTCTGAGGTACCTTCTCACACCTATCAGATTGGCTAGTATGACAAAAAAGGAAAACAATAAAGTTTGGAGAAAATGTGGGAAAATTGGAACACTAATGCATTGTTGGTAGAGTTGTGAACTGATCCAACCATTGTGAAGAGCAATTTGGAACTATGCCCAAAGAGCAACCAAATTGTGCATACCCTTTGATCCAGCAATACCACTACTAGTTCTATATCCCAAAGTGGCCATAAAAAAGGGAAAAGGACACATGTATATCAAAATATTTATAGTAGCTCTTTTTGTGGTGGCAAAGAATTGGAAACTGATGAAATGCTTATCCATTGGGGAATGGCTGAACAAATTGCTGTATATGAATGCAATGGAATACTATTGTTCTGTAAGAAATGATGAGAAGACAGATTTCAGAAAAACCTGGAAAGACTTACATGAACTCATGCTGAATGAAGTAAGCAGAACCAGAAGAACATTGTACATAGTAACAATAATATCGTACAATCACTGACTTTGATAGACTTAGCTCTTCTCAGCAATGCAAAGATCTAAGACAATTCCAAAAGACTCATAATGGAAAATGCCATCCACATACAGAAAAAGAACTATGGAGTCTGAGTGCAGATCAAAGCAAACTATTTTCTCTCCTTTTTTTCTCACGGTTTTTCCCTTTTTTTCTGATTCTTCTTTTACAACATGGCTAATGTAGAAATATGTTTAATATGATTGTATGTGTATAGCCTATATTAGATAGCGTGCCATCTTGGGAAGGGGAGAGAGTAGTGGAGGGGAAAATATGGAACTCAGAATCTTATAAAAGTGATGTTGAAAACTAAAAATAAACAAATAAATTTTAGAAAAGGATTAAACTGCTATCCTCAAGTGAATATCATGACAGGGATCAATTTACTATTGAATACTACAGAATGCCATAAGCCTTTAGAGATGGAAGGGGTTGTAGTGAATATTTAACCCAGCATGTACATTTTATCAATCAGGAAACTGAGGCCAAGAAGAGTTAAGTCATAGAGTCATAAAGAAGTCATCAATTTCAAAAGCTGGAAGAGATATTTTCTTGTTGTTCAATCATTTTCAGTTGTGTCTGACCCTTTGTGACCTCATTTAAGGGTTTCTTGGCAAAGATACTGGAGTGTTTTGCCATTTCCTTCTCCAGATCATTTTACAGACAAGGAAACTGAGGCAAACAGGGTTAAGTGACTTGGCCAGGGTCACTTAGCTTACTTACTAGTAAGTGTCTGAGACTGGATTTGAACTCATGTCTTCCTGACTGCAGGCCTAATGCTCTATCTACTCTACCACCTAGCTACCCAGGTTGGTTATGGAAGATACTCTAGGGCAGCAGTTCTCAACCTGTGGGTTGTGACCCCTTTGGGGGTTGAACGACCCTTTCACAGGGGTCGCCTAAGACCATTGGAAAACACATATTTCCAATGGTCTTAGGAACCAAGACACCGCACCTCTATCCTTCTCCAGGTGGGTCCGCCTACATGCAGATACACCCACATACGAATATTAAAGGGTCGCTGCATTAGGAAGGTTGAGAACCACTACTCTAGGGGACATATAATCAGTGGTGGGCCAAAGTTAGCTATACTGATTCACCAGTTGTTAAATTTTTAGTGTGAGCATTTCCACCTTAGCAATCAGCAACCACTAAAAATCAAAGCTTGGTTTATTGTTTCATTAATTGTCTAGGCTGAAGAAAATGTTAATGCCAATTAAACTTAAAAATGTGTCCTCTGCACACATTTTTTCAGTTGTTAAACATTTACCAGAGTACTTGTGCATCTAATCCAACCCCCACATTTTGTAATTAAGGAAAATGAAACCCAAAAAGTTGTCTTAGATTCATAGGTCTTAGCACTAGAAAGAGCCTCAGAAGACATCCAATCTAGCCTCTTCCCTGCCTCCTTTTTTTTTCCACAAAAAAAAAAACTGAAACTGGATAATATTTTCTGTTTCAGCAACTTCATCTTGGAAGGAAACTGCAGTTGCCTGTATAAGCATTTCTCTAGTAATGCTCACAGATGACCAATATATGTGTCATTCCTGGGTTAGAGCAACAATTAAAAAAATGGTGACAGCAGTGTCCATCTCCTTGAGTCATAGGTAGTTAGTGTGGTGCCCATTCTAAAACAGCCTTCTTCCTTCCCCTCATTTCCCTTCTCTGCTTCCCTAGGCAAGGTGATAGTGAGTCACATGTTTCCTTTTCAGCAGCCAAGGTGAGGGTGGGGGTGGATAGTGGTTATAGCATCAGTGCCCAATCCAAAGGATATTGCTGTCTTGAAAATAATTTCCTTTTGGCCACATCAAGGGTACAGTGTGTACTGAATGTTCTGTGACAAAGGACAAATATTTGCCAAATAATACTGTCACACTGATGCAGTTCTTTGGTTTACACTGAGTTTCCCACACGACAATCCTGTGGAATAAGAAATGAAAGTACTAATAGCTCCATTTTGCAGATGAAGAAATTCAGTTTCAGAAAAGTTATGTGATTTCCCCAGAGTCAGAATCCTAGTAAGTGTCCGAGGTGGGGTTTGACTGAGGATTGTCTGATTCTCGGTCCAATACCCTGGTGGTAATAGTACTTGACATTTATAGAACACTTCAGGGTTTTAAAACATCTTACACACAGTATTTCATTTGATATTCACAACAATACTGTGGGTAGGTGCTATAAGAATTACCATCTGTATTTTACAGATGAGGAAACTGAGGCTCAGATAGGTTAGGTGACTGTTTCTTCTAATACAAGTAACATCAGAGATGTGACTGGAATCCAGGTCACTCTTACACCAAATACAACACTTTCTCCAATATACTACCCTGCATCTCCCTTAAGATTGTTGGAGGAGGGAAGGAGTTATAGGAAGGAAACTATACTACACGTGTCCCAGTGCTGACCCAGCCGTTGGAAGATGATCCCCTAAAAGCAAGAGGTAAGTGGACACTCAGACAACATCAAAGTTCTATTGGAGTATTATTGGGGTGCTCAGGATGGGACTGTTCACTCACCCAGAGGGAATACATTTGTCAGATGACAGATCACTAAACTTAAAGCTGAAGACCCATATGACCTTGAGGATGTCACCTAGATTCTCAAGGTCTCAGTTTCCCCATGTGAAAGATGGGACTACCATCTTCATAAGGTACAAAGGATGAAACATGAAAATGAAGGGAAATGATGATGACAGCTGGCCTTTATATAGCACTTTGAAATTTGCAAGGTGCTTTACAAATATTGTGTCATTTTATCCTCACAACCACTTTGGGAGGTAGGGGCTATTATCCCCATTTTGCAGATGAGAAAACTGAGATAGAAAGAGCTTAAGGGTTTCATGGTTAGTAAGTGTCTGCGGCTGGATTTGAACTCGGGTCTTCCTTGAGGCATCTAGGCTGCTGAGCCTTGAGTTGGGAACAGGCACAATTCTTGTATACTTCCCTGCCACTCAGTAACTACCTGACTTTGAGACAAGCTAGGGTCTAGGGTGTCTATAAGGCCAAGCTGACTCCCAAGAGCAGAACTACAAGTGTCCCTGAAGGGATGCCACCCCTCCAGAGAATAGAGGAAGGAGCTTTTGAGCAAATATAAAGGACCCAGGAGACCCTGTGTGAGGTATGAGCTTAGTGTGGTACTGAGAGGGACACTGGGAGTGCCCACACCGATCGTCTGCACTGAGCTGTTCCCAGCACACTCAGCTACAGCTGAAGAGCCACCTAGGTGATTCAAATTAGAGTGTGATTGGTGCCTGTTAAACTAGCAGCCCTTGACACTAGGAGTGCTCAGGCTTTCTCCTCCTGACTGATCCTCCTCCAACCCTGGACTTCTGCCCCTAAGGGCTCTAGTTCAAGGTCCACTGTCCCAGGAAGGCATCCTGAGCACTGCAGCCCACGTTGGTCTGCCCTATGCACTCTTCAGGGGTGGCTTTCAAATAAATCACCAAGCTTTTACTGATTTTACTGATTCAAGTGCCAGGCAGCCTGCTAAGCACTGAGGGTACAAGGACAAGAGTGAAGCAGTTCCAGCCCTCAAGGAGCTTATATTCTAAGGAAGGAGGTAAGGTGGGCCTAAATAGATATATACAAGATACATACAAAGAATATATTATACAAGATAATAGAGAAGAAGGCATTACCAACTGGAGTTGGGGCCCGGAGAGGGTAGACACTGGAAAGGCCTTCCTTGGAAGGTGACTGCTTGAGCTGAATCTTGAAGGAAGCCAGAGATTCCAAGAGACAGAAATGAAGAAGAAGGGAATTCCAGATGCCGGGAACAGCCAGTATCAATGCCTGGAGATGGGCCTTGGAGAGCCATGTTTGAAGAATAGTGAGGAAGCCTGGTGCTCAGAATGTCAAGAGATGATCCCTTGTAAGAAAATGAAAATGATAGGAAGGGGACCCCTGAGAAGAGAACTGAATATTTCATTCTGGGGGTAATAGGAGTTACAGGAGCTTTAAAAGCTCTATTTAGTGATCTGGTTTGTTTTTTTTTCCCCCCATATTTTGTTCAGCTTACTTATGTGACTGTGAACTCTTAAAAGAGGCCCTGGGACTTCTACACCTTCCAGAGCTCCTATATCTGTGGAGTATTTGTTTAATTGAGCAGAGCAGAAATCCTCTCCTTCTGGCTTGTCTGAATTTTCAAAGGTCAGCTCCTCTCCTCTTACCCACCGGTAGCCCCTAGAATTTAAAAATCTAAGAATAAGAGACCAAGATTCTGTGGTATCTAAAATAGCTTTCAGGACAATTCCAGCTCAGTACAAAGAGGGCTAAATGTGGAGTCAGAGGCCCTGGGTTCAAATTCTGGCATTGCCACTTGCTACCTGTGTGATCTTGGACAACTTACTTCTCTTTTCAGAGCCCCAGTTTCCTCATCTGTGAAATTATCTTCAACAATCCTATGAAGTACATGCTAAGAGGTATATGCTATGAGGTACATGCTGTGGGTATTTTTTTTTGTTTGGACTTGTAATTTCATGGAATGAAGGAAAAATCATGTGTTAAGCATTTTCTATGTGCCAGGGACTATCCTGAGTAAAAAGCAAGCTAGAATCTAAACCCTCAATGAGCTTACATTCTAGTGGGGGAGGGGGAAGTTAGGAGGAATATATAGCATCACATAGTTTTAGAAATGTCTGGGAAGTGACCTTGGGTGTGGGGAGCTCTTTTTATTGATTTCAGATGGGTGGTTGTTCTGTAACCCAGAGTCTTCCTAAGTTACCTGAGGACTGAGAAACCACATATAAGGACTCCTGTGGGCTGCATATTGGTTTAGAAAACCACAAATGAACGTTATCTATGTTTTATTGTATTTTTTAATTTATTGTGTTAATTATTTCCCAATTACATCTTAATCTGGGCCCAAACACACCCAGAATTTAGCTTAGAAAACTACACATTAACATTGTCTATACTCTATTGTATTTTTACATTCTTTCTTAAATATTCCCCAATTACATGTTCACCTAGGTCCAAATACATTCAAGAGTCTCATGAGCATCCTGTGACCTTGGACCTCTGCACTTTACCATGTTGCTTCTCACACTACAAGTATTATTACCCCGGTTTTATAGGTGAGGAAACTTGAGGCTCAGAAAGTCTGTGACTTGCCCATAATCTCATAGTCTATAAATATGAGAATTGGGATGCCTGTTGCCCTCCCTTAAGCTTAAGCATTGAAATGATAAAGGAACTAAAGTATTTTTTCTGTTCTTTATAATGTTCATCTTTGGTTCAATGTGACTGGCCCTGTGTATGCTATCAGGAAAGAAGGAAAGATGAAGTCAAAAGTTGGGAGAAAAAGGAGTCAAAGGGAAGACATTGTTAGTCATAGAAGTCAGGGCACTTGGAAAATAGACATTCTTCTCTAAGCAAAATTAAGTGGAAAGAGTAGATTTAGCGTCAGGGGACATAGATTTGATTTCTGCTCCATTACTTACTACTTGGCCTTGGTTGGGCAAGTCACAATCTGTTTGAGCCTCAGTTTCCTCATCTGCAATATGAGGTGATTAGACTCCCTCCCTCTTTAACGATTATGGGATGACATCTGAGGACCCTTCCTGCTTGAAATCCATGATCCTTTGAAGTTTTTTTCTTTATGACTGGGCCGTGAGTTATCAATTCTGGAGGTTGTCGATGTGCTTACCTCTAACAGTGCTCCTCTCCCCCACCTCTAAATTACTGCTTCTGACGTTCTGTGACCTCATCAAATTTGTTTGAATTATGTGTAAGAGTAAAAGGGTTCTAAATGAGTAGCTGGGAGGCTCTCCTATAAATAAAATGCTTGTGTTTTCATTCATGGGCTTTGTGTCAACTATTGGGCAGCTCAGGGGAAGAGAAAAAAGAAAAAAGAAAACTTATTTTGCTTCTTTGCCGGTTCTAAGGGTCATACTAAAGTTGAGATTGCAGGATACCATCCATTAAGCAAAATTTTATCTTGCTAACCCTCTTTATTGTCTCCATAGCGTCACACATATGTCCTAGGCAGTCACTTCAGAAAAGGATCTAATGGTGATGGTGGAGGAAGGGGGGCGGGGGGAATGCCTTCCTGAGACAACTGTTGCCACGTGGAGTTTTTCATAATCAGACCTATTTTCAGTACTACAGCTACTAGCAGCAGTTTCTGCTTTTTCTGAGCCTTTCTTTATCACCTTCATGGATTTGCAAATCATGAAGATTTGCCAGACTTGAGACAAACATTGTTATCCTTTCACTTATAAGTTTATTTCCTGATCTGGCAACATTATTTCCATAGACTAATTTTTTTTTCTGCAACAGATGGAGGAGTCTAAATGTGGCTGCAAGAGTCTCAGCTATTACTGTGTCTCGGAGAATTTCCTTGTATGTACATTTTTTTTAAAGCATACTCTCTAGGGACATTACCACTCTGTCCTCATCAAGTTTCTGGGTTGTTATCCTATATTCTTTTCTTTCTTTCCTTCTTGCTTCTGGAAGACATCAGCTATATTACAAGCAGATTTTACATTCATTCTCACTTTCCTGGCTCTCCTATGGCTCTCATGGAGAATTTCCAACTTCATGATGTCATTAGGGAAGTATAGGTCAGAGTGTGCCCATCTGATGATAGCTGCAGTATGTGAATATTCTCCATCATGCCCTCCCAAGCTGCTTTCCTTCCACTAGGTTTGTCAGTCATTAAAACCAACACTCCTCATATCTCCAGAGGAGACTTTATATGTTTGATAACTTATAAGCTCTTTCAGTGATTCTATAAAAAATAAAAATAAAACTGACAGTAATAGCAAATGTCCCCAAGTCTAGGATTCATTCTCCTAGTATTCATTCTCACCTCTAACTAATGAAAGAGGCTGGAACAGAGGAGGGGGAGAGAAAGAGACAGAGACAGAGAGAGAAAGAGAGAGAGAGAGAGAGAGACAGAGAGAGAGACAGAGAGAGAGACAGAGAGAGAAAGAGAGAGAGAGAGAGAGAGAGAGAGAGAGAGAGACAGAGAGAGAGATCCTATAAGAATGTCAATTGGGTAAATGATTACAGTCTTAGTCATTTTATGTCTCCCTGCCCAACAGTATTTTCTGTGATCAACACATATCCTCCAGGAAAATATATTGTCTGCAAGTGCTTGGTCAATTTTTTTTTCTTGCTCTTCAAGTGTCTTTTTTCCCCTAAGGATAAAGTCAATATCTGGTTACTTAAGAGTGCTGCTTCATCAGTCCTTTGTGATATTGCCGATATCAGAGAAGTCATGGTATCAGCAACAGGAGGAAAATGAGAACAATATTTGAACCAAAGACACTGGAAGAACTATTTTCCTTGTTATGACTCTCATCTATTACACTTGTGAAGGATTTTTTAAAAATGTCTTCTATTTTCCTTTTATATACTAAGTTACATTTGGTCATCATAGCAACATTTTGAAGTGTGCACATGTGAATGTTCTTTCTCAGGATTTGCAAATCACATTTTCTTTCTTTGGCCAAGATAACTTCATTTTTTTTTCTTTCAGTGTTTTGTTTTGTTTTGTTTTTTAAACTTTAGTGAGAAACTCCCTATCTCTCTCCCTGTCTAGGCAGTTAGGGAACAGGATTTGGAATTAAAAAGACAAATTCAAATCCAACCTCAGACACTTACTAGTTAGGTGAGCCTGAACAAATCACTCCATCTCTGTCTGCCTCAGTTTCCTCATCTGTAAAATGGACATAATAATAGCACCTGACACCCAGAGTTGTGGTCAGGAGAAACTGAGATAGTATTTCTAAAATGTTTTGTAAATGCTAGTTATTATTATTTTTAAAAACTTCTCCTAATGAAGACTATCAGATTATCTGCAACTCAAATTTTCAAAGAGTCGCCTGTAGCTCTGAGAGGTTAAGTAACTAGCCCAAGGCCACATAGCCAGCGGATACCAGAGGGAGGATCATGTTCTTTCTGACTCTGAGGCTAGTCCTATGTTCACTATGCTGGGCTCCTTTTCTACAATAAGTTGATGGGTAGAAGTGCTTCCACATGTTAGAAGGAAATTCCACTGCTTTGGTGAAGGAAGGGAAGAAAGGAAAAGTGCAGGGGAGTATCTGGATGACTCGGAAGTAAGCAACAGCCATAGAGAGGGTGTGCTCAGTTTGTAAAACTGTAAACAACTTGCTGGTCCTCCTGGGCTTACTCAGCTCCTGCTGCTGAGTGAAAGGAAGTGAGTATCCCCACAAGGCATCAGAGGAGAAAGTATTCAGTTGTGCATTACACAGGATATGGAAATATGCTGATGCTAATAAAATATTGGGGCAGCACAGTGGATAGAACACAGAGTCAGAAAAACCTGGGTTCAAATCCAGCCTCAAACACGTACTAGCTGTGTGATCCTGGGCAAGTCACTTAACCCTATCTGCCTCAGTTTCCTTATCTGTAGAATGAGATAGAGAAGGAAGTGGCAAACCATTTGAGAGCTTTCCTAAGAAAATCCCAAAAGGGGTCACAAAGAGTCAGATGTGAATTGAAAATGATTAAATAACAACAAAACACAATGTATTTCAATATTTTAAATTCAGACAAATTCTGGTAAAGAAATGTATTTTCTTTCAGTACCTTTCTGTTCTCAAGGTCATAGATCCAGGATTCTGCTTTAGTTGATTGCCTGTAATCTACAGTAGATGCTACTGCTATGATCCACTATACCTACTGTCCCTTGAGGCCCAGGCAGGAAGAAATATGTGAATTCTGCTCTGCATCAAGGTTAATAAGAGGAAGCCAACAAGCAAAGAAGGCACTGAATCCTTAGATTGCTTATGAAAATGGAAATTTCCTTGTAGGTTGAAATCTATTTTCCTGCTTGCTACATAGAAGATCTGTACCTTAATGCTTTGGCTCAATATACAAGCAATATAGTTCATCCATAGAGTAGCAGAGTGGAAAGACTGATAGGTCAGAGAGAGACGATAGGGGTTTGAATCCTGCCTCTGCCATTTCCTTCCTGTGTAAATGTGAATCTCTCTGGTCCTTAGTCTTCCCATCAATAAAATGAGAGGGACATACTAGTTAACTTCAAGGTCCCTTCAAGGTCATGATCCTCCATTTTGTTCCCTATCAAAATGTTTTTATTGTGTAATTTTTATAAATCACTTTTGCAAAGTAAAAAATCAAGGAGTAACATGTGTTATCATAAATATTATTATCCTAAGGAAAATGTATGGGGTAAAAATAATAATTTAATTCTTTTAGGTTAAAAAAATTCTCAGAAAAAAATTAGAAAAATGTGAGGATTTTTTCTCCTCCATTTTTTCCCTAGGTTTTTCTGTCTCTCTTGTTCCTAGCCACTACATCTCTAATCCTATATGCTATTCTTTCAGCATCCTGATCTCTACTTTTTACATTCACCATTAGTTATTTTTAAGATGAATATATGCTAAGTATTAGTAGGTGCTAATGTTAGTCTTTCAAGTGTCACATTCTAGAGCCATCGTCTTGAACAAAAAACAAATGAACTTTGAAATGTGCTAGGTTACTGAAGAAAATCTTTGGGTACAATAAAACTTCTTGTTTTTCTCTCACCATATCATGTTAGGTCAGGCCCAGGAGATTCATTTCCTGCTGTTGGCCTTTGAGGTGTCCAAAATAAATTACCCAAATCTCTAGGTTCTGATCTAGTGTCACCTTAAGATCAAGGGTTGTTGTTTTGTTTTGTCTTTCTTCCTCCTTTATATTTGCTCTTACTTTTTCTCAGTCTGGTTTTCATGGAAACAAGTACTCTAAGACTCTCTCTTCCTCACCTTTCCCAAAAGAACAGGAATGTGGACAGAGTGACAATGAGTAAATGAAGCAACCTGACAATGGGTTGTAGGGTGTCCCAGGAGCCTTGGGAATTCTCAGGGTCAAAATTTCCCAAAGTGGAGCCCAAACCATGAAGTCAAGATGACCCCCAACCCACAACATGTAGCCCTCCTTCAGGTGCCTAAGTTCTAAGGAAGCCAGTCACAGTCAATGACTAGCCAGAGGAGACCACTCAAACCAGCCCTTCAGGAATCAGCTTTCCAGCTGTGGCAATATAAAAAGCATAAAATGGTGCAACTGGAAGGACCATTAATTTTAGACAGGAAAAATGAGGTCCAGGAAAGAGAAATCACGTGATGGAGTCAGTGGCAATCTGGGAATAGAACTAAGGCCTTCTGACTCCTAACCTAGTGCTATGCCAGATACTTGAGGAGACAATTTAATATATCCCTTTCCCCTACTCAAAACACCTGTACTCCATCCAATACGAGTTTGGGTTGCTTGGATTTATTTCCTGAGGACGTGAGACAGGACAACTCTTCCTTGCACCAATTCCAAATAGCTGACCAAGGGATGATACCAGATAATGAAGGAGAGGCATTCCTTCTTCACATGACCTTGTATAAGTGTCCAGATACTGAAATGGCATAGGCTTCTCTGATTCATCATATCCTCTATTAAAAAGGCAGCCAGACTGATCAGTGTCAGAGGCATCCTTAATGCTGGTCTCAGGCTGGTTCCAACAAGGAGAAGCAAATGATGAGAAAGCTATTCCAGGTGCGCCATCTATGGGGTTGTTCCTTCTCCTCTGTGTTCCTATACCTTCCTTCTCAATGAGTTCTCCCATGTTGCTTCCATGGTGCCAGTAGCTTTCACTTACCACATGTGGGTTTATTTACTTCCTACTCAGCATGTGCGTCCAAGAGCTTCAGGGAGTTTTCCTTGTTGTCAACAGCAACAGGTTCTTGCTGTTGACAGAGAGCAGTGATAGCTGAAGCTGAAAGAGGGATCCCAAGTGACATGATAATAGGGCCCATCTGGTCAGGGAAGTCTCTTAAAAATGTTGACACCAAGAGGCCAGATGGCTCAATGTAGTTGCTGAAAGACTTGACGCTTAGCACATGGTGAGAGCTCCCAGCTGAAAAGACTGAGTGAGCCCAGGCTAATAGGCAATTTGCTTTCCAATGTCCTGAATAGAAAGCCTTTTTATGGCTATGCAGGGACCTCTTGGTTCATTTAGGGAAATTGTTTGTTCTAGACATGAGCTGGCACCAAGGGAGTTAATTTGTTGTCTGTAGTCAGAGTTGTGCTGCAAGCTAGCTAAAAATGGTTTGTGAGAGCTGATTGTTAAATTTTTAGCATGAGCATCATTAACAACTCAGAAATCAGCAAGTGGTATGAACAAGGGCTTGAACTGTTGTTTTGTTGATTGTCTAGACTTGGGAAGGTGATGGGAACAATGTTAGTAAACCAGATTAACTTTTTTAAAAATGTGTTATGTATTTTCAGAGAGCCAGTTGTTAAATACTTACGATCACACCCACTGGACCTATTCCAACTCAGTCCTGCCTACAGTGCTTGGTAATTCAGCCAAAATGGTTGGCTGAATGCTGTGACGTCTATAGAATGTTGCATGCTATAATCTATGCTGTTCTATGCCATACTTGACTTAGGCAGGTCTGGTGTTGCCAGTTCAGAATTGGAACAAAATGAGACACTCATACACAACCTAGAGTTACCAAAAAGAAGTTGACTTAGCCATAGCCAGGACTGGCTATGCACAAAAGACACAGCATTGATTCAGTTGGGCATAGCTTCCCTCCTTTGTGCTGGTCACATTGGTCTGCCTGCCAAGACAAGAGCTTGAAGGAACAGCTACCGAGTCTTTGTCTATGCCTTTCTGTACTTGGGCGACTGGGAAGCTGTCTATTACAGGTATCTCTTTGGTTTGGACCTGTCATTCCACTGAATGAATTAAAAGTACTTATTATATGTCAGGGACTGTGCTACATGCTGGTGATACAAATGCTAGCAGGTCAGACATTGTGTAATGACCAGGTCCTAGGCCCCAAGATAATTAAGTTTCAAGGGCAGCTTTGGTACTTTTTAAAGAAAAAATGGTCTATCTTACATTGTAGCTACTGCTCCTATGGTAGGCCCCAGATACTAGAATAAATAACAAATAAAACAGGATAATATACCCCAGGAAATATAACTTCAAAGATAATAAAGTCTGGCCTCATCACTCCCCTCTTTGGAGTCCAATGGTGCCCAATGATTTCTAGAATCAAATATAAATTCCTCTGTCATTCAAAGTTCTTCACAACCTAGCCTGATCTTACATTTTTAGTCTAATTACACATTACTTCTCTTTCGACAGTCTATGCTCCAGCCAAAGTGACTTTCTTTCTTTTTTTCTTCGTAAGGACATTTAATCTTCTATATCTCTGCCTTTGCCCAGGCTGTTCTCCATGCCTGGAAAGCCCTCCCTCCTAACCCTACTTCTGAGAATCTCCGATCTTCAGGACTCAGCTCAAGAACTACTTTCTTCTACATGAGGTCTTTCCTGATTCCCTCAACTGCTAATGCTTCTTTCTCTCCCCCCGCCATGATATGGCTGCATGAAAAAATAAGATAAAATAGATTATCTTGTAAGTTGTTTGAACTATTTAATTTTTATCTTTGCATCTCTAGTGTCTAGCATACTCTCTGAAAGTAGTAGGTACTAAATGCTTACTGATTGACTGAACCAAATTATTTTCACTAAATTGATGAGTATAGACCAATTCACTAGGAATTCAGTGATCAAGAGAATAAAACTCAGAGCTATAAAGGAGGAGACTGGTAAATGCTTGCCTTACTGATCCATACTTAATGGTTAGCCATGCTTAACATGGTCTCACACTCTATTCAAGGTTAGAAGGATGGTGGTAGAAGGCATCTGAGAAATCATCTGATATTTCTTCATTTCTTAGACCTGGAAATTGAGGCCCAGAAGTCATTTATCCAAAGTCAGACAACTAGTTAGTGGCAATTTGTTTAAGCTAAACAAATGGCTCAAAATTCTTCCCAATGGTGCATACATTACTAGAAAACACTTTACCAGTTATCTCTCTTATGCAAGCCTGAACCTATATATTTTTAAAAAACTGAAACTATTATATTTTTATTATTGAAATATGAAAATGCCCTTATCTTCATCTTATACAGCAGCTGTATATTTATGTTCTTTATAAAAAAATCCACAACTTATATTTACTCCAAAGAAATCTATAAACATGAGAAAATCATATATTGGTCAAAGAGCTCTGCTCAAAAGGCCAAGGAATGTAAAGAACAACTCATTATTAGTTCGGTGATTTTTAAACAAGCCATTTGAATCTACCATAACATATTTACTACCTTTGTTGATTATCTCAAAGCCTTTGACTCAGTTTCGCACTCACAGTTTAGTATATCCTACAAAAATATAAAATAGATCCAAACATAACGAAGAGCCTGGAGTATTTTGGTGTTTGCATGGAAAGCTATGTTGTTTCTGTCGTCGTTCTTTTAATTGAAAACATGCCACCAAAAAGCAAAACATGACACCAATACAACACATTCAAGAACAATTGACCTAATGCACAACGTCTTCTTTGGAGATCATTTAAACACACTTGGGTTTTATCTGACTGTGAATCCATTTTCATTCTCCTGAATAGAACTGAGCATGGCTTTCAAGCCAAAGAGGAAGTTGTGCTAAAGCACTGTATCAATCACTATGTACATTTATGACATCCATCGAGTTATATGACTACTGAAAAGAATATTAAAAACTACTTTATTTTATGAAAAATTTCTCTAATGTTATCAAAATGTGATTTAGATTTGATAAGCGTAAGATTTTTAATGTACACCAAGGATGAACTGGGGACTTTGAACATGAATCCAGAGATCAGATTGAACCAATGGATGAAGAAATACCCTGATCTTCTCCTGGTAAATCAAACATTAGGTCATCAAAGGGATTGCTCAGGTAGGCTTACAGACATCCTAAAGTCAAAACTTAATGGGAAAAAAATCACATTCAGAGCAATTAACACCTCTGTAATGCCATCACTTCATACATAGTAAAATATATAAAATGGTCTAGAGGGTACCCAAACAAAAACCCATACAATGCTAATGAAATATGGACTCATTACCCCAAGGCAGCTACAGAAAGAGGAATATTTCCTCTTCAAAAAGGAGGAAGAGAACTAATTAATGTTTTCAGATAAACAGATTAAAATGTACAGAAATCCTTCTAGAACAGATTGCTTCACAAAGCAAATGTAAAGGAAATATGTACATACTTTTGAATTTTTCAAAGGTAACTAAAAGTAATTTATCTCCAGATGGAGCCCATCAACCAAGATTCAAAAATGGAATCCAAAGTCATTCCATGGGTGACAGGCAGCTGGACTCAAACCAACAACATATCAATAAAGAAACGTCACACCAAGGGCTGAGTCATTTCATTTGTTAATAGAAATGAAGGGGTTTGTGATAACAACTCAGGATTACATCATAAACGTAGAGATAAATGGGACCTCAGACAACAGACAAAGAAACTCAGGCCTACATGTAGAGATGAAGTACAACTAGGATGAGCTGGCCACATTGTTTGAATGCCAAATGTACATTTGCCTGGAAGACAATTTTATGGAGAACTCATACAAGGTAAGTGCTTACATGGAGGTGAGAAGAAGTGGTACAAGGACACTCTCAAGGTCTCTGAAAAACTTTAGCATTGATCTTGAGACATAGAAGACACTGACACAGGACTGCCCAGCATAAGGTATGCCCGCATCAAAGAAGTCGCTGTACTCTATGAGCAAAGCAGAATCATAGTACACAAAGGAAACATGAGTTGTGCAAATCTAGAGATATCTCGAATCCCAAGTGTTCAAAGGGACTTTTTGTGCCCTCCATGTGGTAAAGCCTTCCCAGCTCGTGCTGGATTGATCATCCATAGTCAAACACACTGTACCTTGACCCCAACACTGTGATGTCATGGATCCTCTTTGAGTACGAAGGACCCATAACAATAATGACAAGCATCAAGGTAGGATTTGAACCCACTCTCTCTATCTCTAGAGCCTTTACTTCTTTCTTCTATACTACAATGCACCAGAGTTACATGAAGGTTATTCCTGAGGAGCTGATCTAATTGACTGATGCAAATTAAGTAATAAGTGGTGATAGGAACAATGAAAAATATCATAGCAAGTTACAAAAAGTAGCGTTTTCTGGATGCCTAGAAAGGCATAATCAGATAGCTAGAATTACATACCATCAACTCTCTATCCCTTATAAAGTATCAGATGATAAATTCCTATACTACAAATACTAACCCCAAAATATTTTTGAAAATTCAACATATAGATTATAAAGAAACCTAAGCTCCATGCCAGACAGAACTGTTGTCTGTAACCATCTAGACATAGCATTGATCTATAAAAACTTGAGATGCTATCTTATAAAGTGTTCATAATTTCCAAACAACAGAGAATGAAAAACTCTGAAAATATAGAGATGTAGTGGAAGAAATTAAAACCACATGAGAACAGGGCAAGTTACATGTTCTCTTGCCATTCTGTTTGCTATTGGAGTTGTCCCAAGGTATTTTCAATGAGTTAACAGAAGATGAGCATACATCCCAATAATTTTATTCAATTATAAAAACTAGACATTTTATCTACTTATGAAATCATTTGCAGAACATCAAATATAAAAGAAGAATAGTAGGAGTACAACTTTCCCTGAACTATTTCTATTGGAACCTCTCCCTTCCTCGCCTCCAAGATGAGTGATAACATCAATAACCACAATTCTCTTATTATATTGAATTGACTTGTATTCTATAACACCTGAGCTGGTTCCAGGCATTTCCAATTGTCAGAGAGATCCCTTCAGGATTAAACCTGGCCTCTTCCATGATGAATCCAGTGCCTCATAAATTACTGTAATCTTTGTGGAACCCCTCTTCTTGGGAACACTGATGAGTCATTGGAAAGTCCAGAGTAAGGGGATGGGGAGCAGAGTCATTTCTCCCATTTGTAACTAATCCTGGGACACAGTACATCACCCTTTTCTTTCCTTCTGCCTGAACCCCAGCCGATAGATTCACAAATATTTTTGACCATTTGAATTAAGTCCAGTGTACAATGGTAGTTCTTTGTGCAATGGTGGCTTAGAGCCATGGAGCTTTGTTATTCAGGGCCACAAACCTGCATATTCATTCCGTCTGGATGCATTTATCTGATCAGAGAGGTGAATGATGATAAAGTGATATCCCTATGGCAACAAATGGTGATTCTTTGGTTACCTAGCAACATGAGGCAGGATGGTTTGCTCTGATTTCCTGCAGGTGTTTGATCACGGGGAAACTCATGGGGATTGTTTCTTCCCAAACTTCCAAGCTTTAGTATTATAAAATTCTGACGTTTTCCCTTTTTAAAAGTGAGAATTAGCATTTACTTTCTGTAGGGTCCCTGGGCTGTTATGTTCATTAGTTTATCCCTTGTTTTGTTTGCAGAATTGTACTTCCATATCGTGAGTAAACCAGTGTTGGCATTGGATGCCAGTGTCTGTGTTATTCCTCTCTCCTTATCTAACTCTTATCTATTTGGATGAGCCCCAAAGTCTCATGTCCTACATGAAGCTTTTTCCCAACCTCTGCAGTTCATTGTAGTAGTCAGAGCTGGAAGGAATGTGTAATTCCACCTTCTCATTTCACAGATGAAGCCCATGGAGGGGAAGTAGAAATGTGAACTCAAGTCCCCATGAATTCTCCTTCTCTAATTAGTGTTTGTACAACACATTAGCACTGTGTTTTATACCGTCTTATTCTCTGCTACCAGTTACATAGTGTTCTATGCTCTTTACCTGACAGCAAGAATTTCCTTATTGGGAGTTTCCCATACGAAAAAAAAAATCATGGGTCCAGGGCAAGCCCATTCTCCATGCCCCAGTTTCCTCATTTATAAAATGGGGGTAACAATGGCACCTACATCATGGGGTTATTGTGAGGATCAGATGAATTAACATATGTAAAATGCCTTATAAAATGAAAAGCATTGTATGTTAGCTGTTATTATCACTATTTGAATCAATAGGCATTTTTCCTTTTAAAAAACAAAACAAAACAACCCAAAAGCTGATCATCTAAAGAGGTAGAATCAGTGTGTGAGAAGAGCCCCAGACTAGAAGAGAGTCAGGAGTTCTGCCCTCATCACTGTCCCTAACTTTGCATCCTCAGTCCCATCCCTCCACCATCTTGAAACCATAGAACTATAAGATGCCTTATTAGAAATCCACAGATTCCAACTCCCTCTATTACAGCTAAGGAAATTGGAGTGTAGTAGAAGGAGTAACCAGGTCCAAAAGCCTAGGTTTGAGTCTTGACTGTGATGTTTACTCCCTTGATGAATTAGCACAAGTAATTTTGCTCTATTTCCTTATCCATAAATCTACAGTGTTGGAAATCATCGTATCTAAGGTCTCACCTGCCTATCACAATCTGTCATTTCCCAGACCAAAACTCTTTTTCCTGGGCCCTACTCCCCTATATGCATCATATTCCCTTATCAGATTCTCCCAGAGGATAGAGAGTGTACACTGTATTTGCCTCCCCAGCACCTGGCATGGAGCCCGGCACACAGTGCTCATTCAATAATTGATTGTTCATTCATTCTAACTCTAAATTCTATAGCCCCGTGGCTTGCTAAAGATCATACATAGGCCATAACAGCCAGAGCTGTTAGGGGGGTTGGGCTGGCAGATCTCTGAGGGTCTTTCCTACTCTCAGAATTCTGTGATCTGGTGACAACCTAATTCTTCTCTAATGACTACCCACACCCAGTGCACCTGCCCTCTTCCTGAACTGGGTGAAATTAACTCAGGCTTATTCAAGTCTCGAGGAGTTGTAAGTCAACAAAAGCCCACAACAATTTCCTCTCCGGCAGAAAACAAAGACTCATTCAGAACTTGTCTCCTACTGCCAAGCCCTTGCCATCCCCAGGCTCCTCCTATCAAATAGCTGCTGCTTCCTCAGTGCCTGACCCCTGTTTTCTCTAAGATTGAGCCTTAAGTATTTTCTTTGTACTCTCAAATTCCTTCTAGGAAGGTCAAGTACAAAGCTGCTTTCTGTCCCCCTCCCAGCCCTCACCAGCATCTTGTTACAGCTGCTTCTTCTGTAGGCTAGAAAGAGGCTCTTCTGCACAGTATGAGCTCTGTAGCCAATAGACTCCATTCAAAGCCAGCGGAACTCATCTGCTGGCAGTAGGATAAAGGACATTGATCCTTAGGGCCAGGTGTCCATCCTCCAAGTGGGCATGCCACTTGTACCTTAAGGAAGGTTGACCTTGAGTACACTCATGCACTTCTGCTCATATTTGTCTATATCTCCTGGTGAGGCTTGTTAGATACTGCTCTGGTCTTGCCAGGATATCCCAAAGATAGGCCAAAAGGGGCCCCGCCCAAGACCTCATGGTTGTCTGTGACTTCTTGTGTATATCCAATCATGCAAAATATATGCTCAGGACAAGTACCCAGCAGGCTTGCTACAACCTTGCCAATGTTACCATTCCTAAGTGTGAGTGACATCAGTGGTAGCGATTGTTGTCCTTTGCTCTCAGATAGGACCCAAATGACATCACTGTGTTAGAGTCAAATTATGGAGTGTTTTACTGTGGCTGATCAGACCCATACAAGCTTGGAAGGCTCCACTACAGGTTGGGCACAAATAATCCATGTGAAGATTTGGGGTAGATTCTCTAAATCTGCCCATCTTGCCTTTCTTTTGAGCTACTTCAATTCTGCTTTACTCATAGAACACAGCATCTTCTTTGATGAGGGCATACCATGCTGGGTGGTCTTGTGCCAGTGTTTCTCATATCATGCAATCATTTCCAAAGCTCTTCAAAGAGATATCGAGAGTGTCCTTGTATCACTTCTTCTGACCACCATGTGAGTGCTTGCCTTGTATGAGTTCTCCATAAAATAGTCTTTCAGGCAAGCACACATTTGGCCAGTCCAACAGAATTGCACTCTCTGCAATGGAGTTTGAGTACCTGGCTGTTTAGTTTGAGAAAGGAGCAGAGTGTCTGGTACCTTATCCTGCCAGGTGATCTTTAGGATCTTCCCAAGACAATTCAGATGGAAGTGATTCAGGTTCAGATCTCATTATATGCCTGCCCCCAATCAGGAGGAGGTCATTCTAGTGGTGACAGGCATCCTAACCAAAAGGACTTACTTCTTCCTCTTTGCTGGACCATCTACCCATGACTTAGACTAAAACTATTTCTTAGTGGAAATTTTCCTTTTGTTCTTCCAGACAAATTTTGATATTATTTTTTCTAGCTCTAAAATTTATTTTTCTGGCAGTTTGATTAGTATGACTACAATATTCGGTTTCTGTTCTAAAGGGAAGGCAAAGTATATGAATTAAATCCTGGAACATCTTCATTGCTGTCTTTACTACAATAAGGATGACTGAACACCCCCCCCCCCCAAGCCAACTTCCTGCAGCAGAATTCTTTTATTACTTGATCCATTCATTCATACTGTGTATGGATGGCAGCGGAGTGGAAATGTTCAGGCAGGAAAGCAGTAGCTGCTGCCAATATCCTTTTACCAGTGAGGTAATAGAAATAGTCCAGGGTTCTTCCTTCTCTTATCACCTTCAGTCAGGGTCCTCAGTTTATCTCAAATTTCTGGACTGCTCTATTCATAGCCCTGCAGGTAAAGATTCACCTTTCCATAATAAACATTTTAAAAGTTATTAAATTATTTTATTTTCGTTTTCAACAATCACTTCCATAAGTTTTAAATTTTCTCCCCCTCTCTCTCCTCTCTCTCTCCAAGATGGCTTGTAATCTAATATGAACTCCAAACAAACATTCCTATTAAACACATTTTCACATTAGTCATGTTGCATAAAAGAATTGTAATGAATGGGGAAAACCATGAGAAAGAAAAACAAAACAAAACAAAACAGGAAATAATCTGCTTTGTTCTGCATTCTGCCTCCATATTTCTTTTTCTGGGTGTGACTGGCATTTTTCCATCATGCATACTTTGGAATTATTTTAGGCCCTTGCATTGCTGAGAAGGGCTAAGTCTATAAAATCAGCTGTTACTGTGTACAATGCCCTCCTGGTTCTGCTCTTCTCACTCTGCATCAGTTCATATAAGTCTTTCCAGGTTTCTCTGAAGTCTGCCTGTTCATCACTTCTTATAGCACAGTAGTATTCCATTGGGGCAGTTAGGTGGCACAGTGAATAGAGCACCGGCCCTGGAGTCAGGAGGACCTGAGTTCAAATCCAGCGCCAGACACTTGATACAGAAAACTAGCTGAGAGACACTGCGCAAGTCACTTAACCCCAATTGCCATAGCTTCCCCCACCCCCCAAAAAAAGCAAAAAAAAAATACAATAGTATTCCATTACATTCATATACCACAACTTGTTTAGCTGTTCTGCAATTGATGGGCATCCCCTCAATTTCTAGTTTGTGGCTACCATAAAAAGAGCTGCTATAAATTCCTTTTGTACATGTGGATCCTTTTCCTAGTTTTATGATCTCTTTGGTATACTGGCCTAGATGTGGTATTGTTGGGTCAAGGGGTAGGCACATTTTTATAGCTCTTTGGGCATAGTTCCAATTTGCTCTCCAGAATTGTTGGATCAGCTCACAGCTCCACCAACAATGAATTAATGTCCCAACATTCCTACATCCTCTCCAACATTTATCATTTTCCTGTTTTGTCATGTTAGCCAATCTGATAGGTGTGATATGATACCTCAGAGTTGTTTTGATTTGCATTTCTCTAACCAATAGTAATTTAGAGCATTTTTTCATATGACTATGGGTAGTTTTAATTTCTCCATCTGAAAACTGCCTGTTCATATCTTTTGACCATTTATCAATTGGGGAATCATTTGCATTCTTGTAAATTTGACCTAGTTCTCTGTATGTTTTAGAAATGAGGCCTTTATTAGAGATACTGGTTGTAAAAATTCTTTCCCAGTTTTCTGTATACCTCTTAATCTTGGTTGCATTGATTTTGTTTGTACAATACTTTTTCAATTTAATGTAATCAAAATTATCCATTTTGCATTTTATAATGTTCCTCTCTTGTTTGGTCATAGATTCCTCCATTCTCCATAAATCTGACAGATAAACTATTCCTTGCCACTCTAACTTGTTTATTGTATCAACCTTTATACCTAGATCATGTACCCATTTGGACTTTATTCTTGTATACAATGTCAGATGTTGATCTCTGCCCAGTTTCTGCCATACCATTTTCCAATTTTCCCAGCAGTTTTTGTCAAACAGTGAGTTCTTATCCCAGAAGCTGGGGACTTTGGGTTTATCAAACAGTAGATTGCTTTAATCATTGACTACTGTGTCTTGTGTACCTAACTTATTCCACTGATCTACCCTTCTATTTCTTAGCCAGTAGCAAGTAGTTTTGATGATTATTGCTTTATAATACAATTTAAGATCTAGTATGTCCAGGTCATCTTCCTTAGCATTTCTTTTCATTAACTCCCTTTATATTTTGAACCATTTGTTCTTCCAGATGAATTTTGATATTATTTTTTCTAGCTCTACAATATAATATTTGGTAGTTTGATTGGTAGGGCTATGATATATAATTTCTGTTCTAAAGGGAAGACAGAGTGTATGAATTAAATCCTGGAACAACATCTTCATTGCTATCTTTACTACAATGAGGATGCCTGACCCCCCCCCCCCTCCCCAAGCCAACTTCCTGCAGCAGAATTCTGTTATAACTTGATCCATTCATCCATACAGCATATACCCATTACCAGTGGGTAATAGAAAGAAGGCTGAATTTTGATTTGGAGGATTGTGGTTCAGATTCTAGTTCTGCTGTTCACCATTTGTGTAACCTTGGACAAATTATTTAATATTTCTGGGCCTCAATTTACTCATCTGCAAAATAAGAAGATTGCCCTGGATCAACCATTGTGAACCTTTTTTATGACATGGGCCACTTTGGTGGTCTGTTGAAGCCTACTGGCCCCTTCCAGAATAATATTTTTAAATTAGACAATAAAATACATAAGATTATGAAGAAAATTAATTGTACTGAAGTACGGTTATCAAAATATTAAAAAGATTTAATATTTATTTAAAATATTTTAAAATACAGTTGTCAAAATATTAAAAAGATTTAATTTAATATTTATTTAAAATATTTTAAAATATAGTTGTCAAAATATTTTTTAAAAACTCCCAACAAGAAGTTCATAGACCCAAGCTTAGTAGTCTCTTCCAGCTCTAATTTGGTCCTCATATAAAAGCTCTCCTTTTCACTTGTGTTGGTTTTTTCTTCTTCTCTATTTCCCCATGGACTGCAGTTTCCGTGGTCTGTGATCAACTACTCATAAGACATGAATGTTGTTCTGGCTGACTTACAACAGATCCTACAAGGAGTCAAATTGGTGCAATCAACAGGACTAACTATGATTGTGTCTTTGGGGGCCCTTGAGGCAGACCAAGTCTGGCTGTTCTCCCATGACCTCTGGACAGAAGGTCTTTCCCCTAAACTGGAAGACTCCCTCTAGCTGCACTGCCACAAAGAAGTCTCTCCTGAGGTATTTTCTGTCCTTATTCCATGACAATCAATACTTCAGGAACAACAAAGTAAGATAGATTTTAGAAACACTAGGCACGATCTTTATTTGCTTCCTCTCCTACTGTCTTTAGCATAGGAGAGAAATTAGTCAAGTCTGTGAAGCTATTGACTATAGATGCTGACATATCTGTTACCCTTGAAACTCAGCTCCCCCGCTTTCCATACTGTGCTGAAACACAAACTTCCAAATGAATTGAGCTTAGCTTTCCCTCTCTCCTAAGCCAAGTTTTTGAGTGGAACTGTGAATTAAAAAGAAAATGTCCACATTCAGGGCAATGGTCGTGTATGATGGAGGGAGGAGAAGGGAACTGGGATGTGACTGATTCTTTTTTTCAACCAGCACATGCTGGTAAACATGTTAGAAAATCGTTGATGAATAGTGGCAGGTTTAGCAAGAGTCATCCATTTGCCAGAGTTCATATCTTTTCACATTGAGCTCAAAACCTAGTGAAACAGAAGAAAGTAATATACTTTTTTTTTTGCTTTTTTTTTTTTGGAGGAGGAAGGCAGGGCAATTGGGATTAAGCGACTTGCCCAAGGTCACACAGCTAGTAAGTGTTAAGCATCTGAGGTCAAATTTGAACTCAGGTCCTCCTAACTCCAGGGTCAGTGCTCTATTCACTGTGCCACAAGAAAGTAATATATTAATAAACTCAGGCATACATTCTCCTTCTTTTGCTCTGATTACAAGATTTATTGCTCCAACTCTTCTCTATCATCAATTTATTTTAATACTGAACTGGATCATGGTCAGGTTGAGTTCTATAATGGGATAATGCACTGCATTTTAATAGCCCCTCCCACAGACACTAGGGATAATGCTGCTATATACTTAAGAGGAAATAGAATCTGGAGGAGAATGGCAGTTTAATTGTCAGAGAAAGATAATGTGAGGTTGGCAAAAGACTGGGAGGTAGAGAGAAAAAGGAGTAAATGAATTTTTTTCTAAGAAACTGAGAAAATTGACTTGGAGAAAGACTGGAGACATTTCTTGAGAAAACTGAGTTTATTTTTTTTTTTACGTCGTTGCACTTCCATTTTGTTGTTCACTCATGTCTGACTGTTTCTGACTCCATTTGGGCTTTTCTTGGCAAAGATACTGGAGTGGTTTGCCATTTCCTTCTCCAGATCATTTTACAGATGAGAAAAAAATGAGGCAAAACAGGGTTAAGTGACTTACCCAGGATCATCCAGCTAGTAAGTGTCTGTGCCAGATTTGAACTTATGAAGAAAAGTCTTCCTGATTCCAGGTCTGGCGCTTTATCTACTGCATCACCTCGTTCCTAGGTAACCAGCAACAGTGATGTTTATTTAAGCCTATAAAAATAGGGGGTATAAGAAACAGAGGGAAAGAGAAAGATTATGGGAAAGGAACTCTCTCTCTAGAATAAATTTAGGTCAATTAATTACCGAGAGAGAGAGATTATGCATCTGATTAATTTATGAGTAAATTTCAGAACATACCCCTTGATTATATTAGCACCCAGGAGAATAAAGAAAGAAACAAGTCAGTGACAGTTAAAAGGAGAAGTAACTGTCCAACTTAGGCTGTATGAGTTTTGTGTTGGAATGGGAAGAACATTTTAATCTTGTTAAATACTTTTGAGGTTTAGTTTGGTTTACAGAGAATGACTAGTGTTCTGTGTGTTGATTCCAGGCAGCTCACAAGTACTGCCTGATTCGCAAACTTCCTCTGATATTCATGTAACACAAGGAAACCCTACCCCCCTCCAAAACCCCAAGGAAAATCTTTCAGGAACACCTCCAGAGCCACACTGGTCTGCCATGAGGAGGTCTTAGGCAATTCTCTTCCTTTTACTTTCCAAAGCAATTAGTTATGAAACCACAATATTGGGATCTGTGCAACAACCTCCGGCCTCAGCTTCTAGGCCTTGCTGCTTTTATCTACTGGCTGTAGGCCCCTAAGAGGAGGGAGAGATCAGTGCTCTTGTAATTGAGGGATACTGGCAGCAGCCACTGCTTTCCTGCCTGAACATTTCCACTCTACTGCCGCCTAGATTATTGTGGTAGCATATTCGAAAGCTTCACTCAATGTAAATATATTTTAGCAGCTGTGAGAACCTAAAAGGAAAGAGCAGAAATAAATTTTTAAATAGAATATATCCTTTATGAATAAGCAGGCAGAGTGGTTCTTGGCATCCAGAACTGGGGGAGAGCTGCCATGTTTTATCTCCTAAAATGGACCAACTTATACTCTGTATCTACTCTTATTTACCTGAAATTGCCTTTTTGTATATAGCCTTGAGAAATCCTTACCCCTAATGTAGGGATATGACAGTTTTGCTGCATTCAGGTTAAATCATCACTGGTGGCCAGTCTTCCTACCCCCATATGACCTGGGAGGGTCAACCTTCTCCTGATGAACATTGATGTATTTAATTAATCTTGCCCTTGGATGGCAAAAACATATTGGCTCATGACTGAGGCAATACTTGAAAGTTTTCTAACTTGGTAGGATCTGCCAGGCCACATATCTACTATCCTAGCCTTCAAAAACTCAGTCACTTAAATTGTGAGGTGATAGAGGTAACAGTATAAGAGTTAGGTAGAAGAGATTGATAAGTAATAGAAAAATGTCTACTTTTTTTTCTCTGATGTGAATTCTTCTTATCTCATTCATCCACTGTCCATTCAAAGAATCACCTCTTTTGACATTCATCCCATGTCCAGTGCCTAGCACAGTATTTTGCAATTGATTTTTCAGTCTGGACCTGAGATTTCATCAGTGTGGGGTGTGCCCCATGAGGATGCACATGAGCAACTATGGTGTAACTTAAAGTTTTCGGGAGTCCCATGGATCTCTGAGAGTTAAGTGACTCAGCCTTGGTCACACAGGGCAGTGCCTCTTCCCTGGCTGTCTCCTATGCTGGGGATGCTCTCCCTCCTCATCTCTGCCTCTGGTCTTTTCTGACTTCCTTTAAGACTCAGATAAAAGAAATCTTTCCTAGTTCCCCTCACTCACTCTTAGCTCCTTCCCTCTGAGATGTCTTCCCTATTTACACTGGACAGTATTAATCTGGTATGTACATGACTATTTGCATATTCTCTCCTATTAGAATGTAAGATTCTTGAGAGAAGGGATTGTGGGGTTTTTTTTCCCCCGTTTCTTCATATCTTCAGCACTTTTCACAAGCTTGGCAAGTAGTAAGTGCTTAATAAAGGCTTGTGAACTGACAGGCAATATGTGTCAGAAGTGAGACTGTAGCTTTTCTTCCTGACACTGGGGCCCAGCTTTCTAATCACACCATTGAGCCTCCTATCGTACTGATAGTAGGTACGTAATAAATGTTTGTTGATTGAATCGGCTCCTGTAAAAGTTTTAATTTAATTTTAATTTCTGTAAGTGGTACAAAGGTATTCTTAAATTGCTCTAAGACCAGAAAAGTTTGATTGCTGTTATTACTTAGAATCTCTTCTTGCATCCCCTCGTTGCCATCATTCCATCTACTGATGTGCTAGAGAAGAGTTTATTATTCCCATTTTATCCATGAAGAGGTTAAATGAAGTCGATATATACTTTAAAACTTATATGAAATATAAAAATGGGCATAGGCAAGGATGGTGAAAAATATGCTACAAACAATGGTTCAGAAATGAGAAATCAGAAGCCAAAGACCTATAGATTACTCAGAAACTTCATGCTTATGCTCACACACACACACTACTATCTATCTGTCTATCATCTATCTATTTATGCATCTATCTATCTATCTATTTATCCATCCATCTATCTATCTATCTCTCTATCTATTTATCTATCTATCTATCTATCTATCTATCTATCTATCCATCCATCTATCTATCTATCTAGATAGAGCATGTGTATATGTATGCTAGTACAATTGAGTTAAGGCTTTTTGGGATACCCTCTATATGTACATGCATACACATGTATGCCAATATATATGTGTATATTTATAAATACATAAAGATGTATATAAACATGTATGTAAATATATAAAGTGTATGTGTGTGTATGTGTGTATGTACATACAGGTGTGTATACACATACATACATACTTTAAGAAAAGAATTCAGTAGCACTGAACATAATAAGCACCAAATAACATCACAAAAATAAAATTGATTATATTCAGAGATAGAAATTTATTACATTTAGACACTGGCTGCTGATAATGTAGTTATTTCTGTATCTATTGACTACATGTCATCGCACAATTTACTTGGAGCAAATATCAAATTCAATGCCAAAAATAAGACGCCTCCAACCTGACCTACTTAAATAAGCTATCGATATTGCAAACAGGAAATGGGTAGAACAACAGATGTTGACACAGTCAATTGCCGGTTCTTAAGGAAATTTAGTTGACGTAAATCAATCATCACAAAGAGAAGACTAAAATGTCCTAAAAAATTATTTAGTCGGCAATCACTTGTTCTCCTTACCAAATATAGAGACATCAGAGCCAAAATCAAGACTAGTTTACAGAATCACAGGATCTTAGGATTGCGGTATAATAGGTATAAATATGTGTATTTTTATATATAGAATACACACTTATACACATACATATGCAACTTATACGGTATATGTATACCATGGGATACAGGATATCCCCTAAAGCTGTAGCTCATTTTTAAGTTTTAATGGCTTATATAAGCACTATTACATATACACAATATATGTATGTGTATATATATATTTATATGTGTGTATATGTATGTGTATGTGTCTGTGTGTATATGCATGAAACTTCTGAGGGGTCTAGGGACCTTTGGCCTTTCTCTCCTTTTCTTTTTCTCTCTCCCTCTTGAACCATGCTTTTCAATATAATTTTCACTATCATTGTCTATGGTTATTTTTACATTTTACATTTTTACATTTAACAAATATGTATGTGTGCATATATATATATGTATGTATACACACACACACACTCACATACACACACACATAGGTATATTATGCAAAGTAATTATATGCAGGGCTGTGGAAGCAGGCACTAGAAGCTGAGGGAATCCGGAAATGTTTCATGAAAAAGGTGGTGCTTGAGGTGTAACTTGAAGGCATAGAGGAATTCCAAGAGAAGGAGGGAAGGAAAGAATGCATTCCAAGCCTGAAGAATTAGAAGATGGAGTGTTCTGCCTATGCCTTCAGTTGGAAGCCCCCATCCCCTACCATTAAGTTCTCCACCCCATGCCCCCCATCAGGTCCTGGGATAAATACCATCCCACCAGAAGCTCCTACTAAGCCAGCTATAGTGCCTCTGCAAGGCATTAATGGTATGGCATGTATCCTGTATCAATCACTCCAAGCAGACCTCTTAAAATAGCACAATGTATTTTAAGAGGCATAGTATTAATTGAAAAGTCCAGAGAATATAGTATTCTGCTATGGTTGTTGATTGTTGTCTATAAAAAAAGCACTTGAGTCAGTAGAGTAAAATGCCTCCCTAAAAGTTCTTCTCCAATAAGGTGTGTCTCAAGCTTATGCCAGTTAATAGTCAATAAACATTTTTTGTTTTTAAATGAGTTTATTTATTTTTAGTTTTCAACATTCACTTTTATAAGATTTTGAGTTTTAAATTTTCTTCCCCTTGCATCCCTCCCTACTCCCCAAGACAGCATGCAATCTGATATAAGCTTTACATATATATTCATATTAACTGTATTTTCACGTTCATCATGTTGTAAAGAAGAACTAGAACCAATGGGAGGAATCATGAGAAAGAAGAAACAAAACAAAAAAAAGAGAGCAAATAGTATGCTTCCATCTGCATTCAGATTCCAAAGTTCTTTCTCTGGATGTGGATAGCATTTTCCATCGTGAATCTTTTGGAATTATCTTAAATCCTTGCACTGTTGAGAAGAGCTAAGTCTATCAAAGTCAGTCATCACACAATGTGGCTGTTACTGTGTCCAATGTCCTCCTGGTTCTGCTCACTTCACTCAGCATCAGTGCATATAAGTCTTTCCAGGATTTTCTGAAGTCTGTCCTCCCATCATCTCTTATAGCACAATAGTTCAATAAACATTTTTGACAGCACCTATTATGTACTAGGCACAGTACTCCTCATAAGATGTAAAGAGATAAATTTGCTTGATGAACAGGTGATTATTAGTACCAAGTGCATAATAAATAAGGGAGATATATGTTTACCATAGATGCTTTTCAGTGTTGTGTACAGCATCTAGAACAAAATTCAAATAGAAGAAATATCTCTTATGGATAATAGGGTCCTCCAGATGTTCTTTGTTATGTATTATGTTATACTGATTGAATTAAGTTTGTGGACATCTTAGAGTCCCCTAAATGGAATCCACAATTACTCAAGAGTGTGGCTTAGCCATCATTCAAAGAAAGAACAAGTGGGTAGAAAATGCCTATTTTATAGACTATGACATGTAGTTGAACAAATAACTCTTGGAACTGATCTCCCCAATACATTTATCTTGGAGAGCCGTTTTGGATGGGTCACAAAGTAGCCCCAGAAATGAATAGCATGAGGAAATCAGGCTGGCTTGCTTTTAGGAAACGATAGTGCTTTAATAGCCCCACTTTCTTGTTTCTTAAAACAAAGGTCAATTTTTAAAAAGTAGCCTGTGCTATCTGTATGTAAGTCATAGAATGCCATAGTCTCAGGGGAATTAAAATAGTGGATTTCCCAAAGTGGAGAAGTATATGGTAGGAATGAGCGAGCCTCAAGATATAGCAATGAAGAACTGAACAGTAGAACTGGCACGAAGGAGACAATGGATGACCAGAACAGGGAGTGGGCCTGCCATGAGGTTCCATTGAAGGAGAGTCTATGTGTTCCATTGGTACCCACACAATGCTGAGCCATTGAGAAGAAGGAAGGAAGGAAATCAGGGGAAGGAGAAGAGAACAAACATTGATATATTACCTATTTTGTGCCAGGCACTTTGCTGAGCACTTTACAAACATTATCTCGTTTTATCTTCATGAAAACCTGTGAAGTAGGTGCTATTTTTGTCCCCTTTATACAGATGAGGAAACTAAGGCAAACAGAGATTAAGTGGCATGCCTAGAGTAACATGCTAATAAGTACCTGAGGCTGCATTTGAACTCAGGTCTTCCTGACTCTTGGTCTAGTGATCTATCCACTGTGACATCTAAGGGCTAACAAACTTTTGAAGTCCATCTCATACCTTTCCCCCTCCCTATATTTCTCAGCTTAGGGAACACAGATCTAGAACTATTAGGGACACTGGAGATTATTTAGTCCAACCCTCTCATTTGGTAGGGTCACATAGACAAAAGCCAGCATGACTTCTGAGGCCTCTTCTAGCTCGGAAATGCTGAGCTTTTTCTAAGGAATACCCTCATTCCTGACATTATTTCCCTTATTCACTAAGATGTGACTAGGCTCTGGCCCTGGGCCCATTTGCTGGATTAGGGGTTTGCCCAGTGAAGTTTTCTGTAGCCAGGGGGAGATCATGGATATAAGCTTTGGGAGAGAAATGGTCTGGTCTCAGGTATTTCTGCTTTTGTGTATCTGACATTTATGTAATCCCAAATCACTGCTCAACAGATGAATTCCAAAAACAATTGGATGGCTCTGTCCAAATAAGAAAATGTCTCTGTTGTAAACATGTATTAGTGGGCCCCCTGGCAGTACCTCACAGAACTATTTTGGGCTGAACACTTTATTTTATCTCCTTTCTAATGGCTCATCATCTGATCCGTTCACGAAACACCAGGGGAATTATTCCCTTCACCACAGACAGGGACAATGGGAATGGGGAACAAACTCTGTGGACACATTCTTTCCTGAACACGTTGTTCCTGAGAATCACCCTCCTTCCCACCACCAGCATCCCCTTCATCTGGGAATGGAATTGTCATTTGTTTGTGGTTCTTGATAAATCAGAACAGGTGCATCTATCCCCTGGGCCTACTATTTGGTTGGAACACTGTGGTACAATAATGATAATTGACATTTTTGCATAGTCCTTTAATGTTTGCTAAGTGTTTTAAAGACGTCATGTTCAGAGTACCTAATCATTTTTGTATCACTGATCCCTCCAGCAATCTAGTGAACCCCTTCTCAGAATAAAACTTCTCATGTAAATTCATAATTGCAAGAAATGTTAACTTTCACTTAGGTAGTGAAAATAAGATGTAATTTTCCCCCCTTTAAATCTAAAGAGGCCCTGAAATCTATTCACAGACTTCTAAGGGTACTATAAGTCCCAGCGTAAGGGTCTTTGATTATCTTGTTTGATCCTCATATCAGCTCTACACAGTGTGATATTGTCTCCATTTTAGAGATGAGGAAATTGAGAATTAGAGAGGTTAAACAAATTGTTCAGGGTCATACAGCTAGTAAGTGTTCAAGGAAGCATTCAAACCCAGGTCTTCCAGTTCAGTGTTGAGCTGGGCTCTCTGCCTGCCTGCCCAGAAAGTAGTTTGAATGTTGGATTTGAAATCACAGGATTTGGGTTGGAATCCCAGTTCTGCTACTCACCATTTTAGTTAGCAAGCTTGCTAAAATAAGTGCTTGGAAAACAACAACAAAAACAAAACAAACATGACCCGAAAGCTACTTTTCCAACAAGGAAGAGATATATGCATATGCTGAGATCACAGAAGATTCTTTAATAGATACAACTACAACGATACTTTGATGTAAAGTTCTAGCAAGATTTAAAGGTTCTCCTCAGTGAGGGACATGGATTCTTGAAAGTGAGAGCATAATCATCCACACAAGAAAAACTAAGTGGATTAAAAATAACTATTTCCTATAAATTTGGGTAAGTGATCTACCCACTTAGTCCACCTCTTTGTATATGTTGGACAAGCTTACAGCTGAAGAGTGAGTTGGACTCATAATTGAAAAGGGAGATTAATTCAATGAGTGAACTAGATTGCGTTTGGGAAAATTTTCAGCACATTTAATGATCCCAAGTTATTCTTTGCACAAAACCATATGTTTTTAATATGTGCATTCTCTCCAAGACGCTATATAAATGTGAGTCATGGGAAAATATGATCTTCATAAAGTCAAAATTAAGAGTAATCCAATGGGCAATAAAGGGACATATGGCATGTATATGTGCATGTGGGCTGCAGAGTAATCAATGATGACTTCCATGTGAGAAACATAGTAAAATATCTTATCCAGGAAATAATTTACCAAAAATGAAGTAAGTCAATCATGAATTAATGATAGATGATAGAAAATTGGGAATTTTTGCATCTAGGGTTAACACAACAAACTCTGCAAGACCAGCACTCCTTTAGGGGAAGGCAGAGACCCTAGGATGATTCCGGGCAGGGGTTTGCTGGTAAATATTTAACAATCAGCTCTCCAGAAAAAATATTGCTCTTGATGCACTTTCAAGTTTAATTTACCTTATTATCATTTTCTTAAGTGTAGACAATCAACAAAAACAACAAATTAAACCCTGACTGATGGATTTACCTATTTCTGAGGTATAAATGCTCACACTGAAAATTTAACAATCACCCTGTTGGAGGTGGCTCTAGCACATCTCTGCCTTGGGGCCATTTCTGGACCCCACCTCAGGTAGCTTCTTCCTTAAGCTATTCTTGGTGTGTGATAAAGTCAATTGTTTGTTCTCACCTAGTATTCAGAAATCTCATTACTTGAGATAGGGTTGAAGAGACTGCTTTAATCCGTGGTGAGTTTCCTGGCTAGAGGTCTTCAGCTGAAAGCAGTATGATCACTTTGACCATGGAGGGAACTTGGTTCTAGAAGGTTATTTCCATTTCAATTTGGGATTGGGCTACATCACCTCTGAGGTCCATTCTAACTCTGAGATCTTACTATTCTATGAATCATCATTGTAGTGCTTGAATGGCTTCTGGCATATTGTGGCCCAGCCCTATCTCCCATATCATATAAGATGAAGCATCTGTGGTCAGCAATGGTTGCTTATTATGTTCATGGTAGTGTGCTATTTCATATGCAGACGTGAAACAATACTTAATATTGTGGAAGGCATTCTTGTGCTGATGAGGACAGCATTATGAAATATTCTTTTGGAGTGGACAATGAAGTAATTCATTAATTCCATTCAATCAATCAGTCAATCAGCAATCCCTTACTAAGTATAGTGCCAGGCACTGTGGTTGGTGTTAGAAATTCAGATATAAATGTGAAACAGTCTTTGATCTGTAGGAGCTTACATTCTGCCAGGGGCATACAACATGTTCATAGATAAATACAGGATAGATAGAAATGAAATGAGCAGTGATTTGGTGAGGGGGAGGGGTGTCACTAATAATAGGGGAATCAGGAAAGACTTCTTGAAGGAGGTGAATTTGAGGTAAATTTTAAAGGGAGCCAGAGGCTTAATTTCCAATCCATATCCTTCCTCTGCCTTGTTACCCTTTGCTCTAGAGCATTCTAGGCATTGGGGTGGGGAGTGGGGGGCTAGTTTATAATGAAGCTGGAAGGAGATGGATTGTTGGATTGTCAAGTACTGTTAATGTCAAGTAGATCAGTGTGACTGGGGAACAGAGTGTGTGAGGAGGAATGATGGGAAATCTGCCTGGAAAGAAATTGGACAAACAAGCAGGGACGTTTGCATTTCATCCTAGAAGCAATAGGAAGCCAGGGATATTTCTTGAGTGACATGGTAAGATCAGCACTTTAGGAAGATTAATTTGGGAGCTTTTGTAGGGTGGTTTAGAAGGGGGTGAGGCTAAATGAATAGAGATGAAAGACTATTAGAGCAATCAGTTAAGAGAGGACTTGAACCAGGAAGTGGTTATGTGAGAAGAGGAGGCATACATGAGAGATATTGTAGAGTTAGAATTGATAGCACCTGGTGATTGTTTGGATTTGGGGAGTAAACAAGAGTGAAAAGTTGAGGGTTAATCTAGGTTGTTACCTTGAGTGCCTTGGAGAACAGTGGTGCCTTCCTTAGATAAAAGGAAGTCAGGAGGATTGTTGTTGTGATAGGAGGATTATTGCTTTTATCAAATGAGATCATGAAGGATGTTGAGCAGCCTCAGCAGAGCTAGATGCCCTGGCTTTGTTCTCAGGGTTGGTGAATTGAATAGACTTTTGCTTGGAAAAGAGCAACAGCCAAAAACATTTATATGATAGCCTGGCAAGATGAAAATGGAAGTTCTAATGTCAGATTCCTCCTTTTTTCCCTAAAGAGCTTAGACACCTGATGCATCAAAATGATCTAAGATCCCCTGAAGTCATTTGCTCAATTAGAGGACCTATAACTTAGACATGAGAGGAACCTCAGAGACTCCAGTCCAACCCCACCATTTACCAGATGCTGAAATGAAGACTTAAGAAAGCATTTGCCTTCTTTATAGCATTTAGGATCCTGGGATTTAGAGAAAGAAGAGACTTTAGAGACTTTATCATGAAAGAAGTAAACATCTGAGACAGTTAGATTGGATCACTATAATCATTATAGGTAGCTGGAATCCAGCTAGAAAGTGATAAACAAAGTTAGAAAGTTAGAAAAGTAGTTTATATGGGGTGTCTAGGTGGCACAGTGAATAAAACACTGGCCCCAGAGTCAGGAGGACCTGAGTTCAAATTCAGCCTCAGACACTTAACACTTTACTAGCTGTGGGACCTTGGGCAAGTCACTTAACTCCAATTGCCCTGTGTTCCTCCTCAAAAAAAAAAAGCAAAAAAGAAAAGAAAAGCAGTTTATATGCTGGGAATCTAGGTTTTTGTTGTTGTTCAGTTGTCTCAGTCATGTCCAACTCTTTTTTTTTTTAACCCCATTCGGAGTTTTCTTGAAAAAGATACTGGAGGTTTGCCATTTTCTTCTCCAGATCATTTTACAGATAAGGAAACTAAGTCAAATAGGGTTAAGTGACTTGCCCAGTGTCACACATCTATTCTGTGTTTGAGGCCACATTTGAACTCGGGAATATGAGTCTTCCTGACTCTAGGCCTAGCACTCTATCCACTGCACCACCTCTAGCTAGAAACATACTAATAGAAATAGAGAAATAGAAAGATAACTTAGAAATTTTTCAATCAATCTAGAAATTTAGGTATTCAGTGAACAAGATGGAAATAAACCTTAAAGCTACAAAAACATTAAATTGAAGGATGATTACTACCTATGTACTGATCTCTCAGACTTTCATTATGAAAGTGTCAATTTAGCCACGCTTCAAGAATCTATGATTTCTGTTGGATGTGGGTACTACTGCTACTGATAGAGATAACGACTGCCTCGTGACTTTGTCTTTGAGAGCTGACCATAATCAACTAAATTTTGCGTTTTGGTCTGAAGGCTGTATTGTCATTTAGTCAGGCACAATGCTAAGTACTGGAGATACAAAGAAAGACAAAAACAAAACAAAACAAAACAAAAAACCCAATAGTCTCTGCTCTCAAGGAGCTCAAAATCTAATGGGAGAGACAACATGCAAACTACCACGTACAGATAAGGTATGTACAAGCTAAATTGGAGATAATCAACAGAGGGAAGGGATTATATATCATTAAGGAGGACTGTGATTTTAACTGGACCTTGAAGAAAGCCAAGAAGTGAGGAGGTAGAGATGAGGAGGGGAAGTTCCAGGCATAGGGGACACAACTTCTGATACTTTTTTGGAATATTTTTGGATATTGTTTATATGGTTTTGTCCAGTATGACAGGTGGTTAAGAAGGTAGCTTAGACTTTTTGTAGTTAGAATTTGTACAGCCAGGCAATATATAGCTAAAAAATTAGAATCTAGCTAGAAAGATAAGAATAGAAAAAGCAGAGAAAAACACAGCCAAGAAACAAGAAGATTTAGCAGCCAGATTAGAAACCTAGCTAGAAAGTTACAAAAATAGCTAAAACCCTGGAAATCTAGTAAGAAGAATGAAAATCGAAATAGGAAGAAATCTGTCTAGAAATAAATAGATTTTATGGAAAAAGTTAGAAATATAGATGTTTAAAAACTAGAATTCTAGGTGGGAGATGTCAATCAGTTAATACCAGTCAACAAACATTTAAGTTTCAGGCACTGTGGTAAGTGTTCAGTTTACATATATGAGAAAGAAAGACCGTCTCTACCCTCAGGAAGCTCAAAATCTAATGGAAGAAGACAACACATAAAAGGAACCTGAAAGCTGGAGGATTGGGGGAGGGGGATAAGGCAGTAGAAAATGAGCCATGACCCCTTCTCTGATGGGAATAATGTTCCTCCATTCCCTCACTCTCCACTCAGCTCACTCCCCGAAATGAAAGTTAGATCAGCTTTTCCTTAAAAGTAATTGAAACTGAACTTCAGAATTGATTGATTCTGATGACTAAGGCTTAGACCATTGAAATGGTACTGAAAGTTGGGTACAAAACATCCAGAACTCATCAGAGTGGGATCCTTAACTTATACTTCTGGTCATAGACCAGCAGCATGAACTAGATTGAGAAGCTTTGCTTAAGTGAATCAGTGTTTATCCTGATGATCATCCCATTTCTGCTCTGAACTTTCTTCTCCTGGTATGTCTAACTAAACTTCCTTTTGTCAACTGTTAGATGGATTAGAGGTATCATTTTTTTTAAATAAATTTTTACTGATGTTTTTTAATATCACCAAAATTTTCCTTATTATCCCTCTCCTCCAAGTGAGGCATCCAATATAACGAAGAATTTTTTTAAAAGTCAAAGAGGAAAAGAAAAGAAAAATCAATAACACTGATCAATACATTGCAAAAGCCTGAAAATGTCTGCAATGTACCACACTTGTGGATTTCTCTACAAAAGACCTCCTGGCCCCACTTCTGACTTTCTATACATCAAAATCATGTGCCACTCCCACCCTCCCAAACAGGGTACCTTCTTTTCCTCCTTCAATTTTTCAGTTTCCTTTTGTGAATTATCTTCCCCCATTAGAGCATAATCTCTTTGAGGGCAGGGGCTATTTTTAATTTTTATTTTTTTGCTTTTATTTGTATTCCTAGCATGTAGCACAGTGCTTGGCATATAGTAAGCTAGTAAGTATTTAATAAATGCTTCCTTCCTTTCCTTCCTTCCTTCCTTCCTTCCTTCCTTCCTTCCTTCTGTCCTTTCTCCTTCCTTCCTGTGTTTCATGCTATATGATTTCAAGTCATGGAACACCATGGTGCATAATTCTCCCTTTACCCCAGGGAACAACTTGAAATCATTAGTAGCATGTTACAGTTTCCTAAAAGCAATCCAACCCACTCTCTTGTTGGCTTATGAGCCCTTTCACTGACAATTTGTAGTGTTGGTCCAAGATGTCCAGTCATCTTCGGTCAGTATAGAAGATGTCCTAAATTTAATAGATTTCCCATTTAATCTGTATCACAATCTGGGAATATGAATTCCTCATCCATTTAGTTTTTAACTATGAGGTTGCTTTGGCAACCTTTACTGAGAGGCAATGCATCCATAAGCTTTGCAACATTCTGAGTAAGGATACTATGAGCGCAATTTAACTTGGGAACAGAAACAGGCAGAGGACCTCACCATCTAGAACTGGGATTCTTTTTTGGGTGTGATGGACCCCTTTGGCAGTCTGAAAAATCTACAGACCCCTACTCAGAATCATGCCTTTAAATAACAGAAAGAAATGCTAAATTTAAGTTATTGAGTTAATGAAAATAAAGATGTAATTCCAGATTAGGAAGTGATAAAAGGAGCTGGGTGAACCAATGAGAAAGGGATAGCAGGGTCAAAATTGACAGATGTGATGCCATATATGGGTGATGATCGACAGCAGGCACCCAAGAAGGCCAAGAGAAGGGCAGTAGAGGGTGGCAGCTCCAATGTCTTCTCCATGTTTGACCAAACACAAATCCAGGAATTTAAGGAGGCCGTCACCGTTGTTGACTAAAATGCCTCAGGAAGCTCTCTTGTTGGCTTATGAGCCCTTTCACTGACAATTTGTAGTGTTGGTCCAAGATGTCCAGTCATCTTCTATACTGACCAATGGCATCATTGACAAGGAAGATCTGAGGGACACCTTTGCAGCTATGAGCCGACTGAATGTGAAGAATGAGGAACTGGACGCCATGATGAAGGAGGCCAGTGGCCCTATCAACTTCACTGTCTTCTTGACCATGTTTGGAGAGAAATTGAAAGGTGCTGATCCAGAGGATGTGATCACCAGACCCTTCAAAGTCCTGGATCCCGAGGGGAAGGGATCCACCAAGAAGCAGTTTCTGGAGTTGCTGCTTACAACCCAGTGTAACAGATTCTCTCAGGAGGAGATCAAGAACATGTGGGCGGCCTTCCCCCCAGATGTAGGTGGCAATGTGGACTACAAGAATATCTGCTATGTCATCACCCATGGAGACATCAAGGATCAGGAGTAGAGGCCTCTGGAGCCTCAACCTCCCTTCATTTGGGCGCTGGAATGGGGAGCACTGAGCTCCTCTGGATCTGAACCCCTTTATTCCCTAAATAAAGATGAACTTGTGTTTCTAAAAAAAAAAAGGTGTAATTCCAGTGGGCCTTCACTGGGGCAAGGCAATCACTTTACACCTCCCTAATTGATTCACTATTCTACTCATTGTAGAGATTCTTCGAAAACTTTGCCATCTCTCTTCCAACTTCCCTTGCCTCTCTCTCTCTCCCCCCATCTCTCAGCTGAGAACTTTGCCTCCCATTTCACTGGAAAAGTTGAGGTCGTTCACTGTGAATTCCTTTTCCTCCTCCTTTCATGTCACCCAGATTCCCCTTGTATCCTCCTTTACCTCTGTTCTGAAAAGATATCCTTCTTCTTACCAAGGCAAAGGTCTCTACATGCACAAATGATCACATTCTAATCCATCTTCTCTAGCAGATCAGTGCCTCTGTCACCCCCACTCTCTTGTTAATCTTCATTCACCCTAGTTGCTGGCTTCTTCTCCTCCCTCTTCTCTTCTCTTCTCTTCTCTTCTCTTCTCTTCTCTTTCCTTCTTATCTTTTCTTTTCTATTTTGGAGGCAATCAGGGTTGTGTCTTGCCAAGGGTTACAGAGCTAGTGTCTGAGGCTGGATTTGAACTCAAGTCCTCCTGACTTCAGGGCCAGTGCTCTATCTACTAAGTCACCTAGCTGCCCCTACCATCTTTTTCTTGATACTCTCTTCTGTCTAGGTTTGATTGGCATTGCTCTCTTGGTTCTGCCTGTCTCAATACACCTTTGTCTCCTTTCCTGAATTTTAATCTAGGTCATACCCATTAACTGTAGGTGTATTCTGTGAAGGGCTATCTTTTCCCCATTTTTTTTTCCTGATGATCTCATCAGCTCTTATTGATTCAATTATCATCTATATGCAAATGACTCAGAGCTACATGTCTGGCCCTAACCTCTCCTGACCTCCAGTCTCACATTAGGACCATTAAAAGGGTGTTTCCCAATCCTTAGAGTCTCATTGGCATCCCTCCCCCCTCAAAAAAAAAAAGAAAAGTCAGGAATGTAAGACTGTTACCATGAATTTTTGAAACCAAGCTAATTGAAAGCAGTGGGTTCTTTAATTGAAACATGGGCAGCTAATAGTCATTGGGGAAATTGAAGTTTTGAATGTTACTATTTGTGATTATAAATTCAGATTTGATTTGGTGGAAATCTGTCCCAAAACTAAATTACAATATGGTCTTATTTACAGTGAGATGTATTCTTCTTTTAGGAAAATGAAAATTTAATGCAAAATACATTTAAATAAAACAATGCAAAATACATTTGATATGTGGCATTAAAGTGATATGCTTGGAAACTGTATGGAGCAGGAAAACTCAAGTTCAAATTCAGTCTCAGGTACTTACTAGCTGTATGATCCTAAGCAAGTCACTTCACTTATGTTTGTCTCAGTCTTTTCTTCTGTAAAATAGGATAATAATAGCACCTTCTTCCCAGGGTTATTGTAAGAATCAAATAACACAATAATTGTAAAGTGCTTAGCATAATTCCTATCACATGGTAAGCACTATATAACATTAGCTTTTATTTTTATTAAGTGTAATTAATCTATACTGGTTTTTGGATGCAATTGGTATAGAAGGTCAGAATGATAGTGATTTTTACAGAAGGGAATTTGGAAATGCATTCAGGAAAATTGGTTATTTGGGGGAAAAAGTTTTGTGTTATGTTTTAAAAATGAATATTACTGGGGCGGAGCCAAGATGGCAGCATAGGAGCAGCAACATATCGCAGCTTCCACATAGCCACCCCAAAATACCCATAAAATATGACTCTAAACTAATCCTAGAACTCCAAAACACACACAAATACACTTTCCATTAAAGTCAGCTCAGCTATGAGGAACCATATCAGCACTGCGAACCGAAAACCAACCTGGCCTGAAGCCCTGGCTGGGCCGATGAGAGGAGCTGAGGAGCCTCAGGTGAGTGGATTGGCAGCAGCTGCGGCAGTGTTCAGAACTAGGTCAGTGGGACTTGCGAGGTCTTGGGAGAAAAGCAGTCCAGCTGAAACGCCTCCAGGGCGGGAAAGCGAAAGGCAGAGGTTTTGCACCCGCCTCCGCATTGCAGCTTCCGCGCCCTCAGCCTGCAGACTGCAGGGGGACTAAGTGATAGTTCAGAGGCCGAGTGCTCTCACGTTGAGCTGCCTGGATCTGGATCGCGGTCTTGGGCTTTGGTCCTGTGAGTCTTCTTTATCCAGTGAGCAGGAAGTAGGAAAGGGACCCAGAACCTTCCTGAGAGCTACGGCAGCCGGGAGGACCCCAGCGATTTGGGACAGAGCTTTCCCTTCTGGAAGCAGAGCCCCACAGAGATTTAAAAAAAAATCACGGACTGACCAACCATGAGTAAGAATAAGCATAAGAAGCAGTGTAAGAACAGCAACCAAACCCTAGATTCCTTCTTTGAAGAAAATAAGGACCAAGGCAGAGAGCTGCAGGACAGCACAGCCAGAGCTCCCCCATCAGGGGCTTCCAATAAACATGAAGAATGCCTTAAAGCTAGAGATGAGCTGAAGAAGGATTTTGAAAACCAAATAAGAGAAGTGGAAGAAAAATTGGGAAGAGAAATAAGAATGTTGCAAGAAAATCATGAAAAGAGAGTCAGCA
>CM053581.1:180498735-180537750 GCA_028627135.1 Pseudochirops cupreus | reverse complement strand
GACTCAGTTTTCTGGTATTTAAATGAATGCACTATCTATATTTCTTATGTAGAGAGCCTGTTCCATTTTGTGATTAATAACTATATCAGCATATTTATAGTTACTGTAGGCGTTGTGAATACTGCATTGCTGATACAAGAACTATCCAAATCATATGGTCACTTAGCAACCACATTGGGACTAGTACTTTAATTTTGAGAGTGAACACCCAACACAACAAGGAGGGGCTGGTGGTGGCACTGTCTGTATGGTAAATCCATGAAGAAAGTGACTTCAGCCTAACCCTAATGGTCAGCTGGCTGGTTAATCAGATAGAGCACCAGGCCCAGAATCCGACTTGAGTTCAAATGTGACCCCTGACAGTTACTCACTGGGTGACTGTGGGCAGGTTGCTTAAACCCATTTGCCTAGTATATGCAGGAAAAATTAATTTGATTATGAATATTATCATTATATAGATTATACAATAAAATCACATACAGTGCAATTACATGTATTTATACGTATATATACATACACACACACACACACACAAACACACACACACACATATATATATATATAATAAAGGACTTTTCGTATCTATTGTTGGTACACAGAAGCCATCCAAAGGTCCCAGGAATTCTCCCTCCAAATCAAATGCAAGTCTTCCTTCTTCTCTTGAGTTCAGATTTTTTTGAATCTCAAATTTTATAAGAGTTTTTTCTAGGCTGCCTTCATCTGTATCACACTTGATGTTGCCTTGCTAAACAAATACCTAAGTAATTAATAATGAAAAAAAATTTAAAATGAAATTCAAAATTTCAGATTATAAAATTTTAAAATTTAAAATATATAATTTCAAAATTCAGAAGTTAAAATTTCAAAATTTAACATGTAAATATTTCATATTTTAAATTCAAAATTTTATTTTTCAAAATTCTTAATTTCAAAATTTTGACGTTCAAAATTTAAAATGGCAAAAATTTAAATTAAAATTTTCAAAATTGTGAATTTCAAAAATTCAAGCTTTCAAATGTCAAAATTTCAAATACTTTAATTCCATCATTTTCTCATGTCTAGACAGTCATATACTAGAGCAAAATGTTCTATCTCCTATCCCAAATTTTCCTGAAACTTTGTCTATATTGCCTTCAGCTATCTTGCTAACCATGTAAGCATAATGAAATATTTTAACATTTATAATTTTATAATTCAAAATTTCAAAATGTTCATTTTTAATTTAAAATTTCAACATTCAAGGGTTTTAAACTGCAAAATTTCCATTCAAAAATTTAAAATTTGAAAAGGCCAAAAGTCAGAATATTAAATTTAAAAATTCAAAATCTTAAACATCAAAATTAAATGTATGCATTTCAAATTTTTCAATTTTCAAATTTAAAATTTAATACAAAATTTTAAATTAAAATGTCAAATTTCAAATATTCAAGCTTTCCAAATGCAAAATTCTAAATATCTTAATTTAAATTAATGAACTCACATTTAGTAACAAATATTGAAGGAAAAAAAAACCTAAGTACTCTGAAACCTTCCTTTCCTCTTCTCTTGAGCTCAATGTACTCCTCGTATTTTCCTAGGGCTTTGCTTCATCTTCTTCTGTATTACAGTTGACTCTGCCTTGCTAAACAAACACATGAAAAGAAATATTTTTTACTAGCTTTGTTACCCTGGGCAAAGCACTTAACCCTGTTTGCCTCAGTTTCCTCATCTGTAAAATGAGCTGGTGTAGGAAATGCCAAATCACTCCAGCATCTTTGCCAAGAAAACCCCAAATGGGATCTCGGAGAGTCAGACACGATGGAAAAATGACTGAACGTATCAGGACTTGATTTATTATGATGATGATTGTCTAGACCTAAAAAAATGATGGAGAAAATGTTAATTATGCAGTTTAAACTTTTTTTTTTCTGGAAAGTCAATTGTTAAATAGTTAGAAATATGTCCCATACACACCTGCCCACCACTACAGGTCCCAACCCTTCAAATGATTGACATTCTCTACGAACTCTAAATCCAAAAACCAATTTTATCACCTGTTTTCCAGCCTGATCCTTGGCCCTTATGGAATTTAATTGGGCTCCTTCTTGGACCCTGAAGAGATCCTCACCAAAGGCCATTCAGAGCTAGTGTTCCATTTCTACCATCACGGAGAACCCAAGGTTGCCTTCAGGCTACAATGAGATAATGAAGAGCTCCAAAACAAGAATACTGAGAACATCAACCTCACTCCAGCATTTTTTTTTATTTTTCAATGTGTCTCCAACATAGAGAGTTTCTATTAATGTAAAATGACTTTATTATCCCCATTTTAGAGATGAGAGAATAGAGATTCAGGAAAGTGAGACTTTGCAAGTTCACGTGATCAGCTTAGAAAGGAGGTGGTATCAGACTCTGCATTTTGTGTGTGAACACCCAAGAGACCCTCACTGGGGCTCTCTGGGCAATGCTTCCATAAAAAAGTAGCTTCCTCAAGAGGGAAAGAGGAGAGAATTTGGGACCGAAGTCTGAAAAAAGAAGAATGTTAAAATTGTTTTTACATGTAATTTGGAAAAAATAAAATGTTAAATAATGGGGGAAAAGGTAGCTTCAGCCTAATCCTAATGGGCAGATGGGTGACTTAGTATACACATACATACACATACATATATATGTATTCTTTATAATTACATATAATCATATATCATTATACATTATTACATATATTATAATAGACTTTTCCTATATATTGCTGGTATATAGATGCCATCTAGAGGTTCCAGGTATATGGCCTCTAAATCACACTTGCTATGAAGCCTTCTTTCATCTCTTGAGCTCAAAGTACTCTCTCTTCTCTCAAATTTTCCTAGAGCTTTGTCTAGATTTCCTTTGTCCCCATCACACTTTGCTGTAAGTCACTAAATAAATAAATCTAGCAGTTACTAAGTTATGTGCATAGGCAGACTGTCCCTCCCTTGCCTGCCTGTGTGACCCAGGCCCTCTCCTGTCCCTGCTGCTTTCTGATTTATGCTCACCTCTCTCAGGATCCCTGCAAAAATGTCACTCCTCTCCCCACCATTTTTTATAGGTCCAGCGAAAGAAGTGGTTCTCACTTACAAGAGTATGAACCTCTCAATTTGTCTGAAATTACTGAGGCTTAGATTGCCTCCTCTTCATTGTGATATTGTGGGCATGCTTCAGGAGATGTCCTCTAAACCTCTGGACATGCCTTCTATAGAATCAAAGTTCCAGAGGGTCATTTGTCATCTGACCAACTTTCTCCCCTTGTACTGAACTGAAATCTCCCCCTAACCCACCACCCCTGGAAACTTCATACTTCGGTTCTAGTTCTGTCCTCACAGAATAAACTTAATAATTAATTAACTAAATAATTAATCAACTTAATCCTTCTTCTATATTGTAGGCTTCAGATATTTGAGAGCAGTGATGGTCCTTCTCTAGGCTAAACTTTAGCAGTTAACAACAACAACAATAATTCTAATAGCCAGCCTTTATACATTGCTTTAAGAGGCCAAAGCATTTTACATACATTCTCTCATTTGATTCTCACAACAACGCTGCCTTGTAGGTTTTATTATTTTACAGATGCCACTGAGGCAAACAAAGATTAAGTGACTTGCCCAGGTCACAGTTTTATTAAGTGTCCCAGGCAGGATTCAAACTGAGCTTTTAGTGACTCTAAGTCCAGTGCTTTTTTCAATGTAGCATCTACCCACCAGTTTCTTCAACAAATGGTTCCCAGACCTCTCAGCATCCTGGTAATTACATTTCTCACTATTTTTGACATAAAATCCTCTGCCAAAACCTTTCCTCTCAAGGGGTGACTCTGTATGTGTGTATGTGTGTGTGTGCATTTTGGGGGTGGGGATAGAGTCCTTCCTAGTTTCTAAAACACCCTGCCAGTATAGCAGAGGGCAAACTCTGGGAGGCCCAATCAATATGGAAAGGCCCTATATATGAAACCAGTCAAGGACCAGCCAGCCTAGCCAAACACAGAAAGGCTCATCAAAAGAAACTGGTCACTTAGTGATAAATTTCTGGTCAATGGGCAATGTGTGAAATATGGTTATGCTGGTGAGATTACTGTGATCTTTCAGAGTAACACAGTATACTTGGAAGAAATAGAGAGTACAATCTATACCTATGTTTGTATGTATGTATGTATGTATCTTCCATCTTTCCTTACCATGCTTTCCTACTCATTTATTATAATCATAATAGTATATAATATCATAATAATCATTTATTATAGGATCATAGAACTAGAGCTGAAAGGCTCTCAGAAACCATCTATTCCAACCCCATCACTTTACGAGGGCACAAAGTCCCCAGTGAGTTTTCCCTCGGTCAGTCAGTCACATGGGTAGCATCAGAGATGGGTTCAACCTGGGTCTTCTGACTCCAAAGCCAGCCTTGTTTCCACAGTACCTTTGTGTGCAGAGGGCTGTATATGTACTATGTGCTGTATCACTAGGAGAGAATACAAAGTTTAAGTAAGACCCAGGCCCTGCCCTCATGGGTGCAGTGGGGGTAATGAAACATCAACACCCATAACTATAATATGAAATACTGCATAGTAAGTGGGAGGTGCAAATAAAATCCTATGTGAAATTAAAGCAGAAAAAAGGTCATTCTTTTATGAACTGATGCAAGGTAAAGGGAGCTTAGAAAACACTATGACTTCAACAATGTGGGTGGAAAGAACTATCTCAAAACAATTTTAAAGAAAAGAATGTTGCGAAATGACAATGAATAAACTGGCCCCAAAGAGGAGATATAAGAAGATTCCCTCCTCCTACTCCTTTGCAGAGGTGGTGAGGGAGAGGTTCTTATGTGTGGGGCATTGCAGATGTCTTTTTTTTTAAATGTATGGATGTTTTTTGCTGATTTTTTTCCTTTTCCTTTTTTTTTGTTTTTTTTTGGGGGGGGAGAAGGAGGGAAGGCAAGGCAATTGGGGTTAAATGACTTGTCCAAGGTTACACAGCTAGTAAGTGTGTCAAGTGGCTGAAGTCAATTTGAACTCAGATCCTCCTGACTCCAGGGCCAGCGCTCTATTCACTGCCTCACCTAGCTGCCCCTCCCTTTTTTCTTGAGCAGTTTTTTGTTATACAAGATAACTCTCTGGAAGGGAAGAAGAAGGATGAAAGGAGAAGGCTGGGTGACGTAAAAGCAAAGGACATTGATAACAATCTATTTTTTTAAGTAGCTTACTAGGAATTGATTCAAGTAGTTATGCCAAAAGAAAAAGCAAACAAATAAAAAAAAACAAAAGGTTATTATTCCCCTTCCTGGAGCATGTGGCATTTGAATTAGGCTGGAAGGTAATGGAATAGGAAGAAATTCAACAGGGAAGAAGGTAAAAAAGCCAACTTTTGGGGACAGACCTAGCAGTCAAAGAGTAAGCTTTGACTAGAATATAGTGAGGAGAAAAGAATAATATGAAATTAAACTATTAGGCCAAAATTTTGAATTTGCTTGGAGACACAGAGAGAGAGAGAAAGAAAGAGAGAGAGAAATGGAGGGAGAGAGGGAAGGAGAGAGAGAGGAAGAGAGAGGGAGAAAGAGAAAGAGAGGGGGGAAGGGAGGACAGAAAGGGAGGGAAGGAAGGACAGAAAGGGAGGGAAGGAGGGAGAGGAAGAGGGAGGAAGAGAGAGGGAGGGAGGGAGGGAGAGAGAGAGAACACTAGGAGAAGGTCGTGTTTCTGAAGCCATAAGAGAATCCAGATGGCAATATTAGAAGCTTTAGTCTCATCATAACTTTTCCAGTCCCCATCCTGCCTTTCCAGTTTGAAAGGCCCTTGAGGGCAGGGACTATCCTACTTCTTTGTATTCGTATTTCCTGCACTTAGCTCAAGGCCTGGCACATAGTAAGCATTTAATAAATTCTCTCTGTCTCTCTCTGTCTCTGTCTCTGTCTGTCTGTCTGTCTCTCCTCCTTTTCTCCTATCTTTGTCTCTGTCTCACTGTTTGTCTCTGATACTTTAGAGAGATCAAGGAGGATGAAGAGGGGAAAATCCACAAAAGGCTAGCCTGGTCAGTATGTGGAAGGAAGAAGGTCAATTTTCCTCTATTGTCCTTGTCAACCTCCATTTTTATAGCATTTTAAGATGTATGAAGTACTTTTCTCCCCATAATTTCATGGAGTAGGCGGCATAAATCTTATTATCCCTATTTTTACAGATGCCCAGAAAGATGATAACTTGTGCAGGGTCACAAGGGTAACAAGGACCATCTTCAGGATTTGAACCTAAGTCTTTCTGACTGTAGAAGTAGCCTTCTGCTTGTGAAAGGGCAGAGAAAGAGCATTGGAAGCATTTATAAATCAAAAAGGCATAGTTTGTGACCCCTGAGAGTAAAGTTTCTAGCCTTCTTTGGGGGGAGCTAGGAGAGAGAGCACCAGCTCTGGAGTCAGGAGGACCTGCGTTGAAATCTGACCTCAGAAATGTACTAGCTGTGTGACCCTGGCTAAACCACTTATCGCTGTGTACCTCAGTTTCCTCATCTGTAAAACGAGCTGGAGAAGGAATAGCATAGCACTGCAGGGCCTTTGCTAAGAAAGCCCCAAATGGGGTTACCAGGAGTCAGATGTGACGGAAGTGACTTAACAAGAAAAAACAAAAAACAGCCTTCTTTGCAATTTTTCTTTACTTTATTGATACCTTCCTAGCTTCATTCTTTTTCTCTCCCCCAAAACAAGCTGAGATGTTTCTTTTTCTTTTTATGTTTTCATTTTTGACTTCACGTTCTGGGAAAGTACTTTTAGACTTTGTCAGTGATATATGCATTTAAAGGCCCACAGCTCCCCCTAGTGATCATTAGTGGTAAACACATCTTAAAGATTGTGATTTAAAACGATTCTTTGGGTCTTCAATTTTCGAGGCAGACCACAGGAAGTTTGTGGTGAGGGTTTACTTTTCTGAAGAGCGCCCTCTAATCACGCACCTCTCTGTGTGCCCCTCCATGTGCTTTTCTGATCATACACCTTGTAGGGGGTAGCTTTATTTTGTTTTTCAAGTTTTATTGATGCTCTTTGCTTTTACATCATAGTCATTTCTGATGCATCCCTTCTTCCACATTCCTCTGAAGAGAGCACATCCTTGCAACAAACAAAGCTTATAACCCAAGGAAGTCATCGATAGGAAGGAAGTCCCCCTATCCACCAAAATATTTATAGCAAAACTTTTTGTTATAGCAGAGAATTGCAAACAAAGCAGATGCTCATCAAATGGGAAATGACTGAACAAATTGGGGTATGTGAGTGTACTGGAATGTTACTGTGCTGTAAGAAAGGATGGGTGTGTTAAATATAGAGAGGAATGGGAAGATTCGTGTGAACTGATGCAAAGTGAAGTAAGCGGAGGCAAGAAAAGAAAATGCGCAGTTACTGCAACAATGTAAATGGAAAAAAAACAGTGACACACCAACAAAATCAAATTTGTAAATTTAACAAAATTATAAATTTATAATTAGAGATTAAATTATAATTGTTGCAGTTATATTATTGTAATTAAAGTCAAAATTATAAACCAACATAACAAATTTACAAACCAGTTATAGATCAAGCATGACTCGAATGGAGAGATATGAGAAGACACCCCCCCAAAAGCCTCTTTGTTGAGGTGAGAAATCCACAGGTGTTAGCTATTGCGCTCGTTTTCAGATTTCTTCAATGTGAACAGCATTCAGCTCCGTTCTATTGGTCTTTTTGTTTAGATTCTTGTAGTCATTGTATATATTATTTTCCTGGTTGTTTCCTTTACATCAATTCATGCAAGTCTGCCCATGTTTCTCTGAATTCCCCCTTTCCACTGGTTTTTACAACACGATAATTTTTCATTATATTCATGTGTCATGATTTGTTTAGCCATTTACCAATTGATAGACACCCACATAGTTTCTAGTTTGCTACCACAAAAAGTGCTATTGTGAAATACTGGGGTTGTATATGGGCAGGGTGATACCTCTGATGTTACTCTTGGCACACTAAGTCCTTACGGTCAACAAGTTACAGTGTGATTATACTCACCAAACAGTTCTCCATTGCCTCCAATGTTGGTGGTTCTGGTGTTTCATGGTTTCTCTCCATATTATGTCATCAGGGGAATATTACTAGTCTTTCAATAACCACAGTGATGTTAAGTAAAGAAAAACTGAAAGACATCAGAATACTACCAGCCTATCTTGATACCTTCCCCCTCTTGGCAGAGAGAGGGTAGACTATAGGTGTGGAATATGTTGGTTTGTTTTGCCTGACAAAATTTTGTTACAAGGAAGGGTTCTGTTAGTGATTGGGATAGGAGAGTAGGATGGGAGTAGGAGAGCACAGGCATTGGGGAGCGATAGCAATATTTTGAAAAATCAAGAATTTGGGTTCATTAAAAATGTTGAACACCTTCCGAAAGCAATCTCACCCATTCTCCTTATGTTTGGGGTGCTTTATTTACCCAATGTAGCTTTCTATAGCAATCTGGAGAATGGGAAAGGGTCTTAGGGGTCATTTCACAGATGAAGAAACTGAGGACTTAATGACTCCTAAAATCATACAGCAAGTAAATAGGACAACACCCCATTGTCTGTCAATTTATTTAATTAAACCAAGTTTGTCACTAATTTATCTAAACTAAACTAGACCATTGCTGCTAGGCTACAATCCTTTTATTTTTTCTTGAGTATGTCTTATGACACATTACCATAATTATTACAGACTTTCTGCTCTCTTCTCCATTTCTCTACAACAAATATTCTCCATTCCTTATGCAGAGGACATCTCTTCCCAGTTTACTGAGAAAACCTAGGCCACTCACCTGGAGCTTCCTCTTCTATGTTACTATACACCTTAAAGACCCTCATGTATTAACCCTCATCTTTCTTTTTCACTGTAGTCTCTCATAAAGAAATGTAACTTCTCCTGGCAAAGATCAACTCCCTCACTTGTGTTTTTGATCCCTTCCCTTCCCACTTTCTCTGGAAGCTTGTCCCTTCTATAGTTTTCTTTTTTTTTATCTATAGAGACAATGAACAACATTTATCCAGGGTCCATTGTTCAATACTTAATATACTGGGCTATTTCATATCTATAAAATGGACCAGCACTTGATAAATGACTGGGTGTTAGAATAGGCACCAATGCATGGCTAATCAGTATCAAAAGTTACAGAAAGGGCAGAGTGGTTGAGGACTAAGAAAAGGTCATCCAGCAAGCCTTGAGCAAATAAGAGCTTGATAGTAAGGGAAAGAAGAGATCTATAGTAGGATGATGATTTGGGGTTGGCAGGGTTAAAGGAAGGGGTTTTTTGTTTGTTCATTTTTAAGGACGAGGTAGGTCTGAACATGTTTGTAGATAGCAGGGAAAGAATCAGTAGAAGAGAGAGACTGACAATGGAAAATTTACAAGAGAGGCAGGCAGAGAGAGAGTAAGCAAGCATGTATGTATGAGAGAGGGAGAGAGAGACAGACAGACAGACAGAGAGAAAGAGAGAGAGAGAGAAAGGGAGAGACAGAGAGAGAGAGAGAGAGAGATGGACATGGAGAGAGATGGAGAGAGAGAGAAAGAGAGACAGACAGACACAGAGAGGGAGAGAGAGAGAGAGAGAGAGAGAGAGAGAGAGAGAGAGAGAGAGAGAGAGAGAGAGAAAGGTAGGGAGACAGAGAGAGTGAGAGGGAGAAACAGAGAGAGGGAGACAGACAGAGACAGAGACAGAGAGATGAGGAGAGAGACAGAGACAGAGGCACAGAGAGGCAGAGAGAGAGACAGAGAGACAGAGAGAGAGAGAGAGCACGTGCACAGTGGATCGATGCTAGATAAAACAGTAAAGGAGGAGAGGTTGGGTAAAGATATAGAAAAGTTTTGAGTTTTCATGTAGTAGACAAGAGGGATCCCACAATAAGGATTAATACATTGTGGGGTGGGGAACATTGGGAGCTTGAGAAGAGATTTGAAATAGTTACTGAGAGGAGTGGGATGATCAGTAATGGGGTGGGGGGAAGTATTGCTGTATGAGGGTTTAGTGGAGATTTTTTTCAGTCATATCCAACCCTTTGTGACCCCATTTGGAGTTTCCTCAGCAGAGATATTGGAGTGATTTTCCATTTCTTTTCCCATCCCATTTTACAGATGAAGAAATGGAGGCAGATGGGTTTAAGTGACTTGCCAGGGTCACACAAGCTAGCAAAGTGTCTGAGGTCAAATTTGAAATCAGAAAGATGAGTCTTCCTGCCTCCACACCTGACACTCTATCTACTGTGCCATCCATCTTCCATTAGATGACATAAATTCGGCGTGAACCCAGGCTGGGAAGAAGATTACTTTATTTGGTTTATGCTCATCATGACAAAGGTTCCAAAGCTAAACCTTTTTGTGAGTTCAAAAGAGCCATTGAAACCCTATATCTGGGCCCGAGGCCCAAGACTCCAGTCAACTGTATTCCATGGAACTCCTTTCTTGTCCTCCGCATTTATTTTGTTTTGGGGTTTTATTTATCCAATATGGCTACTTATAATAATAAATAGAATGAGAGTTGATCTTATGGATTAGTTAGCCCATCTTTTCATTTTTCAGATAATGAAACTGAGGCCCAGAGGCTTAGTGACATTGCCTTAGTCCACACGGTGCATAGCACTTGGGCTCTTTCCATTATATCACACTGACTCCTTACTTAGTGAAAAATTACAATTGCAGAAAGCACTGAATATTAAATCTGAAGACCGGGGTTTATATTCTGGCATTTTCACTGAATACTTGTGTGACCTTGGATAAGTCATTGTATAGAGAAAAGTGAGAGGATTGGGGTTCTAGCTCCAGGCCTACTACATAGCTGTGTGACCTTGGACAATTCACTTCCCCTCAGTCTTCTTCTCTTATATCCACTTTGATTCTTGTAGATGTGGCCTAAGGAAAATGATTCTTTAATTTAAAAAAATGTTAAGTGACTAAGATGAGTATTGCTGGAATTCTTCCCCAAATGCGTAATCTCTCCAGCCTTCTACCACCATGGTCCAAGAGGAACTGAGATAAGCCTTTTAGGACGAGTCTATTTAGGACACTCTAACCAGTAACATTTCCTTGGGATACTACTAGGTGAAAGGATGATGGCTTTGAAATCATGACCTTTCAGACTCTTGGGGGTAAGCATAAAAGGTTTTTAATGGCCCCAGATACTTTAAAAAACAAACTTCTTTTTGTTCCAATGAAGAGGTTAACAAGATAAAATTTACTGTTGAATAGAAGCAAAAATGTTTCATATTCTAGTTTCCTATTGACCCCATAGAGAGATGGACACCTGGACTGCTTTTCCTCTTTGCTTTCCCTTTGCCCCACCTCTCAGCCCCTGGACAGTTGAGAAATGATGCTCATGCTGCTTGGATGAGCTGGCCAAGTCACTTAACTTCTGTTTGCCTTAATCTGCTAGAGAAGGAAACAGCAAACCACTCCAGTATCTTTGCTAGGAAAATTCCATTGACAGTATGGTCCGTGGGATTATGAAGAACCAGACATCACTGAATTTGAATAACTATATATATGTATATACACATATCCATATACACACATATATATGTGTGTAGTTTGATTAAAAACATATAAATATGTATGTGTATGTATGTATTTCAATAGTTGATTTTCTTTGTCATCCTATATATTTTATTTTATGCATTCTGAGGTGTCCATAGGCATCCCCAGACTGCCAAAGGGGGCCATGACGCAGAAAGGTTGAATCCATCCCTGATCTAGAGCCTTATTTCATTAAATCTCATTCTTCTTCTTCCTCGATGCAAGTCATCCCTCTACCACATTCCCTCAAATGTTCTGTTCTTTTGTTCACATCTGGGTCCTTGTACAGATGATCAGAGAGTGCATCAAAGCTGAGATTCTCTTCTCTGTCCTGCTACAAGGAGTTAGTCTGTTTTCATCTTGTGAAATGTTTCTTCAGGTCTGATTCATTTTGTTCTTAATAGATTAACAAGGTTTAAGGCACATGGTTAACCTGTTAAGAAAAACAAATTGTTCTCTAGAAGCTTAATAATACTTGTAGAACAAAGAATGTGTCAAAGAAAATACTGTCAAAGAATTTTCCCCTCTTCATTAAATGGGAGAAAAATTCTTGGATTTCTAGAACTTTTGATGCCATTTAGTCCTATCTCCCTCATCCTGTTTCCTGCCCCTCCCTCCCCCCATCCATTTTATTTTAAGGAAACAATCTCACCCAAGGATACTCAGAAGAGCTGGGACTCAAACCTAGATCTCCCACCTAGGCCATTGATCTTTCTATTGCTCCAAGCTAGACAAGGGGATCTGTTTCTGAACATGATGGTGCTCTCATCTGGCTCAGCCATTTCATGCTGGAGGGTCTCTCAAAAGCCAACTCTATAGAGTAACAGTAGCAGGGCTGATTTAGGGGAGCTCCTAGGATGTATTCTGGAAATTCAGGTTTGAAAAGCATGTTCCTAGACCCTTGGTCATGTTGGCAGTGTTCTAAGCATATGTTTAGCAATTTGTTGAAGTGCTTAACTTCATATACATACATACACTGCATGCTGGGACATCTCCAATTGTCCTGACTTTTGTCTTAACTCTGGACTTTGATGACTCTGGAAGGGGGAGTGAGTCTGACAACTGCAAAGAATTGCCTCACCTGAACCCATTTCACAAGGGAGTCAAAACACCCTCTATGATGTCTTTTGTCCTCTTCAGAAATGAAAGACTAACAACTGGTACCAGATAATTAATCTGGCGTTGAAATACACAAAGAATTGTCCCAATTCACTGCACTTGGTTGGCTTATATGAGTATTTATGTTTTTGTGACCAGTTGGTCCATCCTTTGGTTGTTTGTTTTTTGAAGTCTTTCAGTTGGAGAGATCCTGTTGTTCCTGCCCTCCTTGTTCTCAGTGGCAAAGGTTAAGTACATAATGGTGCTTGATATCTGACCTTTTCTATTAGAACGTGAGCTCCTTGAAAGCAGGGACCATGTTTTTGCCTTTGATCCCTTATCTCTTAGCACAGAGCGTGACCCATAGTGAGTACTCAATAAATTACTTAGTGACTGACCCTGTGCACATTTGGTATAATGCTATGAATTTAGAGTAGGTAGAAAAAGAATTGGACCATTTCTACCAGATTAACATCTTGTCCCTAAAGTATGTTTTCATGTTTACCCTGCTCATGATCTTTCAACAGGTCCCCAGTGTCAGAGAATATAATATAACCTATTAGCCTGGAACTCCAGGTTCTAAAAAGAGCATTGAGTGGGCATTGGAAGACTTAGATTGCAATTTTGACCCTAAGACTTACTGTACACATGTGCACACACACACACACACACACCCCTTGGCAATTCATATAACCTCTTTGTGCCTCAGTCTCCTCATCTGTAAAATTGGGGAAATGATACTTGAACTACCTACAAAACAGGACTGTCATAACAAAAATGTTTTTAAACTTCCAAGCATTAAATTTTGGTTATTTATTACTACTCTGCTTCAACTTATATGTCTGCCATTATTTTCTACTAATATCAAATCCAAACTCTCTGGTCTCTATAGATTGCACTCCTCACTGTTCCCAGCATATGATATGCTATGTTCTGCCTTGAAGCCTTTGTTTATACTGTTCTATGCTCCCCTAGAGTGTCCTTCTCCTCTCCCCTCTACTCATCCAGATCCTACTTATCCTTCACATTTAACTCAAGCCCCATGTCCTCCATGAGTTTTTCTGGATTTCTCTAGCCCATGCTATTCTCACCCATCTCTAGCCACTGATGACACCTGGATTTTGGCTATCCTGTATTGCTTAATAGCTTAATATGTCTATGTCTATATCTTCCACTAGATTATAATTTTCTGCAAGGCAGGAGCCAGATCTTATACTTCTTTGATTGGTGCTGGGCACAGAGAGGGTTCTGAATGATTTTTTGTTGAATGAATGAATGAGTGAATATTTTACAGTTCTGAGAAGTACTGACCACAGAGATCTCCAGCAAAGCAAGTAACAAAACTAGGAATGACTCAGACTTTAATATAAGGTAAATTTGTTATGCAATCCTGTTGGGGTCCAAAAAGAGTGTATTGGATTTTGTATTATTCCCATATAGATAGAGACAAAGGCTCAGGGAGCTGGAAGGGGAAAGACAGAGATGTTTTATAGAAAGCCAAAATAGAATTCATTATCTTTTCAGGAATCCCCTCAGTATGCCTCAAGGTAGAAACTGCTGATTCTTGGGAAAGAGAGAAAGTTAAAGGGAAGAAAGAAAAGGAAGGAAGAAGGGAGAAAAAGAAAGGAAGGGAGCAAGGGAGAAAGAAAAAAAAGAAAGAAATCCCATTTATTTCATGCTATTGAAGAAGAGAAGAGCGTGATCTTGTTCTGCATCTGATGATGTAGTGTGCCCTGGAGGCCCTCAGTGTTGTTATTTGGAGTCTCTGAGTTGTGTTTAGCTGGAGCTCAGAAAATCCGTGGAATCAGGAGCATTTGAGTCTTCTAGACAGAGGAATAAGCCAATGCCAAGTTCACTTAGCCTGAGATCAGTCCTTCTGTTTAATTCCTTTCCCTCCTTGGCTCTGAAAGATTGCTCTGGCTACATCAGTTCTGTTTATTACTGTTGCTCCTGATAGAACCGTCCTTATGTTTCAGGTAGCACTTCCCCGTTTGTCAAACACTTGCATGACATTATTTCACTGACTGCACTTAGGCCCAAAGTGTTTTCTTTGAGCATATCTTCCATGCTGGTTATAATCAGAGCAACTCACATTTATATGGTGCCTTACTGTTATAAATACTTTGGATGCTTAAAATGAGATAGCATGCCATAGGGAAGCATGCATTAAGTACTCACTATGCTTCAAGCACTGTGCTAAGTGCTGGGGATACAAATAGAAGGGCGGGAAACACCAGCTCTCAAGAAGCTCTCACTGTAATTAAAGGAGATGGCACATATAGGAGAGTGTAGCCTCAGGGAAGCTGGAAAGGCCCAGGACCCAGGGTGGGCTATAAGACCTGATAGACCTCAGAGAACAATGACAGGGAAGGAGATCCTTGACCAGTGATGGGCATGAAGGAGATGAAAGAGATGATGGGTATGAAGTTTGGAGTGGAGCTCTGGGTATTATCTCAGGAAGGAACAGGGATAGGCAGGGGTGGGCTAGGGTGGAGAGACTGTACACATCTAAGAGTGGCCATCCAGTGCCTGGTGGGAACTGGGCAATGGGAATTAATGTTGAGGAAGAAAAGAGCTCCCTGAAGCAGATGCCTGGTGGGCTCTTGGACAACCTTCAATATGTGAAGGGTAGGTGGGCTAGAGAGGGGAAGAGGAAGGAGATCAGCTCCTGGTAGGAACCCCCCTTGCTCTGTCCTTGGCCACTGCTTGTTTTCATACATCCTCCCATTTGGTCCTAATGATAATCTCATGATATAGGTAATTTTGAGGGGAAAGGAAGGAACATCTGATTTTATTTGTGTAGAGACCTCTTGATGAAAAAGCTCCCTTTGCCAATGCAAGTCAACAAAAGGCAAAGAATTCTCTATTTATTCTTTTTGTTGTTTGTTGTTCAGTCATTTCAGTTGGGTCTGACTCATTGTGATCCCATTTGGAGCTTTCTTGGCAAAGGGACTGGAGTGGTTTGTCATTTCTTTCTCCAGCATATTTTACAGATGAGGAAACTGAGGCAAACAGGGTCAAGTGACTTGCCCAGGATCACACAACCAGTATGACAGAGGATTCACACCCAGTTTTTTCTTACTCTGAAGTCAGTGATATATTCACTATACCATGCTGCCTCTGAGGCAATGAAAATAATTAAAATGTATGTAGTATATGGTACTTTAAAGTTTGCAAAGCACTTGATATACTGGACTCACAACCCTATGAAATCGGTTCCATGGGTATAATTATGTCCATTTTCCAGATGAGAAACTGAGACTTAGAGATATAACTGTAACATATCAGGGGCAGGAGATGAATTCAGATCTTCCTGACTGTAAGTTCAGCATGCCCTCTACTATATCCATATTGCCCTTCTAGGTAACGTGAGTATATTGCCCCTCTCTTAGAGATGAAGGACTGGAGCCCAGACTGGAGAAGTATTTCACCAAAAGTCCCATATTCACTAAGATTTGAATTCAGATCTTATTCTAAGTAAGACTACCAAAATCAAACCTTTTTGTTTTGTTCTGTTTTTAAAGTCCAACACGATGTGCCAATAAGAGGTAAGCTGATCAAATACTGTCTGATTGCCAACCCCAAATCTAAGTCTAGTGATATTTCCACCAAATTTTGTTGCCTCTTCATGCTAAGGGACCTCTTCCTGTGGGGCTTGGTGCGGTGCAGAGAGAACCTTGGTTCTAGTCTCAACTTGACCTATCCGACTATCTGTATTTTACATATGTCTAGATACATATATGTATGACCTTACCTTTGTGCCTCAGTTTCCTCCTATGTAAAAAAGAGATTAGGTTGAATGATCCCTATGGTGGCTTCTAGATCTAAATCTGTGACTATGAGCCAATCATACAATTTGATGTTCACCATTGCTTAGGAAATACTGATGAAGCTGTGTAGGGAGCCAGATGTGAAATCCATTGGCAGTCTATACTGTTAGGTTATAAGGAGTGCTAATAATGAATGCCACGAAGTAGTCCCATGTATTTAAAGTTGTAATTATGATTATTATATTATGCTTTATATATTACATAAACATATTATATATACTATATATAACTGCAGTATAATATAGTTAGCTATTCAAAGTTATAATTATGTAAAATTTGGTCATTGGTTTCAACCTAATGGAAATATGCAAGTCAAATAAAATAACTACTTCACCTTCCCAGGATTCTTTTTTTTTTCTTGAGTCCATGAGGACCTTGCTACTGTATGTCATAGTCCTGCGAGGGTTAGATGTTATCACTTCTATGTAGTCTCTCACTTTAGTCCAAACTTGACATTTAGTTCGTCTTTCTCTTAGCATGCCCATCCGTCAAGAGTTTTTTTCATTCAATTATCTTAATTCTTGTCTATCAGTATATCACTTGCAAGCTGAGATAACACTCTCCTGATGTTACTGGTCTTCTTCTATGGATTTTGCTCTCAACAACTTTTTGCAACAAACAACAACCTAAAATGTAATTACTGAATGAGCATTGCCTCAGATAAAGTGAGATCTAGGAAAGACCTTAGCTTTAAAAGGTCAAGGTCTCCCCACTGCCTCTGGGCCATCACCAATTATCCTGACCTATGTCTTGCCACTGGGCTCAGATGACTCTGGAGGAGAAAGTGAAGCTTTGCACAGTTCTGCCTTGCTTATAGTCAATTCACTTACAAGACATCACCCTCCTGATATCATTAGTCCTCTTTGAGAATTTAGGACAAACAACAAAAGCAAAAGACTCTTCCTTCAAGGGGGTCAACTATAAAAGGATCACCTGTGTGAATAATGGTGACAGGTCCCTTATTCCTGAGCCCTTGCAGAATGTGAGCCCTGAATGCTCTTTGTACTCACAGATAATTTGAACAAAATTAATGTAAACACCATGCAATTCATGTTTGGATTGATCGATTGATCTATCTATCTATCTATCTATCTATCTATCTATCTCTCTATCTATCTAGAAGATAAATAGATATCCTGAAAGAGGATAATGTAAAGCTAAGTACGAGAAGCTGTCCAGACAACTGCTGCTGTGAATGGCTTTCAAGGTTCTGATTACACAGTATAGTGAACTCTCTATTTATTCAATAACAAACCAAGATAAAACATTCACAGAAAACGAAGTACAGCATTCAGGATGTTTTAACTTCACAACTTATCACCAAAATGGCCACATAGTTTTCATTAAAGTGATCACATAGTTTTAAACAAAAGATAACATTCATTTAGTAAGTTCTTCATTTAGTAAATCCTTAATTCAATCACCCTTAAGGAGACAAACCTCCTTAACTGGCACAAAGTACAAAGGTCAAAGTCCTCCACCCATGGGGTGCAATTAAGATACAACATCATCAGTCACTACTAAGTACCTTCTTAAGGGGTCATGGAAAGTACAAAGGCCATCTACACCTAGGTCACAAGTAAGTTACAATCTCATCTGTCAGCATTAAATACCCAAGCAGAGGTCTTTTCATCTTGACTTTAGGCAGGCTCTCAGTTCCCATGGCTCCTCTTCCATGGTTCCAGCTCCTGCCCAAATCTAACCAACTGCCATCTGAGTTCAAAGGCAGACAGCTCCCAGTTCCTTGTCCAGCACTCTGTGCAGTTCCTGTTCCATTTTGAAGCTCACAGTTTCTAGTCCACCTAAAGTCCTTCACAGTTTATGTTCCTGGGAAGATAAGGCTTAATAAAGCCACAATAACATTCATGTACATTGCCGGCATCCTCATCAATTCACTTTCTACCTGTAAAATCAACATAGACCCAACATAGACAGACGAAGTACTGATACCACAGTCACGCTTTTTCTGGAAGCTCTGATTGGCCCTCAGAAGTCCTTGGCAGCTCTGGCTGGTTCTCAGAAGCTCTCAGCAGAAGTTTCAGCTGGCTCTTAGAAGAAGCTCCACCACCATAAGCTCCATTCTGAAAATCATTTTCTCCTCGAAGTTCCAGCTGGTTCTCAGAAGAAGCTCCACCACCATAAGCTCCATTTTTGAAATCAAAATCACTTTCTCCAGCCTGGTCCTCTCCTCCTCAGCCTCCATGCTGCTTGCTCCAAGAAGTTCTGACTTTTCAGCTTGTGCTTTTCCTTATATAAGGTCTTAGCTCCATTCCATCCCAGCCCCTTCCTGTTACATTAGGAAGTTCTTCCCACTGTGGGATTCACAAGTTCTGGGTCTTAATATTTGACACAAGCATGAGCTTGGAACTAAGTGATAAGTACCTGTTAGCTTGCCAATACAAGGGCATCTTCAAATTCCATTACTATTACACCTATCTATCTATCTGTATATTACATATGTCTATATATATATATATGTATGCATTCATGTATGTATATGTACACACAGATATACATTCTATATACACACACAAAGAGATAGATAGATATAGATATAATTCATCTATATGATCTGTTAAACTTCTGGATGGATAAGAAATAAAAATAATGCTTTCTTAATGATTCTCTGAAACAATTTATTCACAGATATGTCTCTTGCCAAGACTTCCCATCCCACTTCACCTCAAGGCAAACAAACCCAGTATTTACTTCCTAATTTCTCATATTTAGAGGTATGCTGGTAAATGTTTGACAACTGTTGTCTCTGGGAAAAAATGGATGCACATAAATGTTTACATTTAGTCTGCACTATTAACACTTTCTTAGGTTTAGACAATCAACAAAACAATAAATCGAGCTCTGATTTCTCAGTGATGATGATTTCTGAGATGTAGATACTTAACAATTTAAAAAATAACTGTTGACTCCTGCGAGCCCGTCAGAGCTAGCTCTAACTTGCCGATGTTTATGTCCTAGAATCCCAACATGCCGAACTCTCTTTCTCCTAGGACGGAGGCTCTCCACTACCCCTCCCCCTCCTCCGTCTCAGGCTTCTTCTGTCCACACACATAAAACAAACTGTCTTTAGAGCTTTCTTTTGCACATCCGCCCTTGCTGGCTCATGTTTTATGAGGGGACCAATTACTATAATTGTAGACCAGTTCCATCATCTAAAACCAAAGAGAGCCCTATTCCTTCCCACAAATACAACAAACCAGGATCCTTGCACTGACCCAAGTTAGAGCCCTCGTGTAACATAATAGTTTTAACTTGCTTAGAAAACAAGCTCTGAAATTTGGTCGTTAAAATTTTCAGTGGCCCATCTGTACATTTATAGATGTGTAAGTGGTAAATTTAATTTAATTTGCTAAATTAAAGTTTATTTAGTAAATTTAAATTGCTAAATTTAAGTTTCATGAGGGAAGGGAACATGTTTTATGTGAGCTTTGTATTTTCCATAGCATCTAGCACAGTGCTCTATAAACAGTAGGGGGATAGGGACAGCATCTGTGATTTTATTGGTATATGGGTGAGGAAATCCTCTCCCAGATAGTTATTTCTCTGTAAATTAGATTCTTAGAGAGTTAACCAGAGCAGAAGCCTCAGGTATACAGAGTGCAGGCTGCCCCAGGACAGCCCAAACCAGATTTAAATATAATTGGGAAATATATAACAAAATAACTAAAAATATAATAGGACATAGATAATGTTAATATGTGATTTTCTAAGTCAATATGGGGGAATAGGGAGCCTTAAGTATGTTTCTATTTGGCCTAGAATATGACAGGTTAAAAGATTTGCAGCATGGAGCTTGCTGAAAAAAATAATTTATTTTAATGTTATTAAAAGTATGCATAATAAATCAGCAGTGGAAAAGTAGAAATAAGGTAGACACTATATGTGGGTCGTTGAGATGGCTTCTGGTAAATGGGGCTAATTGAATTCTTTGATCCCAGTCTAATGCATATGCCGCCACAGCATAGTTCCTGACTTAATCACCCTCTACATAAATTTTACATCTGAAATCTGGCATATCACTCCCAATGGCAATCCCTCAGATAGGAGAGTGAACACACGAAAAGAAGTACAGGTATGGAAATGGATGAGTTTGGGGAGCTGATTTGCCTTGAAAAAAAGAAGTCATAAAATATCTGCTGGTGCTCTTTTACAAGCTGCTAACATGCTTCATTATGCTAGTGATGGTCCCATCAAGTCACATCCAATGAATTCTTCTCACACTTGTGACAACAGGGCTGTCAGCCAGATATATGGTAGCTCAGAATGGCACATTCTACAGTCAGCATTGAAAAAAGAGTAGAATCACAATTACTTTGAACCACCATTAAGACAAGTATTTTAAGATTTCGTTACGCTACCACACTCAATAAATCTTGTGCAGTGCTTAGAGCCTTCTTAAAATCCAAGTGTTGCTATGAAAATTTAATGGTAGTTATCATTTGGGCAGGTACTGAACCTTTGAACCTACCACCCCACTCATAGCTTCTTTGTTCCACTCATGTGGTTTTCATACACGGATCCTTCCCCAGGAGAGAATTCCCATGGGGCATATCTTGCAAGATTTAAAATAAATGGTCGATGGCACTTTGGTGATTTGGAAAGAATGTTTTTAGATTGAATGATTTTGGAAAACTCTTTGCATAATCAACTCAGAAAAAAAAGAGGTAAGCACATCCTGACTCATGATCATAAGAGTTTGGGGTATTTTGGTAGAGATTTGTCTTGACCCTTTCGCTTCTCACCATTTTCACTGTCACAAACAAGAATGCTTCTAAACATACAGAGCAAAAGAACACAGCAGCTGTAATTCTGTTTAAAAAGATATGAAGATGTAAATAGTTAAATGCCCAGAAAGAAGACGTGTGTGTGTGCACGCGCGCGTGTGCGTGTGTGTGTGTGTGTGTGTGTGTGTGTGTGTGTGTGTGTGTGTGAATGAAAGGAAGGAACGTTTAAATCAAAGATGATGTCAGGTTGCCCTGGTAACTGGGATTCCGACAGGATCCCAGGTACAAATGAATGGCAGGACCAGCCACCTACCATTTTGTAGCTAGAGAAAAACTTCAGCAGAACATATATTTGTGGGTGGTATTTATATAACTTTAAACTACCCAAAAATGGTGTTTTAGCATCAACAATTAAAGTTTTTTCCTTGTATCTTGATTGATAACGAGCTGATGTTATAGCTTGGGCCTTGAAAGATGATTTTTCTGTTTTGAATATGCATCCTACTACAGTACATCTACCACTTAATTAGAGAGTCATTTTTAAGGGTCAGATTTGTGGCTATGGTTGGCCTTTCTCACACTATCACCTTTTCACAATAGGAATGGCTATATAGAATAAGAGAACCTCAGAATTGGAAATGACCTCAAAGGCTATCTAAACCAACCATATTTGTAGAGGAATCCCTTCAAATATAGTACTAAGTGATCATCCCACCTGCACTGGATGATCTCCAGTAAAGGGGCACTCAATATCCCTAGTGCAGCCCACCCTACTTTGAAATAACTTTCTCTCCTATCAGGAAATTTTCCTTTAAGTTGAACAAAATTCAGACTCTTTATAACTCCTACTTACTGATTCTAGTTCTGTTCTCTGAGACCAAGCAAAAGTATAATCTCTTTCCCATCAAATAATTGTTGGCAGCTACGATTTCTTTCTTTTTTTGCCCAGTGTCTTTGAGCAATCATCATAAGGTATCAAGTCCTCTCGCTTTCCCAGGTACCCTTTTCTTCTTTTTGGGTCCTGCTTCCAGTTCAGTCTTCAAGCTATTATCCAGAGAAGGAACTCTCATGAAGAAAGGGAGCAGCCAGCCCTACCAACTACCACCCTAATGCTACCCACAGGGCAAGTAAGATGGCCTAGCTGAAGCATCAAGGCACTCTGAGGAGAGATAGAAGCCACCACTACCACCACCATCTCTTTGGACTACTCTATGCCCTCAGACCCTGATGGAGACAGCCCTGGAGGACCCTGAACCCAAGAGCCTTGGCAATGGGAATGCTTCTAGCCCAGTGCCTACAACTGTTGTCCTGGGAATCAACACCTATGGGGGAGCACCCTGGCAAGTGCTCCTGTAGGTGCTACAGTCACAGATATTAAAGACTAGAAAAGAAAAGACTTGCCACCACCATCCTTGGCATTGTCAAATGACCAAGATCAGAAATGAATGTGAATTTATGTATGGAAATAACATTAAAGAAGTGGCTTTGCTACTGTACTTTAAGGCCCATGGGACCTTTCCATTTATCTTGCAGCTAAAGCCTTCCAGGTGTGTTGTCTTCTCATTAGAATATGAGCTCCTTTGGAGCATGGGCTGTCCTGCTTACATTTTCACCCCAGTGCTTTGTACATAGCAAGTTCTTAATACATAACTTCATTTCTAAAGCCTGAGATACAATGACTTCCAGGGGCCCTTGCATTTGGGATCCTTGAGTATGACCAAAAACTCCATGCAAATCTCCTTTGAAGTGCCTGCAGGCTTTGGGAAATGAGAAGGTAAGCCTACTATGTGGTAGTTCCCTGGGAAGCTTCTTTTCCCCAGATGGGTGGTCTCCCCCCAACTCTGTATTTATCTCCCTTTTCCCTTCCTCTCAGTGGAAGCCAGGAAAGTAAAGAGCAAACACCAAGAACCTCCTCAGGGACTCCCAAAGCAGTCCTGGCAACCTGGTTCTGGGAAGGGGTGAGGTCAGCAGAATCCTCACATTCACCCATTGGGGACCTTGGGGTATGAGAACAACACTAAGAACTTTCTTCCCTTGTCCAACCTTCTGCTTCTGTATAAAGAGAAATGAGTTATTTGCCACTCCCTTCCCCAACAATACAGAGGATAGTGGGGGGGGGGGGGAATTACAAGCAATATCTCATAAAAGAATGATCTCTTGGGGGAAAGAAAAATGAATCTGAAGAAATTTGGTGTGAGATACACCTAAAATAGACCAGATAGATAGAATATGGTGTAGAATAGATTTACAACGGCTTCTGTAACAGGTTATTTTCATCATGGATAGCAATGAAATAACAACATTTGGATTCTAACACTTCATTTCCCAAATGGGCTCTGGTTTTACTTTCACTGACTTAGACCACACTCTTTGATTCCCCAGGAGCTCCACAAATTACCTGAACCTAGAGCCTTTTCCTTGGGCCTGTTGATTTCTTTACCCATAGGCTCCAGGTATCAGGACTCTTTGAAGAGCTGACTGATCAACAGGCCAGAGATGTGAGCCAAATTCCTGAGTGATCTAGTACCAGGACTTCAAGTGACTTCTCTCAGGGGTGGGTCTCACTGATTCACAAAGCTAGAGTTGGAAGGAACCTCAGAGCAATTCTTGGTTCATGTTAGCTATATTGGAATTTTTTTGGACTTGTTGAATCCCTAATCAGTATAATATAAGCTCCTTGATGACAAGGACTATTTCATTTTTTATGAGGATATGATCTGTGGTTTCATTGATATAGGGAACTTCCAGTGAGGAAGACTTTCCCTGATAATACACGTCAGCACCTTCTCTGCAACTTACAGGCTTAGAGAGTTGTCTAGGACACTGAGAGATGATATGACTTGACTGAGGTCATATAGCCAGTGTGCCTCAGGGGTGGGACTTGAACTTTTGTCTTCTTGATTCCTAGGCCACCTATCTATCCAAAAGCCCATGCTTCCTTCTCATCACCACTGGGGTACTTTTCTCCCCTTGCCCTTTCCCCCAGTCTTTGCCCATATTGGAACCCATCTAGGATGTTTGACTAGTCATGGAGGTTGGATAATTTGGAATTCGCCAATTCTATTCCTTCTGGTGAGATGGAAGACAATCAGGCCTCAACATCTGCCCTGCCACTACTTCCTAAGGTCCTCCAGGATTTACTATCTATTCTGCCTCTATAACCTGAAGATGTCCAACACTGTCATCTGACCAACTATCCTAGCTTAAAGAACCCCTGGACTAACCATCCTTCTCATAGATGAACATTCATTTATGAAGCAGCTAGCTGCCACAGTAGATAGAGTTCTGGATCTGGAATTTGGAAGAACCAAGCTAAAATGCCATCTCAGATTCATACTAGCTGTGTGACTCTGGATAAGTCATGTTACTTCTGTCAGCCTCAATTTCCCCATCTGTAAAATAAAGATGATAATAGCCCACATTGTGTGGTTGTGAGGATAAAATGGCATCACATTTGTAATGTGCCTTGCAAACCTTGAAGGGCTAGCTTTTATGCTGTTGCTAATGTGTAGTATTTGTCAATTATAATCTGAGCTCTTTAAGAGGAGAGACTGCTTTTTTCCCCTGTGGATATTTCCAACTTAGCACATGTGCTTGGCATACTCCTGGGTAAGTACCACAAATATTCTTATCATCTCTGCTTTATGGCTGAGGAAACTGAGTCTCAGATAGGCCAAATGACTTGCTCTGGTTAGATAGCGAGTCAATGTCTAAGGCCAGGACTAACCTTGATCTCTTTTTCACTATGTCAACTAACCCTGTAGAGCAGGGATGCTTTGAAGCCATTCACTCTCCAGGTGATCTGAATTGGGAAACAAAAGGCAAATAGGGTAGATGAAGACGTGTGTGTGTGTGTGTGTGTGTGTGTGTGTGTGTGTGTGTGTGTGTGTGTGTTGAAATGCGCATATCTAGAGGTCCACTCACTCCTTGCACTTGTAAGCCAGGTGAATGTGAGTCCCAGACTGCCAGTCTCAGTAGAGTTCACTCTTTCCTTTCTCAGCCATTTTAGAGTGAAATTCTGGTGGGGATAAAAATTATGACAATAAATCCCAGTAGCCATTAGCTTCTCCCAGTTGTCCCCCCTGCACACATGCCCCTTGCAGATGCAGACAGATATGAGCCCAGCATACCTACACATATCATTTGCAACCTCCGGGACACATGGTGCCAATCCATGAATGCCATTCCCTTGGGACTTTCTGGGGAGCAGGATTAGAGCAGGAGTGACTGCAGTTGCCTAAAGGAGTTCAGTCAATAGAACTCCAGTCCATGCAAAGGGATTAACCAAGGGATTTGAGTAAATTCAGGATAAGTAAAATTCATCTCCTGATAGCTGAGATTACAGGGGCCCTGGATGAGGTCCAGTTGGGAAATGAAAATAAGAAATCAGCCTCCCTTGTGGTTAGGTTTTCTTGATGCCTTCAAAACCCTTCCCTGGAGCCCTGGCACATGCCCTAGGGGCTTGGGATGAGGCTAAGTCTTGAAGGTAGGTACTGGGGCTCCTTTTCCCTTCCCTTCTTTTCCTCGCCACCCCTCCTGCACCTTTGTGGGTCTCCTTTCCTGGAGAACTATGAGTAAACTGAATTTGTATAAATTGAATCATACCTTAAGTGCATGGGGACATCCAACAATTTTCAGGAGCCCTGCAATATATCCTTATGTCAAACAAAGGATCTTTTTAGACAGTCCTGGTTTCCAGGAGAACATTATACATGATAATATAGTGTGATGATCAATTATGATTGACTTAACTCTTCTCAGCAATATAGTAATCCAAGACAATTCCAAAAGATTCATGATAGAAAGTACTATCCACCTTCTGAGAAAGAACTGATGGAGTCTGAATGTTGATGAAAGCATATTATTTTCAATTTTGGGGGTTTTTGTGTCTTTTTTCTCCAGTTCTGTTTCTTCTTTTATGAGCATGACTAATGTGGAAATGTTTCATATGATTGCACATGTATAACCTAAATCAGATGGCTTGCTATCTTGGAGATGGGGAAGGAGGAAGGGAGAAAAATTTGGAACTCAAAATTTTTCAAAAATGAATGTTGAAAATTGTCCTTACATGTAATTGGAAAAAAAAAATACTATTAAATTTTTAAAAAGAAAGTCCCAATTTTATGAGCTGAGGGACAGGCATGGGGAGAAAGGACCTGGATCTACTACTTACTATCTTTTTGACCATGGGTAGGTCACTTCTTTCTCCCAGAAGTAGAACGACAAACTGAATGCTATGCAGGACATCAAGTTAAGAAAATGTGGATTCTAATCCTGCCTCTGATTAATCCCCTGGCTTTCTTCAAATTCTAGCTGAACTTCTACAGTTAACCTTTCCTGATCTCCCTTAATTCTTTACTATCCCTCAGCTGTTTAACTCCAATACATCTTATTTGTACATAGCTGTTTCTATATTGCCTCCTCCATTAGACTGAGAGCTCCAGGAGGGCAGGGAACATTTTTTGCTTTTCTTTAGATCCCCAGGGCTTAGCACAGTGCCTGGTACATAGTAGGCATAAATGTTTGTAGTTCAACTAAGTGATATTTAAGCACTAGGTGACCCATTTTCTCATTTATAAAGTAGAGATAATGAGACTTGTGGTACTCACTTCCCAGAGTTGTGTGTGAATCTTGGATAAGATTATAGAGGTAAAGTATTTATAAGACTCCCATGAGATAATAAAGGAAAAGGGCTTTGTGAACTTTAATATATTATATAAATGTCATCAATTATTATTGTACTTTTTATTGGATCAGTGATTCCTACTGATCAGCTCCGATTTTCTATCTTCTAGAAGATGGGTACCTTCTCTCCAAGTTGTAGTCTTGAGTTGCTTGGAGAGTTGAGAGGTTAAAAAAATATTCTTAGTGCCAACACAGTCAATATTTGTCAGAGGCATGACTTGAACACAGGTCTTTCAGATGAGCAGTTCTTAGGGGAAATTTTATGTTTTCAAATACTCATATGAATAGAATAGAGAAAGAGGGGGTCAATGAATCAGGCATTCAAATAAAAAACTAGAAAAGAGAACAAATTAAAAATATCCTTTAAATACCAAATTAGAAATTCTGAAAATCAAAGGAGATATTAATAAAATTGAAATTAAGAAAACTGTTGAACTAATATGTAAAACTAAGAGCTGGTTTTATGAGAAAAAAACAATAAAATAGATAAACTTTTTATTAATTTCATTTTAAAAAAAGAAGGGGAGAGGGTTCTGTAGGTAAAAAAATTCCAAGCTCTCAAGATTTTCCCCCACAAAAGAGATAAAATAGCACCTCATGGTGAACAAAGTGTGGGTAAAAACAAATAAGAATAGGGGCAGAAAAGGGCTCTTCCCGGGACAATTTGAAAAGATCAGAAGAAATATCCCAGGATGAGTTTTGTTCCCTGTGAAGAGTAAACACATCCAGGAAAGAAACTACCTAAACAACAAGCAGCAAGCCCTGGGGTAAGCTGAGTTGGGAAGCTGCCTTGTCCCCAGATACAGGAAAATTTTATCCCCAGAACAGTGAGGGGAGTTGGGCGACTAAGCTGAGAAAGAATGAGGGAACCTCTGTTGACAAGGATGACAGACTCAGCTGTGCTGTGGAGAGCAATGGGGTGAACCAGCACACACCTGCTGAGTGCAGAAGCAGTGGGCACTTATAGGAGACTGGTCTTTGGCTTTGGTTCCAGGCTAGAGAGGAGAACTGAGGATATGAGGCCAGAGGCACCATTACTCATACTCCAAGACTAGAGGTAATTACAAAATCTAACCTATTGGTACAAAAAAATGCACAGATAAAGGAGAAAGAATCTAACCACAGAAAGTTATTATGGGAATAGAGAAGACCAGGGTTCATCTTCAGAGGAGGGATATTGAAGGAAAGAAAGAGTAACATCAAATTGTCACCTGCCCAAGAAGAATTTATGGAAGAACTTAAAAACTTTTAAAGTCAAATGAGAGAAATTAAGAAAAAATGAAAAAAAGAACAATCCAAGAAAAATGAGAAGATTGTGAAAAGAAAGACACCCAATTAGAAAAGGAGATCTAGAATCTTGAGGAAGAAAATTACAACTTGAAAGTTAGAATCAGACAAAAGGAAGCCAGCAAAGTTATAAGAGATCAAGAAACAATAAAAAATATATAAAGAGTGAAAAAAGAAGAGACAGAAAAACATAATAAAATTATCCTGAAACATTAGAACAAGGAAAGAAAGTAGAAATAGAAAAAATTCCATCCATCACCACTTGAAAGAGATCCCGTGAGGAAAACTCATAGGAATATTATAGTTAAATTGTGAAGTCCCCAGCTCAAGGATAAAATCTTAAGAGCAATAAAGAAAAAAAAATTAAATATGATGGTGCCAAAATTAGAATCACACAAGACCTAGCAGAGGTGACACTAAAAGACTGTAGGTCTTGGAACACTATATATTGAAGAGGAAAAGACCTGGACTTCCAGACAAAAATATTATACCCAGCAAAGTTAAGCATAACCCTGAAAGAAAAAAAAAATGGACATTTGATCAACTGTCAGACTTTCAGGACTTTGTTGGAAAAAAATAAACAAACTTGAACTTAAAAGGAGATTTGACATACAAAAGCCAAGAGAAAAATAAGGTACATACCAAACACTGACTATAAGGGATATGATAAGGACAGGCTGTCTACTTTTTACATATATAAAACGTAAGATGTATGTCTAAGTTTGTCATTAGTAATTGGGTAGTCTGTAAGGATTGGGGTAGACCTGACTATGATATGACTTAGAAAGTAAAACAACTTAGGAACAGCTAAAAAGAGTAATTATTTTATACAAATGAGGTGCAAGAGGAAGAATCAACACAGGAATTAGATGGGGGAGGAGGACTGGTAGTTCAGGCAACTTACTTTCATCAGGAATGGATTATAAGAGGGAACAATATATACATATATGTGTGTGTGTGTGTGTGTGTGTGTGTGTGTGTGTGTGTGTGTGTGTGTGTATATATATATATCTAGAAGAGTATTAAAGTCTTCTAAATTCAGAAGAAACAAAATGGTAAGGGAATAAGGAGGGGGGAGAGGACAAGGGAGGGATCTTTAGGGGGTAGGTGAGAGAATAAGTTAAAGGGGGATCTAGAAGGGTGCTTAGATTTATGGGAATGGGATGATAGGGGAGCCATATTTGGAGGGGAGTAGGCTAAGTAATAGGAAGGCAAGGTAGTAGTAGAAGTAAAGTAGGAGAGTCAGGAGGGATAGGAAATAAGAGATATGCACATAAAAACAAAGATCAGGAGTGGGGAGGATATATGTCTATATATGTACATATATATGTATATGTATATATGTATATGTATATATGTATATGTGTATATTTATGTTTACATATAAATACATCTGCACTTAAGTGTAGCAGCCTTGGTGGGGGCAGGAAGGGGGAAAAAGAACAAAGTTTTACTTTGTGCAGCAGAGAACAAAAGAACAGTTACAAGGAAACAAAGAAAAGATGGACAGCTCTCAACCACAGGCTTTCTTGAAATGAAAACTTATTGTATATTTTGAATCCTCTCTTATGTTCTTCTGTGCACATGGTATGCTTTTTTCTTTTCTTATTTTGTATTTAAGTTTCAATATTTAAGTTTATGATATGTTTCTTTTTCTTTGCTCTATTCTGTATTTGAGTTCTGGTGTTTGAGTCTAAAATAAAAAAAAAGAAAGAAGTAAAGCAAATGATCACTATCAAAAATGAAAATGGTGAATTCACCACCAATGAAGAGGAAATTGAAACAATAATTAGGAGCTATTTTGCCCAACTGTATGTTAATAAATCTTACAATCTAAATGAAGTGGATGAATAGTAACAAAAATATAAATTGCCCAGATTAACAGAAAAGGAAGGAAAATACTTAAATAACCCCATTTCAGAAAAAGAAATTGAACTAACCATCAATTAACTCTCTAGGAAAAAATCACCAGGGCCAGATAAATTTACTAGTGAATTTTACCAAACATTTAAAAAACAATTAATTCCAGTACTATATAAACTATTTGGTAAAATAGGTGAAGGAATCCTGACAAATACTTTTTATGATACAAATATGGTGCTGATACTCAAACCAAGAAGGGCCAAAACAGAGGGAAAAAAATTATAGATCAATTTCCCTACTGAATATTGATGCAAAATTTTTAAATAAAATATTAGCAAAGAGATTGCCCCAACTTATCACAAGGATAATACACTACAACCAGGTGGGATTTATAAAAGGAATGCAGAGCTGGTTCAATATTAAGAAAACTATCAGCATAATTGACCTTTATCATATGATTTTCTCAATAGATGCAGAAAAAACTTTTTAACGTAATATAGCACCGTTCCTATTAAAAACACTAGAAAGTATAGAATAAATGGAGTTGTCCTTAAAACAATAAGTATTATCTATCTAAAACCCCCAACAAGCATTATATGTAATGAAGATAAGTTAGAAACATTCTCACTAAGATCAAGGGTAAAACAAGGATGTCCATTGTCACCACTGTTATTCCATATTGTGCTAAAAATGTTAACATTAGCAATAAGAGAAGATAAAGAAATTGAAGGAATTAGAATAGATGACAAGGAAATAAAGTTATCCATGTTTGCAGATGATATGATAGTACTCTTAGAGAATCCTACAGAATCAACTAAAAACTACTTGAAATAATTATCACCATTTTTCAGATGAGGAAACTGAGGCAGGTAGTGGTTAAGAATCTTGCCCAGGTTCACATATCTTGCAAGTACTAGATGTTTGAACTCAAGTCTTTCAGACTCCAGTTCACTCACCTTATCCACTGTGCCCCTAACTGCCCCCACATTTAGAAGGTGTCAGAACTCCTGTTGTGGAAGTTCCCTCCACCATAGGTAAATTATAAATCTTTATGCCATGCACCATTGACCAGTTGCCTGAAGAGAAAAGAGATTAAATGCTTGCCTTGGTCACATGGGTAGTAAATGTCAGAGGCAGGATTTTAAAAAGGCAGTTCTTCCTAAATCAAAGTCAAAGTCCAGCACCCTCTCCATTACACCAGACTGACTCTCTCAGGAGTCTAGCATCTGTACATATGTCATAGACTTTAAATTCCATAAGGACAGAGTCTATGACTTATTTAGAGTTGCTATGGCGCCATCAATTAGTAGAGAACTCTACAGGCAGCAAACACTTAAAAATTTATTGAAATGAATTTGTGGCAGCATGGTCTGGTGGCATTGGCAGTAGAGTCAGAGGTTGTGAGTTCAAGTCCTTCCACTGACATTTTCTATCTGTATGACTGTGGTCAAATCACTTAGTCTTTCTGGACTTTGGTTTTCTCATCTCTAAATAGGAAGAGTTCAAGTCTGCTTTAGTTCAATGAACTATATTGCTGCTTACAAGCTGGACAATCAAATAATGATAACAAAATATGGGCCCATCAATCAACTGCTTAGAACTACACTGACTGATGCTGGGAGACAGGAGAAATACAAAATATAGTCTCTAGGGGCAGCTAGATGGATATAGGCCCCAGCACTGGCATCAGGAGTTGAAATTTGGAATAAGACTTTTACTAGCTGTGTGACCCTGGGCTTAACTTAATTCTGATTGTGTGTGTGTGTGTGTGTGTGTGTGTGTGTGTGTGTGTGTGTCTTCTCTTGAGCTCAATGTACCCTCTATAGTGTCAAATTTTGTGAGAGTTTTTCTTAGACTTTCTTTATCCTTATTACATTTGATGCTTTCTCACTAAATAAGAAAATTAATAAATAATGAAAATGTAAAAATAAAAATGACTTTTAATAATTTTACATTTAAAAATTTTAAAAATTAAAATAATAAATTTTAAAATATCACAATTTTAGTAACAATAACATTGTTAATAATAAAACTGAAAGTATCCATGCTTTTCTATATGTCAGAAACACAACCAGAAGCATATTGGGGTCAGGTTAAAAATTTGAAAATTTCAAATAAAAAATGAAAAAATTAACTTTCTGCATTATATGATCAGTAGTCTTGTTGATTCTAATCCCCCAACATGACTCACATCCCTCCCCTTCTCTCCAGGTAAAATACTACCACCATAGTTCAGCCTCACCATTCACTCATTCTTTCCTTCTTTGAATTTGAACTTGGGTCTATTCTCTAAGTTTGGTGCTCTATCCTCTCTGCCATGTAACTGCTCCTTAGTTTTCTTTGTTAATGGGAAAGATTTGAACCTTAGCTCTGCTACCTACTTTCAATTCAACTTTCGTCAACTTTCACAGCTCAACCTACTAACCCACTAGTATGTAGTAGGTACTTGCTCTATGCCAGACACTCTTCTTGCAATTAAAGATCCTCAAGTATACCACATTTCCATGATAACAATAACATTGCTAATAAGAATATTTACAATATCCTCAGTTTCCCTAATGTAACGATCCAACCAGGGGCATATTGAAGTCAGCTGGTACCTGTTCTTGAGAGCCATTTATTCAATTTTCAGTGTGATCATTTACCCCTCAGACATTGGCAAACACTACCCATAGGCAAGGGCAGCCAGGTGGTGCAGTGGAGAGTGACTGGACTTGTAGTCAGCAGGTCTCATCTACTTGATTTTGAATCTGGCCTCAAACACTTTTACTAGGTTTGTGACCCTGGACATATCACTTAACTGTGCTTGTCTCACTTTCCTACTTGTACAATGAACTGGAGAAGGAAATGCCAAATCACTCCAGTATCTTGGCCCAAAAACACTTGTCCCCAAATGTGGACAAGGAGAGTCAGAAATGGCTGGAAATGACCAAATGTGTCAGGGCTTGGTTTATTTTTATGATGATTGTCTAGAAAAAAGAAAATGATGGAGAAAATGTTAATAATGTAGTTTAACCTTAAAAGTGTAATTATTTGTTTTCCTGGAGAGTCAGCTGATAAACAGAAATACATCCCTGACATACTTGTCCACCACTTCAGATCCCTACTCTTTTCTCTTTTATTAGCTGACATTCTAGATTCAAAAATTGAATGCTAGATTCAAAAAACTCAATTGGTCTCCTTCTTGGATGATGGCTGAAGAGATCCTCATCAAAGGCCAATCAGAGTTAATGTTCTGTTTGGATTATCTTGGTGAACCTGACATGCCATCAGGCTCTAAACAAATATTGAATGACTCCAATGCAGGAATACTGAGAACGTTAAAACATCCCTTACCCCAGCATAAACATTTTATTTTACTTTTCAATATATCTCCTACATAGAGAGTTCCCTTTAAAGTAAAATGACTTTATTAGCCCCATTTTAGAGAAGAGAGAATAAAGGCTCAGGGAGGTAGAGAACTATGCAAGTTCACATGATCACTTGGCCATAGCGTTGGGACCAGAATTTTAATATTGAGATTCCAAGGGACTATCTGGACAAAAAATCCATGAAAAAAGTTGCTTCAGCCTAACTGTAATGGTCAACTGACTGACAAGAGTACCAGGCCTGGAATGAGGAAGACCTGACTTCAAACCCAAACTGTGACAGTCACGCACTACCCATGAACAAATTACTTAAGTCCAATTGCCTCTATATATGTATTTATGTAGTATATATACAAAAATAAATTTCATCATTTATATTTAAATTGAAGATTATACAATAAATCATATATGAGCAATTACATATATCTTTTTGATAAAGAACTTTTCCAATATATTGCTGGCACACAGAAGCCATAAAATGTCCCAGGAATTCTTTCTCCAAATCATATGTGGTATGAAGCCTTTCCTTTCTCTTGAGCCTGCCTTCATCTCTATTGTGCTTGACACTGCCTTGCTCCACAAGCATGCAAGAAAATAATAATGAAAAATTTAAAAATGAAATATTTTAAAATTTATGGTTTCAAAATTAAGAGTTTCAGGTGTCAAATTTCAATTCTCAAAAGTATAAATTATTGTATATATGGATATATGCATATATATTTTTAACATTTGATTATAGAGCTTTAATACAAGGGGATGGCTGTTTTGGGGGGGTAGGGGAAAGATGGGGAGAGAATTTTAACTCAAAATCTCATGGAAATGAATGATGTAAACTAAAATAAATAAAAGAAAATATTACAAAAGTATAAATTATTTCTAAATTTAGTTTCACAAATTTAAAAGTTCAAAATTACAAAAATAAAAGTTTTCAAGTTGAAATATATTCAAAATTTAAATTTATGAACCCCATGCTTATTAACCTAAATAATAAAATTCATGTGCTATTGAAGCTTTCCCTCTTACTGGTCTCAAATTTTGTTTAGACTGCCTTCATTTCTATCATACTAGAAGTTACTTCACCAAACACATAAAAAAAACAATAAAATATTTTGCAGTTTATAATTTCCTAAGGCAAAATTTCAAAAATTTCAAAATACATTTCAAATTAAAAATTTTACATAGCAAACGTCAAAAGATTAAAATTTCATAATTTTAATTTTAAATTTCAAAATAAAAAATTTAAAATTTTGAACTTAAGTTTTCGATGTCTAAATTATAAATCTTAAAAAATAAAAAATTCAAATTTTCAAAATTTATAAATTGTAAAATTTAAATTCTCAAAAACATTACCAATATAAAAAATTTACAGGCTTTTTTCTTTTCTTGAGCTCAACATATTCTCATCTCAAACATCCCCCAAAATTCGTGATGCTGCCTTACTGAATAAGTAAAGTGTAAATCAAAAATAAAAATTAATGTGAAATTTCCAAATTTTAAATCTCCAAATTTAAGATTTGAAAATTTCAATAACCATTTAATGCAAATATTAAATTGTGCATGATTTTTAAATGGAGAATATAAAATAAAAGTCTAAATGTTAAAAATGTCAAAATATTAAAATTTAAAATTTTGAATTTAAAAAACAAATATTAATTAAAAATTTGAAAGTCAAAATTCCAAATTTTAAAATGTCAAAATTTGCAGGTACCAGAATTTCAAAATCTCCTATTTCAAAATTTTCTAAATATCAAAATTTAAATATTTTAAATTTAAAATATTTTAGTTTGATTTTGAAAATTCATTTTTTCAAATTTCAGATTTCAAATTTTAACTTTCTCATCCATCTCAGTTAAGGTTAACTAAGTGGGTCAGTGGGTAGAGTATCTTCCCCGGAATTGGGAAGACTTGAGTTCAAATGCAGCCCCAGACACTTTGTAGATGTGTGACCTTGTGTAAGTTAGGTAAGTCTCTTAACACATAAATAAACAAATACATATAAATTAATGAAAAATAAATATTAAATAAACAAATTAAAAATAAAGAAAAATATATAAAGAAAAAATAAAAACTAAAAGATGTATTAAAATGAATAAATATAAAAAATTAAAATAAATAAATCTCTTTCTCTCTTGAATTTGACTGGATGCCCTTAAGGCTCTTTCCAGACCTATGAGGGGTAATACGGGGTCAGGAAGAACTGAGTTCAAAGTTACATCAGGCATTTAATAACTTCTTAACTCTTGTCAAGTCACTTTAACCTCTCTGTGCCTCAGTTTCCTCATCTGTAAAATGAGGGAGTGGGGCTACATGGGGCTAGTGTTGAAGTAACTTGTCCAAGGACACATAGAAGCAGGGATAAAACCCAAACTCATGCCATCGACCTTCAAATTCACTGGTACCGCACAGCACACCTGTTTCCCTCCTCTGCCGATTAGTGTCTCCCAAATTAGCCTGGATGGTGTTATCTAGCTCAATTGTATTCTGCCTTGCTCGGAAGCATTTTGTTCTTAGAGCCACAGAGAAAGGTAGAGAATGGTGCAGGGGAAGGCACTCTGATGCTGAAGGCAGAGGATTTGTATTCATAGACCACCTGTGACACCTACTACCTGTATATTGGACAATTCATATGATGGTAATTATGATAACAGCTAGTATTTATGTAGCACTTTAAGATTTGTAAAATACTTTAAAGTATTTTCTCATTTTAACTACACAACCATCCTGTGAGCTAGGTGCCATTATTTCCCCTTTTTTACAGAAGAGAAAACTGAACTAGACAAAAGACAAGTGACTTGTCCAGGAACATATAGATGCTAAGTGTCTGAGATCAGGTTTAAACTTAGGTCTTCCTGGTTTCAGGACTGGCATGCTATCTACTATCCCATTTCTCTAAGCCTCAGTTTCCTCCTCTATAAAATAGGAAAGTTGGGCTAGATGGCTTTTCATGTCTCTTCCATCTCTAATGTCATGTTTTTTAGGAAGGATATGGATAATGTCCAGAGGAAGATGATCAACATGGTGAAAGATCCTAGCATTCCAGACTTTGCATATATTCCAATTATATCTTTATATAAATAAAGAATGTGTGTGTGTGTGTGTGTGTGTGTGTGTGTGTGTGTGTGTGTATAAACCTGGGGTTTAAACTCATGGCCTCTGACTCCAAAACTACTCCTTTCCCACTGCACTATGCTGGATGATATATCTCTATCTCTATCTCTATCTCTATCTATCTATCTATCTATCTATCTATCTATCTATCTATCTATCTACCTATGTATCAAGATAGAGAGAGAGAGAGAGAAAGAGAGAGGGAGGTGATGTAACTTGCCTAAGGTTACTTGGGTAGGCTTTAAGGCCATGTTATACCAGGATTCACGTTGCAGGAACTTGCAATATTTAGCCAGAAGTAGATAAAATTTAGACAAGGCTTAATAGCTGTCTTTGAGGTATATAAAGGGCTATGAGTTGTGAGCAAGAGGGATTAGAACTATTCTGCTTGGCCCTAGAGTGCAGAACTATGAATGGAAGGTGAATTTAAAAAGATTTAGTTTCAACATAGGAAAAAAAAATCCAAAGTGCTTCCCAACAATTACAGGCATCCAAAATTGGAATGAGCTACTTTGTGAAGTAGTGAGTTTCTCCTCACTGGAGGGCTACTAACAATTGCTAGACGACCCTGTGTTAGGCATATTAGAGAGGGAATTTTTGTTCAGGTACAGGTTGGATTACATATTCCCTTTCAATTTTGGGATTCCTTGATTCTATGGATCCTTCTTTTCTCATTTTCCTTCTCTACTTCCCCCATTTCTCTCCTTTTTCTCTTTTCTTCATTCCTTTCCTTCTCTACTTTTCCCTCCCCTCCCCCCTTCTCCACAAAGGGTTTTGCTTTCTTTCTGGCACTCAAAGAGAGCTCTCTGTACACTGAGCCGGTTGATGTTTCTGACCGATTACCTCTGGCCCATAAAAAATTGCCTTCGTGGTCACTCCTGCCAGTGAAACATGAGCTAGTGCTTCTTGGCTAGATGCCAGCAGGGATAGGGAGGGAACAGATTCTACCAATTTCCCAGCTTGACAAACAAGGAATCAATTTTGCTCTTTGCAGAGCAATTGGAACGTCTTCATCCATTAACAAAAATCCTTGGCTCTGTATTTGATTTCCATTTCTGGTTCCAGCTATCAATAATCACCCAATTGTGAGTCATTTAACAAAGATGAGTTAACCTAAGATCTATTACCTCTCCTTTCACATACCCCTTCCCTCTCCCTGAGGGAGTAAAAGGAATCAAATAAGGCTGAACACAGAAGGGACCTTAATATATCTAGATAGGCCCTTAGAGACTAAGGCTCTCATTTTACAGATGAGGAAACTGAATTTCAGAGACATAAATGTTTTTCCTAAGACCTGGGGTTTGAACTTATGTCCTCTGACTCCAAAACTGCTCTTTTCCCACTGCACTATGCTGGTTGATATTCCATTAAAAGGCACATTTACTTTTCCTACATGGGAAGTTCCCACTGGGGCTCCCTTTGCTCTTTTTTCTCTGGTCAGGACACAAAGAAAAACAAAAGATTAGTTTTCATGCTCTAGTGACAGGGAAAACTACCACCTTCCTTCCTACAAATTCTATAGTTATCATGGTCTGGGTGCCTCAAACCAAGTGGTGTGTTTCTTTTTAACACCGAGGAGGAAAATCTCACTTTGTGTCGCGTTTATTTAGTGCAGGGCTTCTTAAACTTTTTCCACTTATGACCCCTTTTGGAGTTGCAGTAGTATTGGTTGGCAATGCATGACCTGAGGGAGCATATAGAGCAAAGTGGGCATGCTTTGTGTTTAGAACCAAGGCTGTAGTGAAGTTGCCTGATGCAGCACTGGCAAGTGCTGCCAGAAACACCTCCTATCCATTATACCTTTTATCTTTAATTAATTTTTGGTTATTGCACATTCAGGACCCTTTTACTGTTGCCAAATTTTTTGCAACCCCATATGGGTTAGTGAACCCTCAGTTTAAGAAGCGCTGAAGTGGATTGGTGAACCCCTCCTCTCAAAATTTCTCAGAACAGGGAAGTGCCTTGCTTAGGTGTCCACTAGATGTCACTATTTCTCCATCCATCATGCAGAATGTATTCAATCTCTCTGTATTCAGTTTCTTTTGATACAGTAATTTGTCCTAGTTATTATTCAACAAGTGGCTAATTCCCAGCAGAAGCTAATGCGACTGGCTAAAATTCAGTATTTAAAGTGAACAAAAATGTAAAAAAATAACTTCTCTTCCCACCTTCACAGAGATGTACACAAATTCAACAGAAAAAGAAAAAGTCCCTGCCTTCAAGTACCTTACATTATGCTAGATTAAGATAGTAATTTTTAAAATCAGAGACATATTCCTATCACAAGTGAGGAGTTTTCTGGTCTAGAGGAGAATAGCTAGGTTACTTTCCTTGTGTCTGAATTTTGAGATTCTTTCTCCATCTGGCAAAAGCGACTTTTGAAGGCATTCTTCTCCTCATTGGCTTTTTGGGCCTCTTTTGTCATTTGAGTTAATCTATTTTTTAGGGTGTTGATTTCTTCAGTCATACTGCTGACTCTCTTTTCATGAT
>CM053581.1:180470535-180498235 GCA_028627135.1 Pseudochirops cupreus | reverse complement strand
CACACACACACACACACACACACACACAAACACACATACACACACACAATCACTTTCTAGGGGCTTTTCATAACCTCTCAAAAGATGGGAGAGGACTCTACTTGACTGAAACTGAGGTAAGACTGTTTCCTTTTTCTATCTCAGTGCCCAGAAGCTCCAAAGCCCAGGCCCCAGTCTTCTTTTAGCAAAGTGGTACTTTTTTCTTGGACTTAATTCAAGGATATTTATCTCTGTGGACATATTGAGCAAGCCTGGTGCCATGCAGTACATCAGAGCCCAGCAGCTCCCCTCTCCCCAATTACAGCCTTTATATATTGCTTTCCGTTAGCACTGCTTTAAGGTCTTGGCAGATGGATTTTATTTTTTTCCCAGAGGCTTAATAAACCAAAAGATTATGTTGGAGTAATAAATATGGGAGGGATAGGAAGAACAACTCTGAGCTTGGGGCACCATTTAACTTTGTCATGTTGTGTTGGTAAAGAAATAGTCTCTAGGCCTGACCAAGAGGCACATCTCTTTGACAGGCTGGCCTCTCCTGTTTCTACTGAGATGACAGCAGAAATATATGAGCATCCAGGGAAGCTTTGGAGGGAACCATTTCAACCTTACTGTGGTCTCTCCAGTTGTTTTCCTTGACTTGGGATTAGCCAGGGAGAAAGAAGTATATAGAGGAACAGGAAAAACCCAGGATGATTGAGTTATCTGTTGCCCTGGGTACTGGACAATGATGGAAGGAGACATAAAAAAAAATATTTGGAGGGAGTTGAATTTGCATTAATGTGAAAAGCTACAATGTACTTTCTGCTTGGACTTCAGTCAGCAAAGGTGAGGGAGGAATTGTGGGAGGGAAGGTCCTGAAGATAATAATGTTGTTTTCCTTCTTTTCCTAGTGGATCAAATTCACTATGTATTGCTGAGTCACTGGTCAAATCTTACAGAGAAGGTAAGAAGTCGCCTTAGACCTTTTTCCAAGAGTAAACATCCCTTTGTCTACATCCTCAACAATGGCTATAAGATTCCTTCCTAAGGATCAGCAACAAACTAGCTGCTAAGAGCCAAGCCCACAAAGAAACAAAATGGTTGACTAGACTGCCATGATGAGGTGACCAAAATTGCAGGCCCAGGACAATTAATATCCATGAAATCTGTCAAAATGTTTCAGAGTGATTGGTCAACAATTCTGGATAGTTGGAATTGAAATTCTAAGAAGCTAGGAGTTTCTGGGTAATATGATAATCATAGGGATAGAAATTGTTTTTTTTTTCTCATTTCCTGCACTCCAGCAACCTTCTAGAAATTTTGCTGATGTGTCAACCACCTTTCATCTCTGGAATTTCTGCCCTTGGGCCCCTGATCATCTATCTGACTGGGGACTGTCTCCTGGCCCAGTATTTCGAGAAGGCCTCAACCATGCGTCACTTCAGTCCCTTCTCTCTAATTGTATTCTCAACAGTATCACCAGCCGCCTTGGAGCCTTCCCAGCCCATCACCTCCAGTCTGCAACCATGATCAAATCACCTCTGCCTCTATTCCTAGAGAGATATATCAGTCTACTCCACTATACTCTCATCTGACATCCCAGTAAATTTGCTGATCAAAGTGTCCCTCATTAGTCACCACAGCCCTGTGTATGTTATCTACCTATTAGAATGAAAGCTTGAGAGAATGGTCTGTCTTTACTTGTGTATATGTACTCCTAGTACCTAGCATACTGTTTTTCTTAATAAATGCTATTACATTGCATTCATTTATTTTTTGGTTTATTCATTCATTTATTTTGACTGAATATCTTGAATGAAAAGCCACATGGTACCTACATTGGTACATATTAATTAACTGAAGGTGCTAAAAAATCATTGAGCCAACTAGTCACTCTTCTAAAGATGTATGGTACTTTTGAAAAACCACATGAGTGGAAAGGAGGGCCTAGACTAGACTCTAGGTCTAAGTGGTTCCCATTCTTTGTCTAAATCAGATTTTCCTGGCTCTTCTTAGGTTCTAAAGCCGATATGTCCAGGTACAATACTACCCTTTAGTCTCTAGGGTCAAACCTATATACAAAGACCAAGGTGAAACAAACCTCTCTCTCTCCTTCTTCCCTCTCTCTCTCATTCTCTCTGGCTAGTCAAGATAAAGTTAGAAGTTTTCTTTTTTTAGATTATTCGGTATTTTATTTTGCACAACTACATGTAAAAATAATTTTTAACTTTCCTTGTTAGAACTTTGAGTTCCAAACTCTGTCCCTTCTTCCCTCCCCACTCCTACACCCAATTGAGAAGGCAAGCAATTCAACATACGTTATACACATATAGTCATGCAAAACATTTCCATATTCATGGTGAAGGAAAATACAGAGCAAAAAAGCTCAAGAAAAATAAAGTTTTAAAAAGTATCCTTCAATCTGTGTTCAGACACTATCAGTTCTTTCTCTGGGGAGGGATAGCATTTTTCATCATAAGCCCTTCAAAGTTGTCTTGGATCATTGTATTGCTGAAAATAGTGAAGTCATTCACAATTGATCATCTTACAATAATTCCGTTACTTTGTACACAATACACTTCACTTTACATCAATTCACGTAAGTTTTTCCAGGTTTTTTTTTTGAGAGCACTCTGCTCATCATTTCTCAAAGTATAATAGTTTTACATCATAATCTCATATCACAATTAGTTCAGCCATTCCTTAATTGATAGGCATCAGATTGACTAACATAACAAAACAGGAAAATTATAAATGCTAGAGAAGATTTGGGAAAATTGCAACACTAACGCATTGTTGGTAGAGTTGTGAACTGATCCAACCATTCTGGAGAGTAATTTGGAACTATGGTCAAAAGGTTATAAAAATGTGTATACCCTTTGACCCAGCAATACCACTTCTAGGGCTGTATACCACAGAGATCATAAAAATGGAAAAAAGACCTACATGTACAAAAATATTTATAGCAGCTCTTTTCATTGTGGCCAAGAATTGGAAATTGAGGGCATGCCCATCAGTTGGGGAGTGACTGAACAAGTTATGGTATCTGTAATGTGCTATACTATTGTGCTATAAGAAATTATGGGAAGGCAGACTTCAGAAGAACCTTGAAAGACTTATATGAACTGATGCTGAGTGAAGTGAGCAGAACCAAGAGAACACTGTACACAGTAACAGCCACAAAGTATGATGAATAAATTTGATAGATGTAGCTCTTCTCAGCAATGCAAGGATCTAAGAAAACTTCGAAAGACTAATAATAGAAAATGTTATCCACACCCAGAGAAAGAATTATGGATTCTGAATGCAGACTGAAGCACATTATTTGCCCCCCCCCCCCTCTCTCTCTCTATCAGGGTTCTTCCCAATCATTCTAATTCTTCTTTACAACATGGCTAATGTGAAAATATGTTTAATAAGAATATATATGTGCAAAACCTATATCAGATTGCATGCTATCTTGAGCAGGACGAAGAAGAGGAAGACAGTATTTAAAACTCAAAAGCTTATGAAAGTGAATGTTGAAAACTAAAAATTAATTAATAATTACAAGAGAAAAAAATGCTTGAAAGTTCTCTATTTCACTGAATATCCATATTTTCTCCTGAAGGATTATACTCAATTTGCTGGGTAGGTGATTCTTGGTTATAATCCTAGCTCTTTTTCCCTATGAAATATCACATTCTAAGCCCTCTGATCCTTTAATGTAGAAGCTGATAAATCTCATGTTATTCTGACTGTGGCTCCATGATATTTGGATTGTTTGTTCTAGACCAGTGGTTCTCAACCTGTGGGCTATGTTCAATTTGTAACAAGGAAAATACATCCTGCATGTCACATATTTACATTATGATTCATAACAGTAAAAAAATTACAGTTATGAAGTAGCAATGAAAATAATTTTATGGTTGGGGGTCACCACAACATGAGGAACTGTATTAAAGGGTCGCAGCATTAGGAAGGTTAAGAACCACTATTCTAGATGCTTGCAATATTTTCTCCTTGACCTGGGAACTCTGGAATTTGGCTATAATACTCTTAGGGTTCTTCATTTTGTGATCTCTTCCAAGAGGTGATTGTTAGATCAATTTTTTATTTTAATTTCTATTTTATCACCTGATTCTAGAATATTAAGGCTGTTTTCCTTGATAATTTCTTGAAAGATGATGTCCAAGCTCTGTTTTTGATACAGGCTTTCAGGTAGTCTAAAAATTTTTAAGTTAACTCTCCTGGATCTATTTTCCAGGTCAATTGTTTTTTCAGTGAGATATTACACATTGTCTTCTATTTTTTCATTGTGTTGGTTTTGTTTTATTTTTTCTTGATTTCTCATAAAGTCATTAGCTTTCATTTGCTATATTCTAATTGTGTGTGTGTGTGTGTGTGTGTGTGTGTTCTCCATTTCAGCTTTTATTTCCAACAAAGCTGTAGCACCAGGGTACTCCAGGGAATGGGTACCTTCTCCACAAGGTTTTGGGTGTTGGCTGTTCTTAACCACCATTCCAGTCTGCCTTCACACTACTCTTGGGTCAAATTGCTTCTGCTCCTATGTTGGAGGGTATGTGGAGTGGCTTGGAGTGTCTGGGATTGGGTTTGTTGGAAGTTTTTCATTGGTACTAGCATCACTTAGCAAAATCTCTATGAGCGCAGGGTTTAGGTAGGGTCCACACCTAAGCCCTTGACATCCTTCCACTGTCCATCCTCAGAATTTTTTGGCATTATACTGGGAGGATGTAGAAAAATGGGTGAAGGGCTGGGCTTAGGATGTGGAGTCTTTGGTTTTGGGGTCAAGAACAGGGGGAACAGGAAGGGCAGCAAAGGCTTCTCTGTGACCCTATATTCTAATTTTTAAGAAATTATTTTCTTCAGTGAGTTTTTGTGCTTCCTTTTCCATTTGATCAATTCTTTTTAAGGCATTTTCCCCCTCATTGGCTTTTGGACCTCTTGTACCATTTGATCTAATCCGTTTTTTTAAGGTTTTATTTTCTTCAGTAATTTTTGTGTCTCCTTTACCAGCTATTGACTCATTTTTCAAGATTTTCTTGCATTACTCTTATTTCTCTTTCCAATTTTTTCTCTTCTTCTCTTGTTTGATTTTCAAAATCCTTTTTGAGCTTTTCCATCGTCTGAGAATGATTCAGATTTTTCTTGGAGGCTTTGGATGTAAGAGCTTTGACTTTATTATCTTCTTCTGAGTGTGTGTTTTGATCTTCCTTGTCACTATAGTAACTTTCCATGGTCAGAATTTTTTTCTGTTGTTTGTTCATTTTCCCAACTTATTAGTTGACTTTTTGGTTTTTTTGTTTGTTTGTTTGAGAGGGAAGGCAAGGTAATTGGGGTTAAGTGACTTTTCCAAGGTCACACAACTAGTAAGTGTCAAGTGTTGGAGGCTAGATTTGAACTCAGGTCCTCTTGACTCCAGGGCTGGTACTCTATTCACTGCACCATCTAGCTACTCCAATTAGTTGACTTTTAAGTATTTGTTAAAATAGGGTTCTGCTTCCAGGGTGGAGGGCACACTGTACCAAGTTTCAGGGATTTGTGGAACTGTTTTCAGAGATGTTTTCAGGCACCTGTAAGTTTTCAGTTCTTCCAAGATGGTATGATCTAAGAAGAGGTGTGTTTACTACTCTTCTGGACTGTGTTCTGGTCTAAGAGTAACCACAAGCATTCTTTTCTGTGCTGGAATTGTGATGAGGGTCCCCACTCCACTGGCTCCAGTGTGCTAGTGCTCCTCCTGGTCCTGGGACTGCCACCCAGGAATGTGACCTGGATCCAAAGATGGATGAAGCAACAGAGTCCTGCCTCAGTGCTAGGAAAGAGACCCCTGTAATCTCCTTCTGACAAGTCATTCAACCCCCTTACCATCTGTGGGCCGAGAGCTACTGAAGCACTGCTGATTCAGTGACTCCCAAGGCCTGCTCCTGGTTTGCTGGGACTCGACCTTAGTCTGTGCTGGCATGGCCTTCACTGGACTGTGCTCCACTCTCACCCAGGTGCAACACACCTTTTCTGCTGACCTTCTGGGTTGTTTTTGGCTGGAAAATTATTTCAGTCTGTCTTTTTGTGGGTTTTTCTGTTCCAGGAATTGTTTTATGATATTATTTTGAAGTATTTGTAGGAGTTTGGGAGAGAGCTCAGGTGAGTTGCTACCTTTTCTCTGCCATCTTAGCTCTACCTAGAAGTCTTCAAAGGGGATTTTAATGTCTTATTTCTTTCAGTTTTCAAAGAATGATTCTAAGGTGATTAAGATATATAGATATCTTTAATAGCTTTAAAATGCATTAAGACTTTTGGGACACTGTACTTTTATCTCACAAGGTTGTGAAGAGGAAAGCAGTTTTTAAACTTCAAATAACTATGAAAATATGAATTATTATTATTTATGTGTTTTACTTGATCATGAAGTGGGAGCACAAACTCATCCTCACTCCTAGAAATACAGCCATTGGGATCTCAATTAGATTCTCTTCATAGACAATGGAGTGCCCATCAGAAGGACTTGTTTAGTAAGGATGATGAAGAATAAGGCAGAGTGGCTGGCCTGTCTTAGAACTAGGAGGACATGAAGCAGGAGGGAAGGAAGGATGAGAGGATAAATAAAGATTTATCACTATTGACTTTGGGCAAAATAATTTGACCTCAGTAGAACTGTTAAAATAGGTAGGTGGAAGGGGAGAGGGTCATGGTTCTTAATATCTGTGTGAGATTATCAGTGAATTCCTTCCTTCTGCTACACAAGTTGCTCAATGAAGGCTAATACTCATGTAAGGAATAATAGTACCTACTAAGTATTCAACCTTGGAAAAGTCACTTGCTTCTCAGGGTTTCAGTCACCTCATTTATAATATGAGGGAGGTTGTACTAGATGGTCTTGAAAGTCCTTTTCATCTCTGATACTCTGTGATTCTGTGACTCATTAAATTGGGTGGAAGGATGGACAAGAGAAAAAGAAAGCCTTAGAAAGGGCTTCCTCTGGTAAACTTTTACTTGCATCTGGATATTGCTGTTTTTTAAATTAACAAACATGTATGTTCATTCCTCCCAATTAATTCCACTGAAAAGGAGGGAAGGAAGGACAGCGAAAGAGTGAAAGAATAAGCATTTATATAGTGTCTATTATGTGGCAATCACTGTGATAAGCGTTGGGGTTTTTTTTTTAACAAATATTATCTCATTTGATCTTCGCAATATCCCTGGTAGGAAGGTGCTATTATTATCTACATTTTTCAGTTGAGGAAATTGAGGCAGACAGTAGTTGAGTGATTTTCCCAAAGTCACAAAGTTAACCAGTGCTAAGACCAGATACAAAATTCGATCTTCCTGATTCCAAGCCTGGTGCTCTAAATACCATACCACCAGAAAAGAAAAAAGAAAAAAAAAAGGAAGAAAGAAATTCCTTGTTAACAAACGTGCATAGCCAAACAAAACAAATTTTCTCATTCACTGTGTTCAAAGACATCTCTCATTCTGCACCCTGAATCCATCACCCTTCTGACAGCATGCTCATTATGAGTCCTCTAGAATCACGAATGGTCATTGGGCTAATGAGAGTTCTTACCACTTTCAGTTGTCTTTCCAAATTGTTGTTGTATAAATAGTTCTCACAAATTGTTCTGCTAATTTATTTCTCCAATAATTTATGAAAGTCTTCAAAAAATGGTCATTTTTATAGTATTGATGTAATCATATGTCATACAAATTTAAGGAAGAATTTAAGGTAGCTGCAAAGGCTACGTCAATTCAGATAAGGATAGAGAATCCAGTGCAGACTCTGTTGCCTTACGGTCCCTTTGGCAACATGCTGGATGGGTGTTGAATAGGATTAGTAGCAGAATGTACTCTCTAGGCAAAAAAAACCTCACTAGGGGCCTACGTTTGCACAGAATTTTCAGACAAAAGATCTGTCATGGTAGTTGTCCCATCACCCATGCAGAAATGGGGTCAGGAAAATGAGACAATAGCAGCAGGGGAAGGGGAATTCTAGAATCTAACCAGGAAAATGTATTCAAGATGAGGAAAGTGAAATCGTAACCACAACAGCCAGCTCTGACTAGAACTTTGTATGATTTGAGCCTTAAGAATATTAGAGTTGTATAAGAAGGCACTAACTGAGCAGGGCCACGGGCCCCTATGTCTACTCAGAGTAGAAATTGTACTGGTTCTGCCCATTTAGTTCTGTATTAATTCCTAAGTTTTTCTATATCTCTTTGAAATCATCTTCTTTTTATTTATTATGACACAATAGTATTCCATCACATTAATATATCACTTTTTTAGCCATTCTTCAATGATGGACATCTTCTTAGTTTCCAGGATTTTTGCTACCACAGAAAGAGCTGCTATAAATATTTTTGTGCATATATGACCTTTGCCTCTTTCTTTAATCACTTTTGGGCACAGTTCTAGCAATGCTAGTACTGCAGACCAACGGATACCATCAGGAGACCAACCCATGGCCAGCAGGTTATAGTAGGCATGGCACGGATGGACTGGATGACACTAAAGCCAACCCTGGCTTCAGTCAATTCCAGCATAGCCACACTGTTTCTTCCATGTCTGTCCCTTGCACATCCATCTTTTTGGAGTGCTGTTTGCTAATCTTGGCATTGCCTAAAGGGGAGACATGGTCTGATGTAAGTGATCCTAGAGAATATAGTTGTTCAGAGATCCTGCAGTGATTGAGGGCTGGGATCAGGGACTTAACTAGGATGGGTCAGCTGAGGTTTTGTCTCAGGATGTGAAAGGAAGAAGTCCTTAAGAATAGTATCTTCCTGGAAGCATTTCCTCCCTTGCCTGCTCTGGCCCTGGTGACATCTTCCTTTTTCCCTGCCATCCTCAATTCCACCTCACCACACATCTTCCTTGGCAGCAGTGGCAGTACTGGTTTCCCCCTAAGGGGCAGCTATATTTTCAGTAAGAGAAACTAAGAAGTCCTAGAATGCATTTCCTCGTCTCACTCAGATAATTATACTCCTTACCTCAAAACCATAGCCTCTGCTGCTTTCCCCAGATAAAAATATCGTTGGTTAGGGTTCTGACTGGACTATTATCTTTCCCAATGTTCTGTGACTGGCTCACCTGCCAGGGAGCTGTGGGGGGACTTGGCAGCCCAGACATAGCACTATCCTGATGCAAACCAGACAACTTGGCAAATGACAAATCTCATGAGAGACTGGTGTGGGGCCATGTTGCTGGCATTACCTTCTTCCTAATGGCTAGCAAAAGCGATGAGTTGTGGCTTTAGAAAATGGAAAGCTGGCTTATGTCTGGGCTGTAAGATGAATAAAGCTAAAATAAAATTTTAGGAACATTTGATACTGACCATGTTTTTCTCTCTAGAATAAGCTCCCTGAGCCTATCTAAGGACTCTTATTTTCATTAACTGCTGTTGCCTTCATTGCTATCCAAACCCATTCCAGATGAAATCCAATCCAGACAGTGTATAAAGTGCCAAGGGGCAGCAGCTTGAGTGAGCCAGCTCCCATTGTGCTCCTGACCACCTGACTGGAAATCCATTGTCTTTTCTGTTGGAATCATCATATTCCATTAGAAGTATATTGAAATCTCCCACAATTACTGATTTTTCTATCAAATTTTCTTACCAAATCAGCAATTGTTCTTTATCAATTTATTGACCCTCATTCAGGACAGAAATGTTCAACATTCAATGCTTTCCAGTCATCTACATACCATACCACTTCCATTCTGGTCATCATCTCAATCTCCTCCATACCAAAAATATGGACTCTACTCCTAGAATGACCCTGGGCTCTGAAAAGTGAGCATACCCCTCCCTTTCATGCTCCTTAACGTTTTGTTATCCCCAATAGGATATAAGCTTCTTAAGGGCATGGATTGTTGTGCTATCATTATATTTGTATCTGAAGCACTTAGCCCAGTTCTTGACACATAATCAATGCTTGATAAATGCTTTAGTTATTTAAGTTATCCAGTTAGCTATATTGATATACTCTTATTCTAAAAAACCCCAATATAATTTCCTTATTTCTCTTGATACCTTCTCAACGATAGTCAGAGAACCTGAACTCAAATCTGCTATCTGTGTGATCATGGGCAAGCAATTTTACCTTTCTGGTCCTGGGTTTTCTCATTTGTTAAATGAGATTAATCCTTCTAACTCTTAAAACCATACATGATCCTCCTTTAAGCTTAGAGAAAGAAGGAAACTCATCTTAGTGGGGGGAGAGGGGCAGCTAGGTAGCTCACTTACTATCTCTGTGACCCTGGACAAGTTCCTTAACTCTGTTTGTCTCAGTTCCTCATCTATAAAATGGGCTAAAGAAGGAAATGGAAATCCATCTTTGCCAAGAAAACCTCAATGGGGTCATGAAGAGTTGAACACAACTGAAAAACAACAACATCTTAGTGGGAATAAACTGTTACCCTTAACTGCATCCTGGGCTATCTCCAGTTGTCCTGATCCATATCTGGTCACTTGACCCAGGAGGCTCCAGAGGAGAAAGTGAGGCCGGTGACTTTGCACAGCCCTCCCTCACTTAAATCCCATTCATCTACATGTCATGGTATCACCTCCCTGATGTCATGGTCCTCTGCTAGAACAAAGGACAAAACTGCAGCAGCAATGTGGGGTTATGAATGGGATAGGAGGTGACATTTTATCATCCCCTTGTCCACCAATGACCTGCCAAGATCTAATACTGGATTATTCCCAATGTCCAATGCTTTTATTCATATTTTAATGCTGCTGAAGAGTTGGAAGAAATCAAGAAACACTTTTTTTTTTGACAAGGACTCTTACAAATTTACATTCTCTAGTCAACTCAGCCTTCATTGCTATGATTTGGACGCTCTATTCCTCCCTAATTAATTCCCTATCCCACTCTCCGTGAGGGCTCTTACTAATAGTCAACTATCTTCAGGCCTCCCAAAGTATTGGATCTCCCCACTTTCAATCTTCTTGCCTAAGGACCTCACTTCCTACTTCACAAAATATTGAGACCATTTGCTAAAATCTCTTTTTTTTCCCCTTTATTCTCACTTCTTTTTTTTTTCAGGTATTTTCACATTTTATTTGCCACAGTGCGGTTAACCCACAGTCTTTCCCTACTTTATTCTCTCCCCAAGCAGGGAGGTCAAGCCTTTCCCATAGACCCTGCCTTGGCAGCCTGAGCTGCTGGAACTCCTGCTGCAGCTGAGCCAGGGCCTCACGTTGTTTTTCAGATTGTTTCTCCAGGTCTGGGAGCTGATATTCGTATTGTTTAATCTCTGTGGTGATATAGTCCAGTCTCTTGCCCATAGTAGCTCGAGCCTCCCCCAGTTCCTGTTTGACCAACACTGGACCCAGAAATTTAAACACCACAATGGATCCATCCAATAATGCTAACTCGTCTTTCATGATGTTATTTTCTGTAAGCTGTGCCTCCAGCTTCTGTCGACTAGACATAGATTTACTTAAGTCCTTTTGGAGCTGTTGGTACTTCTCCAATTCCCCCTGAAGCTTTTTCTGAATCACCTCCGTCACGGTGTGGAGAAGGGTGCCTGAGAATCACCGGGAGTAGGTGTGAGAGAGCTACAAGCGGCAGCCTGGCGCTACCTTCTACAGAGCCCTGTGCCTCCTCCCGCCCACCTCAGCCCCTACACATGCCCCTAACCCTCCAGACCCAAAGAAGGACCCCGAGGAACACACAGCGTTCCTGCACCTTCTCCTAGCACAGCTCTGGAACCCCTCATTCTCACTTCTTATCACTCAAACATCTCTCTATTGTTTCCTCCTTCATTCTAGTCTAAGATGAAAAGACGGCCCTTTTTGCCATGGCAAACCCCAATACATGAGTCCTTGATCCCATTCCCTCTCACCTCCAACAAATTGTTCCCATTATCATTCCATTCTCTTGTATTTAGTCCTTATCTACTAGCTCCTTACCTGTTTCCTACAAGAATGCCAATGTCTCCCCATCTTTTAAAAACTGTCACCTAATTCAACCATCCCCATTAATTATCCTATAACTCCTCTCCCTTCCTTGGCTAAGCATCTTCACTTCTCCTCTTACTCTCTTCTAAACCCTCTGAAAACTGGTTTCCAGTCTCATCATTCAACTTAAATTGCCCTCTCCAGAGTTACCAATGATCTCTTACTTTCGAAATTCAGTGGCATTTTCTCAGTCCTGATTCTCCTTGATCTCTAAGCAGCCTTTGATACTGTAAATCACCTTCTCCTGAATATTCTCTCCTCCTGGGATTTGCTGACACTCTTCTGTCCTGGTTTCTTCCTTTTATCCAACTACTCCTTCTCATTCTTGTCCTCATGGTTCTTCATCATGTCACTGCCACTAACAGAAGGTGCTCCTGAAGGTTCTGTCCTGGTCCCCTTTCTCTTTTTGCCCTGTACAATCTCACTTAATGATCTCATCAGCTCCCATGGGTACAATTATTATCTCTATGCAATGATTTTCCAGATCTATCTCATCCTAGTTTATTTCCTGAGCTTAAATCTAACATTTTCAACTAATTCTTGGACATTTCAGACTGGCTATCCTATAAGGCAGCAGTTCTCAATCTGTGAGTTATGTTCAATTTATAACAATGAAAATACATCCTACATATCAGATATTTACATTACAATTCATAACAGGAGCAAAATTACAGTTATTAAGCAGCAACGAAAATAATTTCGTGGTTGGGGGTCACTACAACATGAGGAACTGTATGAAAGGGTTGTGGCATTAGGAAGGTTGAGAACCACAAAATTCTGTTTTGGACTTATTGATTTTTTATACTATGAGGATCTTAAATCCAACAAGTCCAAAACAGAATTTATTCCATTTCCTCCAAACTCTTTCTCCTTCCAAATTCCCCTACTACTATCCAGACAACTACTATCTTCCTGACTATCTGGGATCAAAACTTCAATATCATACTTGTCACTTCACTCTTACTCCACATATCCAATGTATTACCAAATGGTTTTATTTCTTCCATCACATTCCCTATAAACATTCCTGTACTGTCCATTTGGAAAACCACAATCCTAATAATGGTCCTCGTCTTATCTTCCCTGAACTATTGCAATAGGCTTCTAAATAATATCTCTGCCTTGAGTCTCCATCCAGCCCAATTGATCTTGCACTCAGCTGCCAATGAAATTTTCCTAAAGTGTTGTCCAATCATGCTATCCTTCTACCATGAGTTCCAGTGCCCCCATTATCTCTATTATCACATATAAGTCCTTCTCTTTGGCATTTAAGACTCACAATAAACTGTTCCCTATGACCTTTCCAGTCTTCTTATACCTTCCTCCTCTCCACTCCTTTTACAATCCATCTACACTGTCATATTTACAGTTCCTAGACCATCTATTGTCTCTTTGCAGGGACTATCCTCCATGTCTGGATTGTTCTGCCCCCCCATTCCTCTGACTCTGAATTTCCCAGCTTTGTTCAAATTTTGGTTGAAATCCTAACTTCTTCAGGAGGTATTTTCCTATGTCCTTAGATGCTAGTGCCTTTTTCCTCTTTCAGAACACCTTCCATCTATTCTACATACTTTGTAGGTAACTAGTAATTTACATGTTCTTTCCTCCATTAGAATGTGAGTTTCTCAAGAGCAGGGAACATGTTTTACAACACTTAGCACATAATAAGTGCTTAATAAATGCTTGTTGAAGCAAGAGATAGAAAGAGAAATTCCATTTAGAGTTACTGTAGAGATTGTAAAATATTTGGGAGTGTACCTGCCAAAACAAACCCAGGAGCTATATGAACACAATTATAAAATACTTTTTGCATGAATAAAGTCAGATCTAAATAATTGGAAAAACATCAGTTGCTCATGGGTAGGCTGAGATAATATAATAAAAATGACAATTCTATCTAAATTAATTTACTTATTCAGTGCCATACCAATCACACTACCAAAAAAATTATTTTATAGAGCTAGAAAAAGTAATAACAAAATTCATCTGGAAAAACAAAAGATCCAGAATATCAAGGGAATTAATGAAAAGAAATGTTAGGAAAAGTGGCCTAGCCATACCAGACCTTAAATTGTATATAAAGCAGCAACAATCGAAACTACTTGGTACCGGCTAAGAAATAGAGTGGTGGATCAGTGAAATAGGTTGGGTACACAAAACACAGTAGTCAATGACTACAGTAATCCACTGCTTGATAAACCCCCAAAACTCCAGCTGCTGGGATAAGAACTAACTATTTGATAAGAACTGCTGGGAAAACTGCTGGCAGAATAAGAACTGCTGATAGAAACTAGGCATGGGCCAACATCTTACACTGTATACCAAAATAGGGTCAAAATGGTCACATGATTTAGATATAAAAGCTGATACTGTAAGCAAACTGGGAGAGTAAGGAGAGTAAGGAACCTGTCAGATATTGCAAACCCAGGAGGACTGCTAGCACAGGTTCTTAGATCTGCTTTACTAGGAAAGATAGCTGCTTAAGGGGTCAACAATCTTTTTTTTTTATTTAATTACATTCACTAGTTCAGGAAAAAAGTCAGCACCCTGAAATTCAGAGAAAATACAGAGAAAATAAAAGTAGAGAAATAAAGACCAATAGACAGGGCTTTTTACTGTCTGAGAAATTAACACTGATCAATAGACAGATCCAACTGTCTGACCAAGGCAATACATACATAGTTACCAGAGAGAGAAGCATCAACATCTGGGTTTTTGGAAGCTGGGAGGTGGGCTACCCAGAGTCTCACCTGGCCAAATCACAAGAACACTCTCCAATGAGTGAGTCCCAATGTAAAATGCTAACTTCAGAGTATATATACCCTTTTTAAAGCCAGACAGCATCACAACCCTCAGTGACTCAGTGCCTAATTAGAAATCAGCAAAAGGTGTGAAAACCTTCCTACAAGCAAGCCTCCCCCAAGCAAGCTTCCCTTAATGGGCTCCACATGAGGCCTATTAATGGGCAAGGAAGATCTTATATCTCATGAACATTACACATATATTTGGGGAAGGGAAGAATTTATGGCCAAACAAGAAATAGAGGACATTATGAAATGCAAAATGGATGATTTTGATTACATTAAATTGAAAAGGTTTTGCACAAACAAAGCCAATGTAACCAAGATTAGAAGGGAAATAGAAAGCTGGGAAACAATTTTTACAGTCAGTGTCTCTGATAAAGGCCTCATTTCTAAAACATATATAGGACTGAGTCAAATTTGTAAGAATACAAGTCATTCCCCAATTGATATGTGGTCAAAGGATATGAACAGGTAGTTTTTAGATGAAGAAATTGAAACTACCTATAGTCATATGAAAAAATACTCTAAATGACTATTGGTTAGAGAAATGCAAATCAAAACAACTCTGAGGTACCACATCACACCTATCATATTGGCTAGCATGACAAAACAGGAAAATGATAAATGTTGGAGAGGATGAGGGCCAGTTGGGACACTAATGCATTGTTGATGGAGTTGTGAACTGATTCACTGATCCAACCATTCTGGAGAGCAATTTGGAACTATGCCCATAAGGCTTTGACCCAGCAATACCACTTCTCGGGCTGTATCCCAAAGTGATCATAAAAAAGAGAAAAGGACCCATATGCACAAAAATATTTATAGCAGTTATTTTTGTAGTGGCCAAGAACTGGAAATTGGGGGATGCCTACCAATTGGGGAATGGCTAAACAAGTTGTGGTATATGAACATAAAGGAATACTATTGTGCTATAAGAAATGATGAGCAGTCAGACTTCAGAAAAACCTGGAAAGATTCGAATGAACTGATGCTGAGTGAAGTGAGAAGAACCAGAAGAACACTGTACACAGTAACAGCCACATTGTGAGATGACTAATGTTGACAGACTTATCTCTTCTTAGCAATGCAAGGATCTAAGACACCTCTGAAAGATTGATGATGGAAAATGCTATCCTCATTCCAAAAAGGAGCTATGGAGTCTGATTGCAAATTGAAGCATATTATTTTGTCTCTTCTTTTTTCCTCTTTTGTTTGTTTCTTCTATCTCATGGTTTCTCCTATTGGTTCTAATTCTTCTTTACAACATGACTAATGGGAAAGTAGATTCAATATGAACATATATGTAGAGCCTGTATCAAATTACATGCATGTCTGGGGTAGGGGAGGAGAGAGATTGGGAGAAAATTTGGAACTCAAAATCTTATGGAATATTTAAAACTAAAAGTAAATAAATATTTTTTAAAAAACCCTTGTTGATTGACCCACACGTTATCTCCAGCCCCTTGTGCCCCCCTCCTTAAGTCTTAAACTTTCTCTCATATGAACTAAAATGTACCTTACTAAAGAATGACTCCTTTAAGCATTCAGGGGCCTTGTTTTTGTTCAGTCATTTTAGTCTTGTCTGACTTTTTATGATCCTGTTTAGGGTTTTCTTGGCAAAGACACTGGAGTGGTTTGCTATTTTCTTCTCCAGTTCACTTTACAGATGAGTAAACTAAGGCAAACAGGGCTAGGTTACTTGCCCAGGATCACACAGCTAGTATGGGTCTGAGGTCATATTTGAATTCAGGAAGATGAGACTACTTGACTCCAGGCCCATCACTTTATCCACTGAGCCATCCCAACCAGCTGCCCCATTCACTGACCTATCAGCCTCTTTTGGGAAACCTTGACATCCCCAAAGTGCTAAAATAAGTGTGCTAGCATTCCTATCTGAGAGTTCCAGACATAAGGAGATTGATGTACGTTCTTGGGTAGTGTATGAAAACTGACCATCTTTGGGTATGAGAGAATGTGTTGGTAAAACAACTACGTCAATGCACCTCAGTGTGTGTCAATGGGCACTGCAGTGAAAGTCAAGGGAGTGAAGAGATAGCCTGAGGCTGGGAGATGTGGCCTAATGAGGAAGGATCCCCTGAGATGTTCCGTCTAGAGACTCCTTCCCTCTTGTTGCCGTTGTGATCTTGGGGGATATTCATAGTGCTCCTCAGTCCAAACTGTCCTCATAAGGGTCCTAAGCCCATGCACTTGTGCACTAAAATGGGGTATAAGGACTAAAGAGAGTGTGAGGTCAGATCAAGCTTTGCCTTCCTTACCTGACTTGGTATCAGCTGGGTTTGTCTCTGGTTCCCATGCCTATAGTCATGCTGACTGAGCAGCAGTGCTGGGCTTACATAACATTGAACATTGTGACCCTAGGAGAACCATTTGATTCTCTGAACCTGCTTCACCCTCTGTCAAATATATATCCAAACTGGTGCTCTGCCTGGCTTACTGGCCAGAGTCATTTTGAAGACTGAGAGATCTTTGAAGCACTCTGGAAATCATCATAAAATGCCAGCTGCCATCATTATCAAGCAAGACCCAGGCTCCCCTATAAAAGTAGATGAGGGTGAGACAGGAGAAATTCTGTAATATCTAGTCCATTCTATAGAAGGAAGAATGGGCAGTGTAGTACAGGGGAGAAAGTATTAACTCTTGGGTGAGAAGATCCAGATTCAATGCCTCCTCGATGCCGACTACCTGTTTGTCCTCAGGCACGCCTCATCTCTCTGAGTCTTGGTTTCCTCATCTATAACATGAGGAGTTGGATTCAATGATTTCTAAGGTCTCTTTTAGCTCTTGACTAGTGGTTCTCAACCTTCCTAATGCCGCGACCCTTTAATACAGTTCCTCATGTTGTGGTGACCCCCAACCATAAAATTATTTTCGTGGCTACTTCATAACTGTAATTTTGCTACTGTTATGAATCGTAATGTAAATATCTGATATGCAGGATGTATTTTCATTGTTACAAACTGAACATAACCCACAGGTTGAGAACCGCTGCTCCAGACCAATGATGCTGTAATAGTACAATGCACCAGAGCAGGACAGTAACTTGTTTAGTGTCACACAGTCAGAAAAGAAATAGCAACATAACCTCTTAGCCCCGCTGCCAACGACTCCTTCCATGAATTACACGGGCTAATAGCCACCATTTATATAGCACTTTAAAGTCTGCAGCATGTTTTATAAATAATATCTCATTTTATCCTTACAAAAATCCTGAGTAGGTTATCCTCATTTCGCAGTTGAGGAAATTGAGGAAGATTAAAGTTACATGACTTGCCCAAGGTCACACAGCTAGTAAAGGTCTGAGCTGGATTTGATCTCCGGTCTTCCTGACTCTAGGCCTGGCCCCTTATCCACTATACCAACCCCCACTGACTGCACCCTAGCCAGGCTGTTGAATCTAATCATTTCATCCCTATTCTCTTTCTAATTCTTGATCTTTTTTTTTTTCCCCAAGAAGCCTAGTACTATGCGGAGAGGATGATTAAGTCAGCTTTTAGCTTGTATTGAGAGTTGAGAATTGTTCTTGAAAACAGCTCCAGAATAAGGAATCTTTGAAAATGTAGTAAGATGTACTAAATGGGACATTGAGGGCTGGGAGGGTCTTTGTGAATGTGGTCAAATGCTAACCGAGGATGGGAAGGTCAGTGTGTGAAGGTGAGGACACGTTGTCATGGAGACAAAATTAACCTGTTACTTCAATGGCACCATAGTTAAAAGATTCCTTTCAAACTTTCCCCAGGAGAAATGTCAGAGCTCAGGAATGAAACATCCATCCTATGCCCCAGCTCCCTATTAGGCAGCAGATAAAAGAGCTGAGATTATTTGCAAAGTTCAGATGATTTTAATGCACCTACTCCCTATTCTTTAGCATGAGGCTTCTTTCTCTCTGAATTCAAGCTGAGATCAGGCATTACTGTCCACATAAAGCTTTCTTCTATAGCCATTGCCTTTCAGCTTAGTACTCTCTCCCTAATCAAACATTCTATTTCCTTGACCTTATAAATGCTGCCTTCCCTCCTTCCCCCCAGAATGAAATCTCCTTGAGGACAGAGATTATTTTTATCCTAGCATTCACAGCACCTAGCATAGGTGTTTCTTTATTTTAGATATGATACTTTTTTTTAAATTAAATTTTTGGTTACATTTTAAGTTCCAAACTGTCTCCTTCCTCCCCCCACCCACACTAGAGATGAACAGGTATAGTGGTTTTAAATAAATATTTATTGAATTGAAGTTCTGCTTTCTCCATGTGAAATTCAGAGACTCTGCAAGAGAAAGCAACTTCTCTAAGATCACAAAGCAAATATAGCAGAACATGACCTGGAAATCTTGACTTCAAAGACCTAGATTTGGTTAATTAGCTACAAGTATCCCTCTGGGCAGCATGGTAAGGGACCCCATACCTGGAAGTTGAGACCTGTGTTCTTGCCCCAACCCTTCAACAAGGTAGCTGTGACCATGGGTCATGTAGTTAACCTGAGTCTCCATTTTCCCATTAATCAAGTATTTCTTCCATTACCTACCTACCTACAGGACTGTTAGAATCAAACAAGTCAATGTATGTGAAAGTGCTTTGTAACCTCAGAAGTAATCCAGCATAATATATAGAGTGTTGGAGGGGGAGCTAAATCCTGCCTCTGACTTTTCTGCCTGTGTGACCACAGACAAGACACTTTTCCCCTCTGGACCCAAGGAAACTTCCTAAAACTAGAAGTGCAATCAGACTAGTTGCTGATCTGTTTGGTGGAGGGTCAAAAAAATCTACGTGTGGTGAACTTAGTCTTTGCTGTCCACAAAACAGACGCTAAAAGCCAGCTGACTCGTTTTGGACAGAGCTTATAGGAGTTGCCCTGTGCCCATATGTCCAGCTTCCAGCTTTCAGATGGAGAGAATTCAATAAAAATAGCCAAATGATAAATGCTCCCCCACCCCTTGTCCTCCACCCCAGTGGAAAGGCTGCTGGGGCCAACATGCACCTACCTGTATAATTTAGAACCAGTTTCAATGAAGGCTCTTGGGGGCTCTTGGTGAAATAGGAAAACTATTAATTTACAGACCCAGAGTCAAAAGCCTGACCTTCACAAGCTGTGGGGCACACTCTATCACAATGGTTTGCCAGGATGGTTTTCATTGTACTTCTGCGTGGTTTCATCCCTAAAGGAAATCTGTATAAGAATGAGATTTTAATCTCTTCTAATCTAACCAAGTATGATATTCTGAAAGTTTTGAAGGGAGTTGCTTAAAGCCCCTTTCAAGATGCTCCCCCAAAAGTTCTGTTTGCTGTAAAGGTTCATTCCCTCCCTCCTCACCCCAACCCACTTATCAGGCTTCTTGGATGACATGTGTGAATAAACAACTAACTATTCACAAACACGAACAATTTAAATGGAAACCACCTAATGCACCCTCTTCCTCTGGGTGGTAGAACTGGATAACACCCCAAACAGCGACTTCTTATACCATACCCCCCAGCAAGCGTTCCTTTTGTGTTGTTTAGCCCAGGGAAGTTTTTTTAGTATTTGCCATTATCCAAATATTCCTAGTTATGGCTCCTTTGGGCAAAATAATTCCACAGACTATCTGTGTGATAGCTGCATCTGATATTTCTGCTTTGATGAATGAATGAATGAATAATTGAATGAATGAAAAAGCATTTATTTAGAATTTGCTAGGTTAAAATCCACAGTACTTTCCACTTAAGTTACTGTTTTCTGGGAATTAGTTTCCTTGGGTTCTGAAGCCCTCTTCTGGAGATAAGATAAAATCTGTTCTGACTGTTATAAGTTTCTCCTGAACCCGTACTTCTCCTTGAATGACCTTGTGTAAAAGAGGCACAGCCAGGATTTTTCATCCAGCTTTCTTTTGGAGTGTAAAACTCCACTCTATCAGTGCTGACAGCCATATGTGCATTTCCTGGTTATTTTATTGATGAGGCTCACCACGTCTCCTGTAATTGGGATTCTGGGATCCAGGTTGACATAGGGCTGATTGGATTGTGATTTCAGGGCCTGCTGGGGCAGCATCTACTAGCACAAGAAGCTGCCAAATGACACCTGGTCCTATGCATCCCGGAGTCCTGGCGCTTTCTCTCTCTAACTACCTTTTATTTATTTTGCATTTTTTTCTAAAAATTCTTATATGGGCACATATTGGCTAGGTGGGTGGAACTTTGGACCTGGAGTCAAGAAGACCTGAGTTCAAATTTGACCTTAGACACTAGCTGTGTGACCCTAGATAAGTCCCTTAATCTCTGCCTCCCTCCATTTCCTCAACTGTAAAATGGAAATAATAACACTTACCTCCTGAGGTTGTTGTGAGCGTAAAATGAGATAAAATGCTCCAAGTGTCAACCTTAAAGTATCATATAAATGCTACCTATTACTATTATTATATTATTTTCCCCAACAGAATGTAAGCTCCTAATGAATAGGAACTGTTTTATTCTCTGTACTCATATCCCTAACAGATGTCTGACACCTAGTAATCATTTAATAAATGCTTGTTGAAAGGGCAGCCAGGTGACCCAAAGGATAGAGCGCCTGACCTGGAGTCAGGAGGACCTGAGTTCAAATCTGATCTCAGACATTTACTAGCTGTGTGACCCTGGGCAAGTCACTTAACTCCAATTGTCTCCAAAAATAATATTAATAATAAATAGTTGTTGATTTTTCCAATAAACCTTGTATACTCTCTACCTGTAATTCTTCCAGGCCCTCACAATTTGCTTCTTAATTTGAACCTGAGCATCAATTTTCTTCACCATTCATGCTACTACAAGTGCTCCTAGGACTGGCCCTGAATAAAGTTTTTGGAGACCACCAATCACTAGAATCTGACAATGCAGGCTCTTTTCACAGCAACTCAAGAGATGAGTGGTGTAGTCTTAATGAAAGACCTTAGATACCATTCTAAATTCTGATGAATAATGAAAAGGAGAGGCCCTTGCCCCACCCTGCCCCACCCCCAGGAAGCAGTATTCAGTCCAAAGCTCAAGCCTGGTACTTTTTGTGATAATAATAGTAACTCAAGAGGCAGCATGGGATAGCCTGGGAGTTCCTTGTAAGCAGAAACTGACTTTTCCCTTTCTTTGTATCCTCAATACTTAGCACAGTGCTGAGCACATAGTAGGCAATTAAACAGACTCACTGAATGACCTTAGAGGAAAGAAAGTGAGTTTCTGAATCCAGAAGACTGGGCTCAGGTCCTATCTCTGGCACAAACTGATGTGTGGTTTTGGGCAAGGCTCTTAATACTTCATGCCCTCAGGCAATGAACAGGTGCTGTTTTGCACTAGTACAGGGAATTTCCTTACTGGGAGTCCTCCGTACCAAAAGATAGCATGAGTCTGAACAAGAACAACAAAAGTCAACTTAGATTTCATTAGCAATTTAAGATTTGTGATATCTTTTGAAACAGTTATGCCCCCAAACAACCATGTGAGAGAGGTAACACAAGTATTAATAACCTTGTTTTACAGATGAAGAAATACTCATAAAAGTGACTTGTCCAAGGTCTTATAACTGGTGTCTGAATCAGAATTTGAATCCATATCTGCTAATTCCCAATAACAACACTCTTCTCATTATACCATAACAATGCTTACTTAGCCAAAATATACTGGTCATCTGGCACACTCTGAGCCTTAGTTACACTGGGAAAGATTTAGGAGGGCGTATGAAGGAGAATCTATGAAACCCTCTGACAGATATGGGCTCAATAGGGACTGAAAGCTACTAGTATTCTAGCAAGGGAGGGGGACCATTTTGCTATCAAGATGCTGTGGATCCTCCCCACCAAAAATCAATTGCGGACCACATTCAAAATGCACCAGCATTTAGATTTTGTTTTAAAAAAAAAAAGGAAAGAGAAAGAGAAGAAAAAGATGCATTTCTTTTGTATCTCATTAATAACTATGATCAATATTTTAATAAGTACAGTTAATATTATATATGTATATGCTACAACTCCATACTGTGCTCAGTTAAGAGCTACAGAAAAGACAGAAAAACAAACAATAATAATCACAGCATATCACTGCAGTTCGCAAAAATGTATCACTCACTGAATACTTAGAAAAACACAACCAGGTCACTGGGATTACACCATAGAAGCTTCTGGCTTTCTCAAACAAACCGATCACATAGCCTTCTATTGAAATACAGACCCTCGAAAATCCTTGGGAAATTAACAAACAAAATATACTGGAGCCAGCACATTCTCACAGACAAAACCATTGTTCACAATCCCCTGCACAAAACTGTTCCCTAAAAATTTAACATTTTAATAAATGAGGCCACACTGAATTCTTATGATTTTGAAACTGTACGATGAACAGGGTTTTTTTGTTTTTGTTGGTTCCTGTTGGTTAGGCAATTGGGGTTAAGTGACTTGCCCAGGATCACACAGCTGATAAGTGTCTTAGGCCATATTTGTACTCAGATCCTCCTAATACAGGGCCAGTGTTCTATCCAAGACACCATCTAGATGCCTTGTAATGATAAGTTCTCAAAATATAGAAGCTTAGTATAAGAAATCAAACCCATATAATAACAGTTCATATCATCTCCACTAACTCATTTACTTTTGGAATGGTCCCAAAGATTCAGTCTTGCCTGGGTCTCAGTTTCCTTGTATGGAAAAAGAGAGGACCTGGAACAGGTCCCTTGTAGCTTATGTCTATGCTGTGATCCCCTGCTCTCAGTAAGTTTACTAAAAACACCTATGCTGCAATTTCATTATCCATTCACCAAAAGTGACATACCTGAGTGAGAAGTCACCAAACATGAAACATAAAAAGACAAGCAGGGTTATTTTTACCAGAAAATTATCAAATAAGATGAGAATGAGATTAGTAATCAATTATGAGTTATTTTATTCACCTGTATAATCATCTATAGAATATTTGCAGGAGAGTAACTTGTCCCAGGACCATGTCTATCTGAATCCCATCAAAAAAATATGAGAAGGGGCGGCTAGGTGGCACAGTGAATAGAGCACTGGCCTTGGAGTCAGGAGGACCCGAGTTCAAACTTGGCCTCAGCCACTTGACACACTTACTAGCAGTGTGACCTTGGGCAAGTCACTTAATCCCAATTGCTCTCCAAAAAACAAACAAAAAATATTTAAAAATATGAGAAGAATGGGATGAGGAAAAGGAGAAAGATGATGCTGGTTGTTTATATAGTACTTTAAAATTTGAAAAGTATTTGACACATTCTCAGATGTGAGTTTCATAGCAACCCTATAGAGCAGATGGGTATCTATAGGTGGAGCAGTGAATAGAAAACTGGGCCTGGAGTCAGGAAGACTAAAATTTATGAGTTCAAATCCAGCCTCAGACACTTACTAGCTGTGTGACCCTGGGCAAGTCCCTTAACCCTGCTTACCTCAGTTTCCTCATCAATAAAATGAACTGGAGAAGGAGATCTTGGTTAAGAAAACCCCAAATGGGAACACAAAAAATCAGACATGACTGAAAAATAACTGAACAATGAAATGCGGTGGATACCATGGGTGAAAGACAGGAGGAAAAGAAGAGAGACAGACATGGGAGTGGGAAGGAGGAAGAGACAGACAGAGACAGAAAGTGAGAGTAATAGAATCTAGTCAAGTGCGTATATAATCTGATCCCCAAGGCCAGAATTTACCAACTTAAACTCTCTGGCCTGGGAAGCCTATAAAGTTCATACTAATTTCACCTCTTATGTCATCTATAGACCTCAAATAACTGATGTCCCGGTTGATTTATGTCTCTAAATAAACTCATTAAGTGATAATCTGAGAAGAATCCATCACTATGACAAGTTGGTTGATTAACCATCCCCCAGCAAAGTCAAAGTTGCTTAATATCCTGAACAAATAGGTCAATAATGAGAATAGGAGCAGAAGTGGGCCAGACAGCAGTGATCACTCTATGGGAGATAGATAGTCACAGAATGGGGAATTCTGCTCTGCAGTCTTTGTGGTCTGGGACTAGCCAGTCTAACTATCACTAGCTAAGAAATGCAAAGTAGCCCTGGCCACAGGCCTGTCTTAGGTCACCAAAGAAGCCCAAGTAGAGTCTCCAGCCTTGTCTCTCCAGGACCCAGACCTGTTGCCCATTGATATTCCCTGGTACCCCTCAGGTTACATGCCACATGACCTGGTTACTCTTGATACTTTGGGGTTTCACAGGTTTCTGGCCCTCCTTGCTTGGAGTCACAGCCAAGGTAGTTCCTTCATGTTGTTACTGTTGGTGGTGGTGTTGTCGAATCATTTCTCAGGCATACCCAACTCTTCACAACCCCACTTGGGGTTTTCTTGGCAAAGATACTGGAGTGTTTTCCTTTTCCAGCTTGTTTTACAGATTAGGAAACTGAGGTAAACAGGGTGAAGTGGTCAGGGTCACACAACTACTAAGTGTCTGAGGCCAGATTTAAATTTGAGAAGATGAGCCTTCCTGATTTCAAGCCTTATACTATAGCCACTTTGCTACCTGTCCCTGCCCCTACATACCTTTATATCAATTTCCTAGTGTTCTTTTTGCAAATGCCTCTGCTCTATGTTTATCCAGTTGTCCATCCTTGGAAGAAGGGTAAAGGAAACTTTAACAAAATGTTACTGACAAGATAGAAACTCTTTCCCACCTTTGGTGAACATGTAAAGAATGAGAGAAGGCCTCATGACTTATCTTAGTGGAATCTGGATGGCACAGTGAATAAAATGCAGGATCTGGAGTCAGGAGAATCTAAGTTCAAATCCAAACTCAGACACTACCTGACTCTCAGAAAGTCACTTAACTGTTTAGTGCCTCAATTTCCTCCCCTGTAAAATGGGAATATTAGCAGCACCCTGTCTTTCAGGTTGTTGTAAGGATAAAATAAAACAATGTTTGTAAAGCACTTTGCAAACCTTTAAGTGCTATAAAAAATGCCCACTCTTGTTATTGGGTTAATTTCCTATTTTCCCTCACAGACTAGCATAGTTTGAGGCACTGTGTGGTGCATTTAATCAAACTGATAAAATGAGGAAATGAATAATATACCACATGTGCTGAAGCTTGAGGATCAATAGAAGCTTGACCATTGGAGCTAGGTAGGAGTAAGGGGAAGGCATTCCAGGCAGAGTGAAGTGCATAAGCAAAGATGCATGCAGGGGGTTGACCTGGATGGCCTTCTAATTCTCCATCTGGGACCCTATAATGCAATAGGAAACAGCAAAGTTTGGCTAGAGAATAAGGCATAGCAAGGAAAATGATGAGGGATAAGGCTAGAATAAGGCCGGTAAGGTAGGAACTTAAATGATTATTGAAATGAATGTTGGAGCCGGATTGTGGACCACCTTGAATTCTAGCCATCGGATTGGACTTTATTAGGTGCTAGCCATTGGATTGGACTTTATTAGGTGAGTAATAAAGAGCTACTGGTGGTTTCTGAATAGTGGAGTGACGTGATCAGATAAGTCCTTCAAGAACATTTATCTAGCAGTGGCATATAAGAAATATTAGAGAGAGATATAGCTGTGTAGAAATAGGAGATTAACAGCGGTTCTCAATCTGTGGGTAGCGACCCCTTTGGGGGTCGAATGGGGTCGCCTAAGACCATTGGAAAATACATATTTCCAATGGTCTTAGGAACCAGGTAGGTCCGCCCACATGCAGATACGCCCACATACGAGTACTAAAGGGTCGTGGCACTAGGAAGGTCGAGAACCACTGAGTTAGAAGGATGTTGTAATGTCCCAGGTAGTGAGGGCCTGAATATCACTAGACCAGTAAACTCATAGATTTTTTAGCCTCCTCCTTCCTACGATCAAGTATTGCCATATAACAGGGTAGTACTTTGTGAAATGTACCTACGTGGGCAATGATGCTGAGAAGTAGGTGAGAGGGACTTGAAGCTGCCAACAGAAAGCCTCTGTCTTCTCTATGAAGTGGGAGATGGAGTCATTTGTAAGGACGAGAGTGGGGTGGAGTTAGGACTTAAAAAGAAAAGAATCAATTCCACGGGAAATGTAAGAGGGAGTCAATAGTAATCAGTGGTTTCTAGGGCACTAGATGGAGAAGAAAATGGCAAACCTCTCCGGTATCTTTGTCTAGAAAACCTCTGACGGGGCCATGAAGAGTTAGATACAACTGAAATGACTGAACAACAAAGAGTGTACTAGAACAAATTGAATTAGATAAATCCCTAAAGTTGTTGCCTCCAGCATTGAAATTCTATGATCTGTGATTGACAGGCTTAATGATGTCCAGCAATAGTGGATGCTCAAGGATGTGCTGATAAACGTTTAACAATCAGCTAAGGGGGCGGGGTGGGAGGCGGGGATAGACATACCCATGGCACACTTTTAAGTTTAATTTGTGTTATTAACATTTTCCCATCCTTTTACTAAGTCTAGACAATCAACAAAACAATAAATCAAGCCCTGATTTGTAGGTTTGCCAATTTCTAAGGTGTAAATGCTCACACTGAAATGTTAACAGTGCTGGTGTAAGCTATCTCTAGCCCACGCCTGCCTGTGTCACACATTTAATGAAAATTCAGACACAAGGGGGGCGTAGCCAAGATGGTGGCGTAGCAGCAGCAACATATCGCAGCTCTCACATAGCCACCCCAAAATACCCATAAAACAGGACTCTAAACCAATCCTAGAACTCCAAAACGCACACAAAGATACTTCCCACTAAAGTCAGCTCGTCTACAAGGAACCATATCAGCACTGTGAACCGAAACCAGCCTGCCCTACAGCCTCAGCTGTGCCCCGGGGGCGACTGGATGGGAGGAGTGGAGGAGCCTCTCAGGTGAGCGGATTAGCAGCAGCTGTGAGTGGGAATTGCAAAAGGGGGAGATAAGCAGTCTGGCCAGAAGGCCTCCAGAGAGGAAAAGCGAAAGGCAGAGGTTTTACACCCGCCTCTGCTTTGTAGCTTCCTGCCCGCGGCCTGCAGACAGCAGGGGGACTTAGC